>CM044958.1:38037583-38143729 GCA_024516035.1 Bactericera cockerelli
AAAAATTATTTTGTTTTTCATTAAGTTAAAAAAATCAATTCTTACAAATTTATTCAATTTAATTTATTAACTAATCTAGATGTCAAACGGTTGGATCTCAAATTAAAATGATGCCAAGTTTGTACTCTCAGAAAGCAAAGATAGCCAGGTTAGGCCAAGTTGTTGAACAACCCAGTATGGAGATATGAGATAGTGAAGTGTACTAAGTCAAGTACCCAGAGCATGAGAGTATGATATCAAAGTGTTTGCCTTGGTAAACAGTAAACCCCGGCAGCTAGGAAACAGTCAAAATACCGAGCCACTAGTAATAACCTACAGAACTCTACGTTCACATTGTATCTATAACTATATGTAGGTTCTCATAAAAAAGCTACATACAGCTACACTGTGTTTTCTGACAAACACTTTCTAGTCTTTAAACATGTTATATATTTTGTAGGCATTAGTACCGGCGAAGAAATTATCGCTGAAAGACATATTTGTAAAATGAAAGGAGACCTTCCTCCTTGAGGGACCACGATGTGATTTAAATGATAAATACAATGCAATAGCTAAAACAATTAATCTAGTGAAACCTACATGTGCGATTCGAGAGACCTAATTATAGTTGTTACAAAATTTAAAAAAATGAGATACAACACTAAATGCATCAAAGTTGAGAGATTTTAAAAATAAATCATAAATAAGAGCAACAAACCAACAGAGAGCAAGTAAATGACCTTCGAAACTACAGCATGGAAAATATGACCTAGACCCTTGTGTGGGCAAAATTCTAACCAAAAATAAAACCATTTGTTTGTCTAAATCATCTCATAAACAAGCTTGATGGAACAGTGGTTAAAGATAGATAGACAAATAAGCATAGTACAGTGGTTAGAACACATAAAGAAGCTATAAAGCAAAACACATAAAAGAAACATCACAAATACCTCAGTCTTCACATCTTATCTCAGATTTGAGAATATTTCGAAGTTTTGGGTGAGAGAGAACCTAATAAATAATAAAAATAAAATAAAATAAAATGTTATGTAAAATTAGATGAAGAATAAAATGAATGATGATAATAAACATAAAATGATTTAATCAAAATGCTGTCATAAAACTGAAGTGATCATTTCTTCAGTACCTGAAGAGTAGAAGGAAAGAACTGTCACCTAATTAGGGATTGCTATGTATAATGCTGATGTTTTGAAAGGGTCCACATGTAGGTCTTAACTGGCTACTGAGTAGGTAGCATAATACTTTCGTGTTTTCATTTTTGTTTTGATTTTCGCATATCATTTCTTGAAATGACGTTCCAATCGCAATTATTTCCTTCCAATCGATTTTAGTTTTGTGTTCTACCTAGATCAGCTATTGACTTCGGTATCACATTTCACTGCGTTTGTGCGCTCTCTTTGCAATTGGTTTGTGATATTAAATTTATTAAATGTCATGATTTAAAATATGAAATTTCATCAATTTGTAGTTGACTTGAGTTCCTTATGCTTTGGCTTCAATGCAATTTATATGAATGTAAATCAGTGATTGATCAGTATAACGCCACTTAGCAATTTTTTTTTTTTTTTTTTTTTTTTTTTCCACAGATCCCTGACTAGTTAGTAGATTATCTACTATAGCACGTGATAGGGCACTCTGTCTGCAGAGCGTCAAATCTACATATATTCACTATTCTCACTGTGCAGAGGTCCAGACCTCAAGAAGACAAGCCTGGTGCCACAGGCCCAACTTTTATTAGCAGCGAACTCATATAGGTACTTACATGAAACTAATGAATCCTGTGCCAGGTCAATAACAAGATATCTCATTTAAATAACACAGGCAAATGTGCACAAAAATCCCATAAATAAACTAAACCCACTTACAACGTGTGCAGTATAAGGTGCGAAATTAGAAAACAGATCCAGCCAAGTGACCCTCATCATTAATTTAAAATTACTCATAAAACATGGAACTGTTTCGTTTTAGGGCTCCAAGGCATGATCAGCTGGAATTAACTGGCATCAGCAAGAAAGAAACAATGATGTTTTTTTCTTTACAACTCTTTATTTTTCTCATTTCGTAGTTTACTTCTGATGACGATTACAACTATTAAACTGAAAATTCAACTTGTGTTGCTCACAGTGAAGTAATTGCCACAACAAGCTCGGAGCCTACCCACTGAGTTGTGACAAGAAGGACACCCAGAGCCTGGACTGAATGACTCCAAATCATCTCTAATAATTTAATTGGTGTTAAAGCCTGAACACAAAAGAAAACTCTGAATGCTCAGACAAGCAGAACTGACAATTCTGTCTCAATCCCCCAAGTGATAATGACTATGGTGACAGTAGATATACCTACTACAGTAGAACATCTTCATGGCAAGGAACAGCTAGCAACTGACATATAAATGACCAATAATAACATTGCGAGGGAGTACAGTGCTGTAAGGAAGACCTGGAAAACTTCATGAGGGAAAGAAAAGAAATGGGTAGGTTCAAGGATTAAGGGTGCATTGAACTAGTTCTAGGAAACATAAGAGTAGGTATATTCATCTTCTAATGAGCTCAGTTAAGGGAAGTTGGATACATATGTGATGTAAGCATGTGAGTAGATACATAATTATAATGATTTTCCTCATATTGAATCAATCTAATGAAATCTGGAAATTTAGTTGTAAATTGCCTAATACATGATTCATGATGTAACTAATTTTAACAATTATCAAAAATTAATGGGAAAGTCAATAAGGCAACATTATATACTCAGTAGAAAAAATCTAAATGGTTTAGTTCTCGTCTTCAGTCCCTAAACTCGCGGCCTTAGCTTGTCCCTATAGCTACGTTACACCACCCCACCAGAATGCTCATTTCTCGTGAGAATCGATAAATTTCATGCTTTCAGTCACACCACCATTGAGGGAGACATTAAAAGAAAGTTCTATGGTTGTGTGTAGAATCGTAATGATTCTTAATAACCATCTTTATTGCCTGCCTTCTGTGGATAATAAAACATCAGAGATGTGAGCATAGATTGATGCTAGAAATCTTACCTTCACTCATCACAATTTACGTATTTATATCATTCGGTAAATTCTGCGCTGTAAAACGTAAATTATGCCATAATCCAGTGTAATTTATCAGATGAATCTGTTATCAGTTCTATCATATCTAGACCATAATGTGAGCATAAACTTCAGTCAACTTCAACTCAGCTACTTAAATGAGGACATAAAGTCCGAGAGTGTACAGGTATGCAAATGACATTATTTAAAGTCACTAAGATGATTAACTATACTTAGTATAGATATTATTCTTACTTGAGAAAGTTTGTAACCAAGTATACGAACATAATTATTATACCTAGAGATTTTAAGTATGTTGAAATAAGGAGACCACGGGTATTATTTAATTAGCTGTGAGCTGAGGCTCTTGATTTTCATGGTGAGGCGAAACCATAGTATAATAACAATTGAAAAATAAACCAAGATATAGAATATGGAAATGGAAAACTGTTAGTTTAGATGCATATTCTATATTTTGCTGTCCTTGCTGGTACATAATATTCTGTAGTATCCGTGAGCTTTACATCTGATAATGAGCGAGATTAACAAAATCGAGAAGTCAAAAACTCCCCTGTGGGAGATTCATTGGAACCAGATCTGGAGGATTGGTAGGATTGTAGGAACAGCTGAGGATAGACAGAGGAGTGCAACTTGTAGATGAGGCATTCGGTCGTGATGAGTAAGTAAGTAAAGTATTTAAATATTACCTACGTTTGGCAAAATTATTTCTAAAACAAAAATAATAAAACATTATAACAACCATAGCACGTTCGCTTTGTTTTCTTGGGTTACAAAGCTGGTGGCATCGGTCACCCTCATGTGTATTTTTATATTTTGGATCAAAAATTCCAAGAAATTGTATGGACATACGTTAGGTTAGGGGATGTAGTGTCTCAAACCCGGGGAGTGTGAAGAATTTCTTCAGTTTTACGCACCAAGACCTTTTTTTCTCGAAATAAATGAAAATTCCAAGAATCAAAACAAACCTGATTGAAAATTGAGAATAAGAATTTTGTATACCATAGTGATGAAAAGCAATCCTCTTGGTCTTCAAATTTACTCAACTTTTTACTGAACTTTTTACTCAAAGATCCTAGACCATTACTTTATTACATAATTTTCATATCGCCTTCCTTTCACTTCTGTTAAGTATTGACGCACTCTCACACAAAAAAGATTTATCTGCAAATAATTATGTAGATACAGGTAACATCAATTTAAAATATCATCAATTTCAACGAAAAACGATGTTTACAGTAAAATTGGATGCAACATGAGCATCTACCTGTCCATCGTCGATATTTTTAGGTAATTTTTAACATTTTTTGCAAAAGGTCTTAAAAAAAGACTTGAGTTATTTTTCGAGTCTTAATTTTAAAAATAGAAGCCCTTCGGGTTTCATTCCTGCAACATACCAGACGAGGTCCGAAAACTGGATTCTAAAATCACAACAACCTCCTATTGTTTTACAACAGTTAGGTATCTGTTATAGCACGCTCGTTTTGTTCTTTTGTTTAGTTCGTAACAAAACCAAAGCTTTGCCATGGTCTATGTTTTGTTTTAACATGAGGCTTTTTCTCATTTTGAAATGGTTATTATTTTGAAGAATATTTTCTCACTTTGAGATGGTTATCATTTTGAAGAATAATTTTTGATTCGAACATCATTTTAAACAAAGCATCTACGTTCTAAACCCTTAAAAAAATCGGATTTTCGTCCTTCCTGATGCTACTTTTCACTCACTCATAGTCAGCAAGATTTTGAAAGGAACATCTTACATGGTACCTACACACGTTCAATTTCCAGTATTTTATTTAACCTGTAGAACTGGGATTTAAAATTTTAATATGTTATTAAACTTATTAAGTATACAATTACACTCACTTTTATCCCATTGTGTATAGTATATTTTAGTAGAGTACTGCTTAATTTAGAATTTTAGACTGTCAGCTCAATTCAAGGAGTCTCATTACGCTAACAGGCACTTAAGTTTCAATACGTTTTGCCATGTTTGTGTGTAAGAGAAGAGTTAATATGTAGACTATAATAGTCTATAGCTATAGTCACTACAGTGGAATATGCTCTGGTCCTTTTCCTTGGGACAGCATCAGTCATAGGTACAGATGAACTGAAATTGCTCTATCAAAGAAACTTGGGAATTCTGATGTTGATTACGCGTCGTGAGTACAAATATGACAAGGTTTACGTGTATCTGTTATGAACTAATCAGAATCTAATTGAACTCATTAAATGAATCAAGTAGACAGCTCACTCTGCCTATATCAAGCTATCTCTTGACACTTTGATAATGTAATAATCAACTTCATAATAATATTGAATAAATATATTGGGTGGGTAAGTCAGACGGGTAACCGCTTAAACTTAAATAGTCATAAAAAACTGATAATTGGCTAAGGCTGGTTATAAGAACAATTCTGAAGTTGATAGTATGTAACATCAGTGAAATTATATTTGATCCATTCAGGTACCGTAAGACGGGTTTAGTTTGCGCCTTAAGGGGTAAAATTGCTCCACTCTATGTCCATCATGTGCAGCCCTCTCGTGGAAACAGAATGCACTGTATCTAAAAATAAATCCTCCCAAAATAATTGTTATGATTTGACAGTCGTGCCTAATGATCAAAACACTCATTCAACAAGTTGTTGCTGCTGTTATCAGTTCTCAAAGTTGATCATAGTTTTTTCCCTTAAATTATGGCTGGATAATTTCTAGGCATTTATATGAATTTTAACTCTTTTTTTAATAAATGGTACCTACATGAAAAATCAATATTTTTTCACCATTTTTTTTTCTGTTTTCTTAGTTTTAAATTCTCTCTCACATGCTATAAAAACTGAGCAGTTTTATTTTGCTCCACTACGTCTAAAATAGGGATTTCCTACAGCGTATCACAGGTGGTGCAATGTAACCCCACCTATGGGGTAAAATTGCTCCAAAGATTAGTTGAGTTTTTTTTCATAGTTAGCAAATGGAAAACGAAAGTTTCTAATTTTTATTGAAAAACAATGTCCTTGCCTACAAAATGAATTATTAATTAATTGTTTATTTGGAATAATAAAAAAGTTATTCAACATTTTGTAAAAATATCTTAAAAGTGGAGCAAAGTAACCCCGTCTTACGGTACATAGATTTAAATTGCGAAAGTCTTGAATAGGTATAGACTAAGATGTCCAGGAAGGAGATAGGTTTTTGGATGGTTCTTTTGATTTGTTTTAATATATTGTTTTAAAATAAAATCTTACAATTCACAAATTGACAGTAAAACGCCAATTAGCAATCGACAATCCACGGAAAATAGATTCAAGCACAAAATGTTTAGCTACACACTTTTTGTATTTTAAATTGTATATGGTACCTAGATATGTCGATTGCCAGTCATCCGATGTATACCAATATATTTTATATGCAGAAACTGTTTGCTGGAGACCTCCTATATATGACCGATTAACAAACTATTTAGACTTGAGAAAAAATATCAATGATGTAAGTTAGATAATACATTGACAATTAAATAAAATCTGTTTCAATTAATAGTAAAGCATAAAATTATAAAATGCACAGCTTTGAGACTGCAAATTTTTTACTGCCTGAAAATGGAGATTTATAAATTCTTGAACAATGTCTCTCGTTTGTCTGCTGAAAAATTCCAGGTAAAATATTTATTTTTTATGAAATAAATAATTCATAGTAAGTAGCATGTATGCAGTTAATAATGAGTAGGTACTAATACCTCATCAGGACGACAATGTGTACGATATTAGGTTCACGTCTATATTTCTCAATCACTCTTCAAGTTAAGCTATTTTCTGGATTTCAAGTTTGCTATCGGAATACAAAATGAAAGGCAAAACGCAAATTTAATGATATTCCCAAATATTTTAATCCTATTTCTATCACAGTCACAGTCATCACATAGGTTCAATCAAGAGACCTAATTAACCCAATATACATACATATAGATGTTTAAAAGACTACAGCAAAAAACTGAAACAGTCGATACATTTTTTCACTACTGGTAACTCACTACTTTAGCCACCAAGTTTATATCAAAGGCAATATAAAATAAAACATTTTAACACTACATATTATATTAAGTATCTCTTAATTATTATCAGGTTTATCTTTACCTATTTTACATTGTTACCAAAAGATATTATTTGATGCCGTTACACATAAATGATGAAATAGTGTTAATAAAATCTACTATCAACTATGAAATAAGTCTTAACTTATTAGTAGATACCTAGGTACTTTGCAGTCTAAAAAGATTTTTCTCAGGCTATATTTCTTGGACATATCTCGGATTTAAATATCTACAGATAAAGTTGTAAAATTTGTCAACCAGTTTTTTCTCGTCCGTCAAGTTGACAGTCCATAAAATTAAAACATGATAAATTTTATTGATATTTTCGTTTTATGGATTTTTATTGAACTCTCCAAGGCAAAAAAGAAGCTACATAAGTCGATATCGAATTTTATAGGTAATTTGCCGCAAATTGTCGTTTGTTTTCAATGTGTGATTGATTTTGATTGCCATGGGAATGTTGGGGAAGACATTTATTGCTATAAGTGGATGTTTTTTACCGCTACGGCTTATCTGTTTATGCTTTTTCACTATCGTTTTGAGCTTCAGTGGAGTCGGTACTTTTGACACATTTTCCCGGGATATAACACACTAGCAAATATATTATTTAACATGAGGAGTAAGTATGTAATGTTATTTAGAAGAGAAAACCTAGACAGAGTTTACAGTTCTCTGTTCCATGATTTTTTCCCCGTGGTTTTTATTGAAAGATCTCTGTGAAAGATATTCTTTTATTTTCAAGTTTTACGCTAAATTATCACATATTAGTCACATGTACGCTTGCTCGTCTTGTGTCTATTTTCTTTCAAATATAATACGGATAGTATGTGTTCCAGTATGTAATACTTGACAGACTGCATTGCGTTACATGTAAACAATTTTCTCTACATCATAATATGTAGCTATTGTAGGTACATTGGAAGAAACAGCCTGTACGTAGAGATACATTACTACAAGATAACAACAGAAGATACTTGCAGCTTCTTTGTTATACTATGAATGGCAAGGAACAAAAATTATGGCAGGTTTGCACATTCGGGTGAAAATGTGCTTCAATTTCACAAGAAGGTAACGTAAAATTCCACTCAATGCAAGTATTTGCATTGAGTGCATCCCAGGTTATCCACCGTGTAAGATATACATATTGATGCTACATCTACATAATATTATCAGATGCATTTCCACGGTAACTGCAACGGATTCAATATACATAGGAAGGACTCAATATCATACATGGGAGTCTTGCTCTCTACTTTCCTCTCTCATAATTATGATTTCATTAAAATCATTTCCCACAATAATGAAGAAAAGTGTTTGAATTTACATAATGCAACCCGAGTCATTACGAGATCAGGATGGTTGTAAATTTAATTAGTGTCTGTACATTGCATATTTACAAATCAAAGCTTGTATATTTACTAGATTAATTGTTTTTATCTTCTTTTCTCTCAACTTTTCCTGGGTGAGGTGAGTCATAAATCATTTTCATGTGGATTCCGTGTAAATTCTGTAAACAAAAGTGAGTGATTAATCTCAAGTACAGCGTAAGTTTACCGGCATGTCGGTTTTGCTGAGAAGAAAAATGCATGGTAATCGATGACGAAACTTGCAACTATATTATTGTGATAATACAGGTCATATAAACCCTCCTTTAGGTGGAGGCCCATGCTCCGTAAGGGGTGCCGAAGGGCTTATTATTATTACAGGTCATATACAATGTATCTAAACATATTTGTTAAAGTTCTTTGCCAGTCTTTATAAAACTAAGTCTTGAAAAAAAAACATTTAAAAAAATCATTTGCAGGAGCAATATTAATAACTTTTTATTATAATAATCATATTGGTAGTTCAAAAGTTCTGGTATTTTATTTTATAAGTTAAAAGAAAGTTATCATATTTGTGTTAATCACTTTCGTGATATCACAACTACTCAAACTCGCTTTACTAAATCTATGCTGAAACCGGGACTTGAACCACCGACCTCCAGGTTACAAGTCCGCCGCCTTATCGATCAAGCTACTGAGGTCGGCTATTTTATTTTATACCTTCTCATAATCAAAATGTGTCGGTGTCTTATAGGATACCGTATGTTTTTCATTTATAAGGCAGAATCCGTACTTCGCTACGGGGCTAAATTTGCAAAAAAATATCTATTCACTTTACCATCTTAACTTTGATTTGCTTTTCATATTCAATGCTAAATACTAAATAAAAATTAGCAAAAATGTGTACATTATATTATTCTATTCAGTTTAGTATCGTGAATTTTATTTGGTTTTCATTTTCAATATTAAGTACTAAATTAAAAAATTCCTTATTAACACAGCTTATTTTCTAGCTTTGAAGTTATCCATTACAAGAATGCCTTTTAAATTTAAATAAATATAAATGAATAGGTAAGTACACATAACACCTAGAAATGTGTCTAGTCCATATACTTGAATTCAAAAGGAATTCGGCATGTTCGCATTATACCTGTATCTTCTTATGCAATGAGATAGAAATATAACAGGGAGTATGGGAGTGAGTAGGACAGAGATATAACAGGACATGGGATATATTTAGGCCGTGATTAATGTTTCATGAGTGAAAAGGAGCCTCCGATGCTATGTGACCCCCGCTTAGAAATTCAATATGGCCGCCGTGCTCTCCTATCCTATAATATATCTTCCCGTTGACAACTTGTAAACACATGGCCAGGTTCCCTATGATTATAATAAGTGTAAGCATATAACCCCGTTCACTCCGTTATCAGTGAATGATGTGCAAGATGATTGCTCTGCGTTTAGTGTGAGATTGGAATCTTTCGATATAGATTTTCATCGATGAGAAATAAAGTCTAATATGTTGGAACCTTGAAAAACCAGGCACTAAAAAGGTCGCTTTCAATGCCAAAGGGCTACATAACATTAGCATAACGTACAACTTCTAAAGTGTCATTAAATACTATCATAAGCGAAATTAATATTGCTTGAAGCAAATAGATAGTTCCCGTGAAATAGCTTACTTAAACTACTCAGATAATTTAATTGATACAGAAATCCTTTAATTTGGGGTAGGCTTCTTTGGTTCTCATTTGGAATGTCAATTCAAGATCATATCAGGGTTATGTTAGTGGTGTGTCTGATATATAGATAAGGCACAGGGCATTATCATCAATCCATAATCTCTCCATATG
Source organism: Bactericera cockerelli (assembly GCA_024516035.1). Taxonomy (NCBI): domain Eukaryota; kingdom Metazoa; phylum Arthropoda; class Insecta; order Hemiptera; family Triozidae; genus Bactericera; species Bactericera cockerelli. Next base: position 38,047,913 of record CM044958.1, read on the forward strand.
CTGCTCAGTATCTTCTGTATTATTTGATGATTTGTAAATATGGATTAAACAAAATTGCATGTTTACAAAAAATCGACGATCAATTGGAACTTTACTCATGAATTGGTAACTTGCAATTGGACATGAGTTAGTAACTGTGGGATAGCTATTATTGATGTGTATGTTTTTGAGACGATCACCTGTAAATCCAATGGTGAACTTCAAAATTGTAAAATTAATACATGTTATACTTAGACTTAAAAAATGTTTTAACAATAAATTTAATAAATTATAGCGTAGACCTGGTATCGAGTGGAAAGCTTCCTGTTGAAATCGTATTCCTTCATTATGTACTTGTACCAACATCAGTTGAAGTTAATGAATTTGAATTGGATCAGTATTAGAAATGGAAAGTTTCAACAAAATAACATTTGCTTATCAAAACATACTTATTAATGAGATTTTCATCAAACACCTAAATACATAGATCTTGGTACAGAGAACTAAACGTTTACCAAATAAAATTATTTTAATTTACAGCAAACATGAAATAAAATGAATTGCTTCCATTAGGTACTAGATAGCAGCAGTTAACTAGTATTATTAATTAATTAATCCAAAGTTAATTTTGATTTAAAGGTATGTAAGTTATAGAGATCCAATACAAATCACATTAAAACAATGATAGCTTTTAAAAATTAAAAGTATGATCAATAACAAAACAAGATAGCCCAAAAATTAAATTTCAAGCAGTTGTGTGTTTACTTTCAAGTAAGACCGTGTTCATAAGTTGAGTATTATAAAAATCCCAAAATCAATAAAATAATTCATTAGAATAATGTCTAGACTGCTATCCATAGGAAGGTAATAAATGAAATTTTAAAATTTACCTAAGAAGTATAGTGGTATGAAATTTGATGGTAGGTATCTAATAAGTATGAGCATTAATACAAATTTAAATTCTAGGAAGTTAATTTATCTATTAAATTTTCAAGAACACTTTTGATTTTATAGTAGGCCTTGATAATTAATAGGGAAATTAATGTATTACCTATTTTAAAAAAAGTTATTAAAAATTCCACTGAGTGGTTTCTCACTTGATTCATTTGGGGACTAGATTACTCCTGGATGTATGTAGGTATTACCTGTTTGAAAAAGGTTATATTCATTTGGGGACGAGATTAATCCTGGATATATGTAGGTATTACCTGTTTGAAAATGGTTCGTATATTCATTTGGGGACTAGATTACTCCGGGATATATGTAGGTTCTACCTATTTGAAAAAGGTTATATTCATTTGGGGACTAGATTAATCCGGGATATGTGTAGGTATTACCTATTTGAAAACGGTTATATTCATTTCGGGACTAGATTACTCCTGGGTATATGTAGGTAATATCTACTTGAAAAAGGTTATATTCATTTGGGGACTAGATTACTCCTGGGTATATGTATTATAAATTTAAAAAAAGTTATTAAAATTCCACAGGTGCTTTCTCAATTGAATCATTTGGGGTCTAGATTACTCCTAACTGTGAATTCAAATTTAATCTATAAGAAGAAATGTAAGTAGGTAAGTAGTGTGGTTGTTATATTTCCCAGACAATGACATAATGTATGTAGGCACCCTCTGTATTTCTTAAGGTAACTAGTTCTTGAAATCTCAAAGTAGTTTTTAACTATTTCTGAATTTTGGTATAAATTTTCCAAAATCTAAGAGTCAGGGATTCTTTATCATACATGAAAATAATATAATAGGTAATGGGTAATAAGATATGTTATAATTCCTAAGAGTCTCTAACTTGCATGTGATTTCGGCACCTAGTTTTACCTCAAACTATCAGCAATGAGTATACAAGGGTAATAAGTTAATAAGTAAGTGAACTTACTCTAGGTTGAGCCATTGCAAGATCCAGCTTGAGAGATTTATGGAAATCCAAGCTCACAAGAAAATGACGAAGAGTGAAATTTAGGTAGAATCCAAGAAGTTTCTACCTTTTTATCCACTTAACTCTATTGAATTTTTAATTAAAAAACACTCACACGCGAAAAAAGTCAGTGTATTAGTTAAATAAGTGATTAAAAATTAATTAAAAATGAGTAGGTATACGTTTTGTAATTTATCAATAAACATGTAATCTTATTAGGTGTTTAATTAAAATTATTAAAACCAGAATAAATGACGAGCGGGGTGAATGCGAATTTGAAATCAAAATTATGTAAAATTTCTTAAAATATTTATCGTAATTAATTTTATATTGTATTATTTTGTTAAATTTGACATGAAAAGATTGTTATCTACTTAAATATTTGTTTATTTTAATAGTATACTACTGTAAACACAAATATTAAATGGATTTAAAAAGTTTTTATTATGTTAAATAATTATCAATAGATAATATAATTTCTTCTTTATTAAATAAAAATATAAATTATTAGTATACACGGGTTGCCAAATGTAATCACTAGAGAAAAAAATTTCATACATCCAAAGAGAGTCGGTGGGATCTTCAAGATCAAATTTGAACTTTCTTATCAGTAACGAACTTTTGTTATCATTTAAAAACAACGCGAAGCGGGAAGGACCATGGAAGGCCCAAATAGTGCACTTTCGACATGGTTTTTGAGACTGAAGAAGGTGAGGATAGCCTCCACGGGACTTGATCTACAGAACGCCGGATTAACCGAATCGATGTCACGAATGAAAAATGATTATTGCCCGTTTTTTACAGGAAAAACAAAAAGAAAAGCACTTTTTAACTAAGGGATGATAAAGAAAGAAATGTGACAGTCAGGTGTTTTGACATACGTGCAGTCTTGCGCGCCTAGCAGCCTCCTGCTAACTGTCAATCAACGAGCACACAAGATTGCGCACTCATCACATGCGCACCATGCTCTGGAAAATGAATTATTTGTGCGCACCTTACCGGGTTTTGTCAAGAGGTGGAGTCAATAAATCACGTGATGGCTGTACGATGTAGAGAAGAGGGCCGGGGAATATATACCGTATAGTGCGGACGAACTTCTAGTCTTCTGCTGAAATCAAATGAATGTTTTGTTTTTTAAGACTTGAAAATGATGTGCTCCTTACTCCTCATTTTGACATCTAGGATATTTTTATTTGATATCGGCTTCATTTCATTGACCCACATCCTATAGGAGACGGATTTGAGTCGGAAATAGATTTATTATGATACTATCCTTTACATTCTAGTCAGCTGAGCTGTTTTGACACCTCTTGTTGAATTGAATTATGATGCCGAGAGTTTAGCAGCTTTATATTCTGCTTCCTAGTCCTAAATACTTCCAACAGAAAATATATTACTTTTTAAGGGTTTTAACATCTCATTCACTGTTATATTTCACCATTTATCATTTATTTAAGTTTTCAGGATGTTTTTTTTTCTAATTTAAGCCTTGCTCATTGGGATATCATTATTTTAGTAATTTCATGAATTTCTTTTACCTTTTGTGATCTTTAACATTTTCGATTTTTAGGTACCATGTAATGTGGTGCAGTATAACTCAGTAGTGAGTGGGTAGGTATAAATCATACAGAAATAAGACTTTTTTTGTGTTAACGTCTTTAAGAGAATCAACAGAAGATTTTTCCTAATTGTTCCAATTACACATCGAAACTTTCTGACCAACATACTTACTTATTCAATAAAATAAAACAAACATTTCTTTTTTTAAAATATTATTTTAAAATTAAAGGATTTTTCAGAGCAATATTTTTTCATGTTTATTTTTAATAGACAGGTAGGTATTATAAATAACTAACTACTTAACACATGGAGAAGGAAAGGCCGTCAATTATTTTGATAGCCCATATCCATACATCCCATAGGTAGGTAAATGATGGACCAAAATTTAATGATTCATTCACTTCAATCAAATAAGCACTAAACATACATATTCCTGATTTTGGCGCATCCTCTAACAGTCTAACTTAACAATCAACACCTAATCCAATACAAAGATATTTTGGCGCATCCATTAACATAAAATTCTCTATGACTCTGATTTTAACACATCCACTAACATTAAATTCAGATGCAGATTCCAATACAAAGTTATTTTGGCGGATCCACTAACATAAACTTGTCTCTGATAAAAAGTTATTTTGGCGCATCCACTAACATTAGATTCAGATGCATATTCCAATACAAAGTTATTTTGGCGCATCCACTAACATAAAATTCTCTATGACTCTGATAAAAGTTATTTTGACACATCCTCTAACATTAGATAGATTCTTATGCATATCTTAATATATAAATGTCAAAGACACTCACTGACCACTGACCACTGACCACTGACACTGACTGATCATCGCTCTACAGCCCAAACCGTAAGTCCTAGGAAGCTGAAATTTGGTAGGTAGCTTTGTCTTATAGTCTAGATGTGCAATAAGACGGGATTTTTCGAAATTCCCACTACAACACCTGCCATTGGCGAAAAAGGATTTTTTGCTTTCACGGCCATGCCTCGGCCCGCAAAGCGGGCGACAGCCTGCTTGTTCCAATATAAAGTTATTTTGGCACATCCACTAACATAAAATTGTCTCTGGTAGAAAGTTATTTCGACACATCCTCTAACATTGGATTCTGATGATGTCAATTCTAATAATAGTATTTGTATACGTACAAATCTATTCCATTAAATATATATAAATTCAATCTATTCCAATAAATATATAATCTTCTAAATTCCAACATTGTTGTCCATTTGTCTCTTCGTGAGCCGATAACTCTTGAACCTGTCCCTGATTGTTTATGACATTTGGTTGTTACATAATAATAATACGTTCATTTGAGTCCTGAAGTTTGTTGTGGTGAGGTATCGAATGCAGATGGAAGGGTCTCATGTCCAATTGCCGAAACAAACTGATAACTTACTCAAATATAAATTTTCACTAGCTCAATTTCTTATTAACTTTTTTTCAGATAATCTATACTTATAAAAGAGAGTTTCACTCACTGACTGACTGACTCACTGATTCATCACTGTTTCTCCGAACTGGTAAGTCCTAGGAAGCTGAATTTTGGTAGGTAGCTTTGTCTTATAGTCTAGATGTGCAATATTCCCACTACAATACCTGCCATTGGCGAAAAAGGATTTTTTGCTTTCACCGCTATTTCTCCGAACGGTCATGCCTCGGCCGCAAAGCGGGCGACAGCCCGCTAGTTAATACATAATGTACCAGGCAGGCTAAAAAATAAACAGAATACGAGTTTAAAAATTTGCTTGAATTCTCAATAATATTTTAATCTTTGAGTAAGTAAATAATTTTATTAACTCAAGATTCACTTTGTAAGAGGTATTGCGTATTTAGCTGGGAGTGAGGTTCTATTTTAACCCAAGTACTGGACGATTTGGCTTCCGTTTGTTTGTCTCTGTTCTAAGATGATTCCCAAAAGTTGATAATTATTAGTATAGGTACATGTTTATTGGAGTTCTCAAAATTCACCTTTTGTTTTAGTGATGAATCAGGCCACCCGTGGCCGTGGCAATATACCAACCTATTGGTTGGTATATTCTTTTTTTTTAATTGTGACCCATCGAGTGGGGTTTCAACTGAATGAAAGGTCTGCATGTCCTGTTGCTTGATATGACATATGATATTATCGAACTGAATGCAACATTTTGTTGCACAACGCTGAGCAACATTTTTTCTTGAATTTTAAATTTAAATGGGAAGTGTTGCAAAGTATTGCGGTGTCAGTGGGGTTCGATCTTATTTGATCATAAAGTAAGAGTGGAACATGAAACATTGAACAAAAAGTTAAACTCTACATTGGATAAAACAATTTGTATGAGGTTTACAGTTCACAGAAATATTAGTGTGTATACACTAATATTTCTGTATATACCAGTATACTGGTATATGCATTTGTAGGATAAATTCAAGAAATGCATGACATATTGTTGAGATCAGCTCAGCCATTATAGCCACATCTCTTTTTAACCCAATATATACTTCTTACATCTTTATTTCATACTTTTTGATCCCATGACATGCTGCAAAGTCGAAACCGCAAAATTGACAAATAAATCGGATAAGAAAGTTCTGTGGGTGTCTTTCTGAGGGTGTCCGAATTAAGGAATTGATTGATCACAAAGGCAATCAGAGACAACTCAAAAATTTCAATTAATATATACTGACATGTTTGAGACATGAATTAAATCACACAAGTAAGTGTACAAGCCAACCAATTTCATTTATCCATAGTAATTAATTCATGACTATAACACGAGTAGCCAAGCCCAATAGTCTGTAAATTGATCTTGAATTTTTTAAAAACCTTTTAAGATTTTAAAGACTCAAAACATCAGTTGAAGTCTGCGTTTGCCGGTACTACCAACCATTGTCTGCTTGTTTACAAGATTCTCCAATAATGCAAAACCAAACAGGTCTGCCAAATATTCTGGTACAAGAGAAATTAGAACTCAAATTTTGAATACTGCAAGACCTTAGTCATGGATCAATAAATTATAAGTGTACGACTTTCATGTAGTCATACCTACATAATATATGTATATTATCTTGAAGTCTATTCGCTATTATGCCAAATCCAACATTATTAAAAATTGTAATTTATGAACTAATTGGAACCCAGGGTTGTTAATAAAATCGGGGTTCTATTCAAAAGTTCATAATCGGGTTTTCATATAGTGAAAACAGGGTATATTTTTTGACATTTTTCTTACATCTTATTATACTAAGGTAAGGGTTGTAATAAGTTAGATGTATATTATAATTTTGGCACAATACCGAATACAAAATCTATTATTTCCTAGGTAAGTACTTGAAAAATGTGAATCAAATTAAATTTGAAGAGAAACAATACCTTATAGGTAATAGAAAGTAAAAATTCAATTTTTGTGATTCCATAATATTAGGACTCATCATTTTCAGGCTTCTGATGCCAATGACCATTTGGCTTGATCGACAGACTTGCACACTCTTACAGGAAATTTTTTGAGTGAATTGGTGGAACTTTATAAGTTATCACTATTCTTTGGCCAAACGTTTATTCAGAAAATCTTTTTCTTTCTCATGTTAGGTAGGTACCTACCTAGATTAAAAATGTTACAAACCAGAAACATGGTGAAATCAATTTTCAAAAGCTAGCGTTGCTAATATACATTTTATTTGTTTCCACTTTATTTTTTTTACAATACAAACAACACTAAATTATTAACAAAGATAAAAAAAAATTAACAATATTTACAAAAAAAGTTATAGAAAAAAATATTTAAATTTAAATGTACAATGTAGGCGAAGTTAATGCCTTAGGCATTCTCTGCCACTTAACCCCGGATTACATAATTAAAATTTAAATACATAATTAAAATAAAATAATAGGTACCTTGTTAAAAAAAAAAAAAATTAAACTTGCCAATACAAAATTTGCCTACAATCAGTGCCCCAGTCAGGCTGGGCATGGACCAACATTAAAATATTAAATGGAATGGCTACTATGGCATATTGTTTTAGAGGTCTCATTGAGAGAAGTTCTTTGCAACAAATTTAATTGATTTACGACTTACGGTTCACGGTATACAGAGTAGAAAATGTAAAAATGGAATCTTCTTGAGTGTCCTAAGGCGCGAAAAATAAGTTAATTTGAAAAATTTAAACTGAAAAATAGCCCAACTAATTTATAGTATGTCACATTTTAGATCTACTTGTGAAAATTTTACTCCAAAATCAGGAGATCGCGTGGGGACCATCTCAGTGGACTTGATCCACTTAACATGAGATATTGAGGATACGTTTGTCTCGTAAAGCATGCAGTGAACCAGAGTTACCCGGAGTAAATTTTTCACTTGTAGGTAAAAGATGAAATGCAATAAGTTTAGCTATTTCTAAGGTTGAACATTAGCCAGGGTCGATGGCATGTTGAATACACCGGTTCCCTCCAGTCCAGTACACCGAAGTTAAGCGACATCCAGCGAGGTTAAGACTAGGATGGGTGACCATTCAAATTCTAATTCTCGTGATGCTGGCTTTTCCCGGCCCCACTCAGGCTGGGTGAGGTCAATGTGAGTAGCAGGTTTGTGAGTTTCCTGCGAATGGAGGGTAAAACCCCCGTCGTGATATGACCATGGCAGTTGAAAGCGACGTTAAACCCCACTTAAAAAAAAAGGTTGAACATTCCATTTTAACTTATTTTTCGCGCTATAAGGGACACTCCAGAAGAGTCTATTTTCACATTTTATACCCTCTATCTCGTGAACAGTCGTGGCTCACTGAAATTTGTTATAATGAATAAACTTCTCTCAATTAGACCTTTAAAACAATATAGGTACCACATGATAATATACCATTCCATTTAAGATTTTAAAGTTAATCCGTGCCCAGATTAACTGGGGCACTATAGACAATTTTTTTTATACAAAACCTGAATTCACCAAAAATAAAGGGGAACGGGTTTATGTGTTTTTCTGCATTTCAATTGTTTTTAGGGGTGGCTAGTTTATTTTTTATTTTTAAACACCTTGTACAACAGTTATATCGATAAAAAAAAGTATGTACCAAAAAATGAAATCAATTTACATTAATTAATTCATAAGCCATAACTCATAATCAACGGATCTCCAAAACGGTTGGACCGAATAACTTAATATTTGGTACCTAGCTTCCTTAAGTGAAGGGAATGTTCGATTTTGTAAAAGGTCTAGCCGTTCTCGAGATATGCTCAAATTTAAAAACAGCCATGCCTGAGCCGGACACAAGCAGCAGAAGACTGATTGACTGCTTGTGTCCTAAATATTGTGATAAAACACCTGAACAGTAAAACTACGAGTTATACCATTCTACCTGTATTCTGTAAAAAAAAACTTTTCTACAGCCAGCTGAGTTAGAAACGAGACATGTGCTGCACTCTGTGTGATTTAGAGTAAACTTTTTGGATCATTCTCTCGCTTTTATTCTCTGAAGTCAATAAAAAATTCTCCATCTCTCTTGAAGGACATGAACAGAACAGAACTTTGTCTTGCGTTACCCACCATCTTCTTCTACTTAACTTTTTATTTTTAAAAGGGCTGACGGCTATGTTAAAGAGTATCCTTATGTCTGAAATCTTCGGTAGGTTGTTTTATTGATAGGTATAAAATATATCAACACATCACAACAATCTATTGGAACTGAAACAATAAAAGGCACACTTGCGCATCCACTAATTTGTGTAAGGTGTAAATACAACCAACATCAGAACTTTCCCCAAGTCTGCGACGATAAAAATGAAGAACTAATAATTTTTTGGCTTAACCCCGGCTGGGTGAGGTTAATAATGGAGCGTAAAACCCCCGGCCTAATCAGGACTTTAAATCAAAAAGAATCGTTGGCGTTAGGAAGGGCATCCAGCCGTAAACATGTGCCACAACCAACGTCCACCATGAGGTTGAACAATGCCGACCCCAAGTAGGTTGGGGAAAAAGGCAAAGTGAAAGAAGAAGTAAAAATATTTATGTTTAATTGTATAAGTTACCTCTTAACGACTAAGATATTATTTTTTATATTTTAAGAAATCGCGGCGATGATCATTTACATAATAATACCCCATCACCCCCACATATCAACCGCAGAAAATGTCTAAAGAAATGAAGGTGCATTAAGACGGTTCTAATATTTTTTGTCTTCTTGATAAGTGATCAACTTGGCCGAAAGATGACCCAGGTGACCTTGGTTCGTGTCCCGGCGGGACCGAATATTTCAGGCGACTGAGGATGTGTCGGGGGGACGTCACTGGAATCACTCCCGAAGCAACTTATGTTCAGGTAGAATACTCACTCCCGGTCATATTTTTTTGACACCGAATTCACTCCCGTTGGTTGCACCAACTAGCTGAGTTACATTGAAGTCGTTCATTCATACTCGTGCCTCGAGCAAAAAAAGAAATATTAGCTTGTTTTGATATAAAAAATTATCGTTTGATGCAGTTTAATCCAAATTTGTACTGTCAATAATTACCTATGAAGGTGATGTAGCTCTCTCCTTCTCTCTCTCTCTCTCTCTCTCTCTCTCTCTCTCTCTCTCTCACACACACACACACACACTGGTGCTATCAAATTTGCCTTGCACCGTGCGTACTTATAATTTCGTACGAAACATACCTGTATAATGTACGAGTATGTGTTATGTGTGAAGCACAATAATAATTGTCAAGCACTCAGCTATACATTACGCCGCGCGCTTGTACTACCTGCTATTGATTACAAATTACAATGACTCGCGAAACTTGGCTACGGCTAAAAGTTGGTAACTTCAATGTCAGAACTGCCTAATGAGTTATGACGAGGGCAATAGCTTTCATCCGAGAGGGCTCTGGCAGATTTGCATGTCACTGGCATATCGGATTGTGTAGGCAGAGATAATGTCTGAATTAAAGTTGAGTGCTGACCTTTGACCCAGGGAGAATTGGCTATGCACTGAGAGGAGGGACGCCGGTACTCTAGGACTCAGGAGATTGTGCTGGACAATTAGTACCGGAGCTTGCATTGACTTTGTCCACATGGGCAGACACGATAGATTTAATGCGCCGTGGCTACGAATACTTTATTTTGGTGTTGGTACTGTGTATTTTATAGTTACAACTCATACTGGACTGAACTGAAATGATCAAACTATATACGTACATTTAACATAAGCAGTCCAAAAGTAGAGCTAATTTAAATGAAGTAACTATGCAATTCAGCTTTTGTAAACTAATAAGATCTGCTGATTTATATTTTCTTATAATGAATTGACCCTATTGACCTGAATGTTTATAGTTGACCAATTATTAGATCGATACCTTGGATTATCCATAGGGTATCTGTTGTAGCTTGTAGCGATTACCAGCGGAGGTCACACGTTACATACAGATCCTAGATCCTATCAGACTACAAAAGTAACTACCGAGTATGGGGAGGACATGGCTTGGGTCCCCTATTGGGTTCAAATTCAGCCGTGATACTTACTAAACATGGCAAACAATTTTCTGTTGGTATTCGATCTCACTTGGGCTGGCTCAGGTGGGGAAGAGATAAGTGGTTTGCCCGTCCTAGGGAAGAGTAATGCCTCCGTCGTGATATGACAAGTAGTGAATTACATTGTGTTTAGCTGGCGCTGGGCTGGTGCAATCGTCTAATAAGGTAGCTTAAATTTGAAGAAGGGTTGGTGGAAGAGATTGACATGGCCAATAACCTCCCCCCCCCCTTTTTGTTAGGACATCTGTATATATCTTATCCATGTATTCTCACTTTTTCTTTTTACTTTCCTTATCCTATAGGTAAAAAATGTAATGGACTTTTCAATTGTTTTCAATTTTTCATTTTTATTTGTATGTACATTCTACAGACATATTATTATGTCCTTATTAATAAAGACTTTAATAATAATAATAATAATATTTGGCGTTCCCGAGGCACCCGAGCAAGAGGTCAGTGATCCCTGGATGGTTGCAAGTATCAGCAACGTCCCAGGAAGTAGTATGGTAATTCACAATACCATATGAACACTGACTGCGAGGTATGTCAACAGAAGCATAGAGACACCTTCTCTATAAGTAGTGGGACATTGTCCCATGAAAACTCTGTTGACATACCTAATGGTTCATAATGTGACCAAGTGGCTGTTCGAATTCATCCGTACCCCCGAAAGTGTTTTCCTATGGAAAAATCCATTGGACCACCAAGGGGGATAGCCACGGGAGAGAAAAAGATGGACTACACAAAGACCATCATAAAATAACCTCCCCACATTATGAACCAAACAACTTCAGGAGACTTGATCTTCGGATCCGCTCCTGAAGTTACAACACCAGGAGAATTGATCATATGATCCGCTCCTGGTGTAATACCCTTTGAAAGGTAATAATTACCTTCCAAAGGAGAGAAAGTGGAAGAAATAATAATAATAATGTATCCACTGTGGGTAGGGGGAGTGTAATAGAATACTCCCAAGGCATTCCAACCTTGCCTGTCGTAAAAGGCGACTAAGGGCTGTCAACAGGAACAGAGAGATTTTCCCTCTCTCATACCAGATAGCCCAGTTCACAATGTTCCAAAGTGGCCGTTGGGAATCATTCTAAGTCCCCAAATGTGTTTTCCCATCAAATTAATGACGTTACCACCAAGGGGTGGTAACGTCATTAATTTGATGGGTGAGAATTCGGTGGACAATCAAGTCCACCAACTGGTAACGTCCCACCCAGCATTGTGGACAGAGGAACACCAGGAGACTTGATCATAGATCCTTTTCCGATGTAACACCTTTTCGGGGATGCTTCACACCCTCGAGAGGTGATACTCTAGAAAATAATAATAATATAAAGTCATTTTCTGACGGGAATCTAAATTTAACGGAGTCACTTTGATAAACCGAAATGAGCTTGAGTATAAGTCTGGAAAATATAAAATATGTTTAACAAAATCAGATGGTAAAGTTGTATAGTATTTACCATAAGTGATCACCATGGGCGTAGCCAGCATCCGCTCTAGGGGGGGGCAACTAAGATATCCGTGTCGAGTGGGGGGGGGGGGGGGGGGCCTTTGGGTGCGGAAAAAGGCAGTGGAAGCGATTTGTTTTGTTGTTGTTGAAATCCAAAAGTCCCACAAGAAACTGAATATATATTTGTAATTTGTACCTACACATACAACGAATACAGACAGCTTTTCTTCTCTCTCAATAATATTTTAGAACAGGCTTTTTATTTATTGAATGGAATTACAGGTAACAATGTTATTGAAACTTATTTGATGCAAAGTTAATTTCTATATAAAAAAAAAAAAATTAACGAGGAAAAACAAAAAAAGAAAGCGCATTACTTTTGAGGTTTTTTAGTATAAATCTCGATTCGTCGCGAGGACATAACTTTATTATACATATTTAGAACCGCAATTTTATTGCAAATCTTAAACTGTGCCAATCGTAACGATTTGGGTAGTACTTTTTGAGCGAGGAGCCTTTTTGTACGGTCGAAACGTTGAAAATTGCCGTAACGAAAAATCTTTATTGACCTATATTGACCCTACCTTGACCGATTTAAGAAAAAAAAAAGTTACTACTAATTGCAACTTTTAGAGAGAAAGCTTTTAATATGAGACACATTAGGTCAAAAGGTCAAAAAGTTGGTCAAAATTTAAAAATAAAAAAATTGAGCTATTTTTTTCAATCTTTTATTATATTGACCTATTTTCCCTTTGAAAAAAAAAATCTGAAATTTTAATGGCAAAAAATAGAAGACATTTGTGTGGTTTTACAAAAAAAATTATCTTGTTACTATAAAGTTAACGCCCCCAAATAAGCCGGCAAAAACAGGTCTGACGCAACAAATTTGACCTAAATTTGCCTTAAAAGTTTTTTGGCCTTAACTCGAGAATAGTTGCCTTGACCTACATTGCTTATGGCATTTTTGAATTTTCGAATGATATATAAAAGGTCTAGTTTTGATAAAATTTTACAGTCACTTAGGGCAAATTAAAATTTTCCGAAAAATTTAATCATTGAACCGGCCCCGCCCACATGGACTGGGGTATATTTTAAAAAACTCTTGTAGCTGACAATTTTCCGGTTCTATCGATATGCAATATGCCCTGTTAAGGTTTATAATAGCCCCGGAAAACGGCCCGGAAAAATCATTAAAAAAATTTAATTTTTCAAATAATTCAAAAAAATTCAAATGAATTAAAAACATGGTTAACGATTAAAATTTTCAATTTTTTTTTGGCAAAAATGTAGGAAATCACATGGAAAATCACCTGTCTAGCTTGATCCCGTTCCCCCTCGTTTTCAAAAAGCCGAAAAAAACGTCTCCTTCTGCCTTAAAACGGCGTTTGAAAAAACCGTTTTAATCGTCGCCTTGAAATTAATCGATTTTAAGGCTTAAGGCGGTAATGTTATATCCTTTTGGATTTGCGTTGTCAAGGCAAATCGAACGATATGTAACATTATGTGCTTGCGACACTTTATCGGTGCATAATCACCGATTGAAAAAAAGCAGCCATTTTTTGACATATGTCAAACTTTTGACATATCAGTTTAAACTTTAAGCTGTTTTTATGACATAATCTTGTAGCCCTCGTCTGTACAAACCTAACGCAAAAAATTTCAGCCTTTCGTCATTAACACAGCCAGAGTTATGGCGAAAAAACGCAAAAAATTCAAGCGCCGCTGGCGCCACCAGATGAAGCGTTGATTTCCTGACAAAAAATGTTCATCTTGTATGGGAAAAGATATTTAGATGACCAAATGGCGTCCAGAGGCTACCAAAGTGGCAGGGCAAAACTGGCACAAAAAAATCTCTGTTCTGCGCATAACTCGTGAACGGCGCGCGCCACCAAATTTTGGTACCACTACATGGTGCGCCTACATATTTTACAAATTTCATATTCCATACATGTTTGCTTTATCTGCAACACAGAAGGAGTTAAAGCGGCATATATGGTTTTCCAAAAAGGCCCTAATATGGCCCTAATTCGGCCCCAGTAGGTGACGAAAGGCCCTAACACTAATTCTAGATAGCGGCTATTCATACCTGTCGGTGGAACCCAGTTTGAACCTGATCGGCACCAAAAGACCATTTGCTCGCCCCGATTTTCCATTGGAGCACCTCACTAATTATATAGCCAGGGAGAGGGAGAGCTTTGATATTTTTTTAGGTTCTTTCTACCCTTTTAAAAATCCTTTGATTTTTGATTTTAAGGTTTTTCAATGTTTTTTTTTCTCGAAAAATATTTTCCAAAAATTATCATACGAGTATGTAAATTTAAGTTGCCCCTTCCATGTTGCATACTATTGAGCTTTCTCTAGGGGGGGGCAGCTGCCCCCCCCTGCCCCCCCCTGGCTACGCCCATGGTGATCACCCTCCTCAACCACAGAAAGCTCATAAGTTATTCCATTTGACCTTTAAGTTCAAACCTAGAGAATAGTAAGAAATTACAAGCCCTTTTAAATGCATAAAATGCCTGCGTTGAAATAGTACCTCGCATTCTACTTAGCCTAGCAGATATAAATCGCGCGCTAAGCTGGAAGAAGGAAAATTGGAAGTCTCTACCATAATGTAAGCTGGGGACGTATATCACCTGCCATAATATTAGCAGCTACCTCAGGAGTCTAATATTATCAGCTAGTTACTGCTTGCTGAACGTGGTAAATCATAGATTAGTAGAAAGGAGACAGCATATCTCCACCACGTACCAGAACCTCTATCACCATCTCCCTTACATTGCAATCTACAATTCTACATGGTCTAACGAGAGCTCTATTTTCGCAATGCCCGGATTACCAATCTTTGATTATGTTCGTCCGCAGGCATTTTCATTAAATTTGGCTACAATATGGCCGATGGAACTTGGAATCAGCTGATTGGATTTAAAATCTGAAGGTAATAAGGTAATAATAAAGCAATGTTTATGTCCTGTCCAGGGGCAGATTAGATCAAAATGCGCACACAAGAGTTTTTGGTTTATTGATAGGGTAGCTTTGGATACATTTCTTTAAATTAATTATAAAAAAATTGGATAGTAACTGATTAGAATCAAATTTTTGTCTTCAAATTAAAGAGTGAACTGCTGGACCAATTTGTAAAAGGTATATTTGACCAATTTGTAAATCATCATGATATGTTTTTTGGTTTTATTTTAATTAAACTTAATTTTGTGACCAAACTGCTATTCCATCTTGTTTTGGACCTGAAAAAAATCTAATTCACATTATGAGCTAAATTTTGAACGAGAGTGTGACCAAAATTTAATTTGGGCATAAATTTACATATACCTAACGTAGTGTGGATTTCTTGGAAAATTAGCATTAGTGATGATCTAAATTTATTGAATTCCAGAGCTAAAAGAGAGTAAAAATCCCCAACTAGACCAATTAGCCATTATTTTAGATTGGTTTAAACATAAAGATGGTACCTTGCTCAATGAAAGTGCTCTTCTCATCACACTGTATACTTGAATAGCACTTACCTATGTCCTCTAATACCTATACGCAGTGTAGCCTTGCAGACAGTCAATAGTTCAATACCTATGCGTTACTTTACTAAATCTACAAAATACCTACGATGACTATTATCCTCTGCCCGTACGTTAGCTCTTCTACAACAACATAACTTCATATTCCTCGCATTCAAGTGTGACTAATAAATTTGCATTATTGTAGATATTTTTCTACCTTCTTCATTAGAGATGTTAGAAGTGGATTTGCAAATATTTCAACCATTACTAGCAACTTGCATGCGATCTCTACCTTTGCGAAGTACCATACGTTATTCTACCTCCTTGCGATGAATAAATTGAGCACACATTCCTGATGCCAAGTTTCGGAAATCATTTGCGTTTGATCCGACTCATATTTTGTAATCAGCTGCAACTTTCGTAATTTAAAGGAGGAAAAAATAGTGACGTCTCCGGTGGATAACATCACAAATTGCGAATTTTATGAGACGAGTTCAGCCGTTGAACAATCATGCAAATTGTTTGAAAGTGCAGAACTTGTAACAGCCTAATTATAGGAATATCGCAACAAATCTGATCATTCAAAATTTAAAAAATGCTCATTTTTAAATTGACAACAAGTTTTATGAAATGTTGTAAAATAACATTCACTTATAATTACTATTAATTGGGCACAGAGGTAGGTACATACTTAGAAATTCAACTGATCTGTACTTGATGTACATGTTGTTAGTTTTACTCTTGAAAATTGATAATTTGCGTACGTGAGAAAATTTCACTACGATTAAGTTGAAATGGCTTTTTCTTCGGCCTAAGATATTTTTTGCTAAGATGTTGTGTTCAATATAAAAAGGAATTAAATGTGCTGGTAATACTGAAAAATAAATTACCCGGCTGATGAATTCCACAGGATATTTTTGGGTGGTTTTACTCGTGTGCGTCAATGGACAATGATAATATATTCCTAATATATCTGAGAGTGGCTTTTGTATGAATAATGTAACTAAATGGTGAACTTCCTCACACGTGAAGAATACAATATTGACTTTAAATTAAATGAATAAAATCTGGAAAGAACATCATGCGCTACTGACTGGTTGCTATGCACCTACACCATGGGGCGACCCTTTACATTAGAAAGTAAGCAGGAGGATATAATCCATGGTTCCAATAACTTATAGCCTATCCAATACCAGAATTAGACCAAGAAACCGTCACAGATAAAAATGTATTTACCACAGAATCAAAACAGTATGACTTACACACGGCTCAGGGACACAGATGGAGTGGAACAGATAGAACCATAACCAAGGTAGAAATAGCTTAGAATAGAATGACCGCCTCAGCGCATAAATCATAAACATCATCTGTGACACTTCCATAAGTTCTTTCTCTGTGTTAGCTGAGAGTGGACTCGTATTTTATTTATTACGGATAGGTATTTCTCGGATTTTTATTACGAGTTCTGAACATTAATACCTCCTGCCTCTACCTCCCGGGTGTCTGATGGCTTCTCCAACATGGCCTGCCTGTTTGATGTCGTGCCGAAACTTTCAATATGACAGATCATCTGAGAGGATTTCCGAGGAGAAGGTTACGGACTGTTCAGACCAATCTGTAGATCCAGGCGTTCCGTAGAAGTGACGTTTTTTAGGTGCCCGAAATTCTCGTTTTATATAATCCCTATGCAAGTATATGCATTGTTGAGATTCTTGTAGAGAGAAAATGCGAAAACAAAGTGAGTGATTTATTTATATCATTACGCTCTATTTTTGCTGAATGTCTCTTTAACATCTATATCATTCGACATAATATGTAGATGTTAAAGACCTTTGTGACGGGACTAACCAGCATCACGAGGGCTCGAATTTGAGTGGTCACATATCCAAGTCCTAGTCCAGCTGGACGTTGTTTAACTTCAGTTGCGTTTTCTTCTTCGAGTCTGATTTAGGTAGATAAAGCAATACACGTTCATACTTAATTCTTTAACCATCAAAGATCAAACTTTATGCTGGATACTGTACCGTAGGATTCATAGGTAATTAAATGTCACCTTAGATTCAAATTGTTCTTGCACAGTTGCAATATTCATTAAACTTGTAAATAGACATCATCATTGTGGGACACTTAATAATTTAATTAAAGAATTAATCAAGTCGCCAGAGGTAGATCAGAAATCAAAAATCAATGGATTATTGGCCATGGCTCACAGATCATTTATCATCTCCTAATTCTATTACAATATCCATCAAGAATACCTGCCGAGAATCAAAAGGTTTGTTTGTAGATCTTTTGTACAAGTTAGGATTTTTGAATGACTCACTAATCTATTTTGGCCTAAGCGAAGTTCATATTTCCTTCGTTGGCTTACAAATTAATATCTTGTCCGTCCCTTTTCTATGAAAAACATCGGAAAGCGGAAACTCCACCTGGTCGTTAGACAGCAACAAGTTCTCATTCATTAGGCTCCACAACAATAGAGGACCCTGCACAACCCGTTGTAAGACCATGGGATGCTACGTAATTATATTTCGGTGTAGTATGGGACCTCATTCAACTCATCCTTTTGATAAATGACCCAATGGCTAGGGTGATGGTTGGTACTGAAAGTATTACGAAAATCCCTCCATGAGAAGGATGGTCCCACTAATGAATTTGAGTAGCTGTTTTGATTAGAAGTTCTGAGGTAGTGAGCCCAGGCTCTGGAAATGATAATTATCTTTGGGTGTAATTTAAGGAAAACATATTATTTATCAAATGATAGGAAGCTCTAACAATCATCTATGAGTATACTCGTACATACGATCAGAAACATAATTTAAAACTTAAAAACATTATCAAAAGCCTCACTAGCATCTATGCGCATTTTCGTCTTTTGTTCTACATCAAATAAATACATGTTGACAAATTTATGGAGTGTGGACTGATGGGACGGACTACAAAAAGGGAATAAATGACGAGGAAAATTGTGTCTCACCCAAAGTGCTTCTGTATTGATTTAAAATTATCTGCCGTGTAAAATGGTTCAGCAGAGAAGGATGATGAAATTTCACCGAATGAAACAAAAAGATCCCAATTGGAGTATCTTGTTGGTAAGGTAGGTAAGTAGAGCCATGTTAGTTGTTGAGACGAACGCAACGAAGATACAATTATTACTGTTTAGAGGTCACTTCCACCTATGAACCTATAAAGAACCTACCTATGAAATACATAAAGACCTGTTTGACTGCTGCAGTAAAGGGACTTTTTAGTCTGACCTCGGCAGTTATATTCTGTTCTATTCCCAAATGCATTTTCATCCTAACACGATATCACCGATAGATAGGCTACGTATGAGTTCGGTGCGGAAAATAAAAAAATGTATGAGTTCGGTGCCGCCTAAAAAAGGTCATGTATGAATTGGGTGCCGCCTAAAAAAGGTCATGTATGAATTCGGTGCCCTGGTACTCTCCCTGATGATCAGGTAATTATAGTATTTTTTTCCTTATAGGCATGGCCTTCAATTAATAAACCGAGGCATGGCCTTCATTGTATTTTACCTAACCCTACTATAAAACCAAGGCATGGCCTTCATTGTATTTTACCTAACCCTACTATAAACCCAAGGCATGGCCTTCATTGTATTTTACCTAACCCTACTATAAACCCAAGGCATGACCTTCATTGTATTTTACCTAACCCTACTATAAACCAAAGGCTTGGCCTTCATTGTATTTTACCTAACCCTACTATAAACCCAAGGCATGGCCTTCATTGTATTTTACCTAACCCTACTATTAACCCTAGGCATGGCCTTCAAGGAGGAAATGGACAGCCTTGCTGAATGTAACTGTCTACAACATAATCTACTAACTTAATAACAGCAGGATGACTGTTAACAAGCAACAGAGTACATTATAAAAAACAATCAATTTATAAGTCATTAGGACCGCACCGAACTCATACATCACCTTTTTTCGGCGGCACCGAATTCATACGTGCGAAAAAGGTGCGGGTAATCTTCGCACCGAACTCACCTATTGCCGATAGATATACCACAACGCTTTAAAGTTGTGGCGCTGGAAATCCAAAATTCTGAACGTCCGCCCTTTGTTCGGGAATTGCTGAAGTTTTACGTCAAAATGTGTCCGTGACATGAATTGATTTTCTCATTGAAAGTCTAGATGTCCAGGTCAATATTCCGTGTGTCCTGTGAATGATGGATATACATAATCATTAAACTTTACATTTATTTTTTCTATTATACATAAGTATGTTAGTATTAATACCTAATACTTAGTTTTCATACTGAAGTGAATTTCTTATACCTATTTGAGGGATTACTTCGTTTACAAGAGCTATGCTTTACATTGGATACAGTTGATAAAATACATAGATATAGGTATATCTAGAAAAACTCTGTTTCACCTGATGATGGCTGGCATAGATTAGTTTGGTACACTTTGTATTTCCATACACGCAACACTAGTCCCACCCCTCTCACATGGTAACTTATGAACTGCATGTTTCCTTTAACAACTAAACTTTCTGCTAATAATAACTGTAATAAGAGTGTTGTGTTTGCTTTGATGGAGAAAGGAAACTCCGCCATTTTGTTTCCACAGCACATACACATGGAGCTTTTACACCGTCAGCAACAACATGACATGTATTGTGGAAAGTGTTACAAGGCAAGCGAGCTCATGGTCTAAGAAGAAAACAAAATCACAGAATATCATAACGTAGTCCAGAATGAGAGACAAAGGACAAATGACAGACTAAGATTATTAATTTTATATTTTAAGGTATTACTGTCGTTGAACCATACTTTGGCATAGGACTTAATTAACATTCATACAGGCATGGTCGTAGATGTAGATACAGTCATACTCTATGATGGATTTAAAGAAATTCATCTTCCTGACCAATGCAACCAAAACAATCAAAATTCTGAAACTTCGGTATTAACTAGATAATAAACAAAACTAAGAGTCTAATAATTCACGGAAATCCAATCACAAAAGTGTAACTGACACATACCTACCTCAGCTCAGTGACATCTCAAATTTCTCAAAACCATCACTATTTCTATAGCTGTGAAACGTCCGAATCCCATTAATAAATAAGCTGGCAAATAGATAACAGGTAGGTGTCTAATTGGTTCCAAATTCTATTTCACACTCATGACAACCCATTAAACTGGAATCAATGTTTAGGCGCTATAAAATCAAAGACAGAAGGACGTACATAATGTCATCAGAAAGCCAATAAAAAGAGATCAAACCCAGTAGCTCTGTGATAAATAGTTATTGTCAATAGATACCAGTTAAGTATAGGTGACAACTTGACGAGGAATATTGTGACTGCGGGATAACTCTAGTCAACAAAGTTTTCTTGAAAGTTGTGTGGGACACTAGAAAAATGCGCTTTTGAGGCTAATGAGGTGTTGAAAACTTTTAAACTAAGTTTTAACTTGGTACCTACTAAGTTTATTAAATTATTATTATTTCTAATCATACGCTTTGTTTTCTATGGAGTAAAAAATGACCGAATTAGTTAAAAATGTTTCTTCTGTTTAGTCCATACTGTCAATTCTATCAAAAGAAAAATACCTGTAAAATTTTAATCACAAAAAAAGTTATGTCAAATTTAGTCCATCAGGAAATACATGGAGTCAACTGCAAAAACAAGAAGTGTCCTGTTAATTCTGCCGGAGAGTGAATAGTCAAATTTTAAATTTGGTCTGTCAAAAAATTGATACCTAGTAAAACAACACAAAAACACTGCACTCAGGAAACGGAGAGTTAAGTAAATACGATCAACGCTTTTTGAAGTGAAGCGGATAATTAATTATTAAATAATTAATTTTAAGTCGCAAACAATAAATTTTATTGTTTGTAACTTTGAATTGAATTTGAATTGAATATTTATTTATTTGAACATACAGGTACATTTAACAAGGTTTTTACCTCTATTACTAGATGCACCTAAAAGGGGAGTTCACAATTGGAGGGGGGGGGGGGGTATGGATATATAAATTTATTAAAAGTTTGATACAAGATATTATACATGGGTGGACAGAAAAATGTTTTATTTTAGCAGGGTATAGGATATTTTGTAAGGTCTTCAAGGAATTTAGATATGCTTGGATGGAATAGGTCGATTTCTGGGGGGAGTTTTTTAGCTAAGGTTAAGGGAAAGTGCCAGGGATTTAACCTGGAAGAAGGTATTATAAAAAGGTCATTAGTTCGACGGCAGGACCGAAGGGGAACTCTCATTTTAAAGTTTTCAAGGAATGAATTTGAGAAGGTTTTGTTGTGGAGGTTTTTATGTAGAAATGTGATGGCGCTTATTATTCTGCGTTCCTGTAGCGACAGTATTTTGTAGCGTTCACAGCAGAGCTCGTAGGAATACAAGAAACGTCGTTTGTGGAATAAGTCGTATAACTTACCAACAAAAACCCTCTGTATGCGCTCAAGATTATTAGATTTACTAGCGGGTAAATCACCCAGAACAAGAGATGAATATTCAACTTTAGTTCTGATATACATATAGTAAAGACAGATGAATATTGAGGGAGACCTAAAAGATACACATATTTTTGTGAGAAGTCCAAGGATAGATAAACATTTGTTTACTAATTTGCTTATGTGAGCATTAAACAGAAGCCTGCTATCCAGGATTACCCCTAGATCTACAATCTCAGAGACTCTCGGTATGACAGCTCCATCAATATTATAGTTGGATATATTATAGTGCAATTTTCTAGAGAATGTGATGCACTTGGTTTTTGAAACATTTACAGATAGATAGTTCGTTTTGTACCAAATGATAAGAGAGTTGATGTTTTGCTGAAGATGGGTTGGTCCAGCATTCGCCGTATCAGGGTCATACCCTAGGTATATTTTTGTGTCATCTGCAAAGAACTCTGCGGAACATGTTAGAATTGATTCTAAGTCGTTAATAAATATAAGGAACAGCAAAGGCCGACGTTACTCCCCTGAACTACGCCTGATTTAATGGGATACTCGCAAGAGAAACTATTTTTTACTTTAACTTTAAAGGAACGGAAGGATAAGTAAGAAGAAAACCACTTTATGTATGATGGACATAAACCATACTTGGAGAGCTTTAGCAGCAGGAGAGGGTGATGTATGGCATCAAACGCCTTAGAAACATCAAAATATATAGCATCAACTTGCTGTTTTTCAGTCACAAAAGGAGAAACGGATGAAAGAAAGTCCACTAAATTAGAAGAAGTAGACCTTTTACAACGAAATCCATGTTGATGTTCGGAAAGATATTTATCAACATGTGAGTACAGGTTTTGACAAATGATTTTCTCAAGGATCTTGGGAGAAAATTGGTAACAGAGATATGGGCCTATAATTTGATGCATCAAATCGGGATCCTTTTTTAAATATCGGGATCACCGTAGACTCTTTCCAACAGGAGGGAAAGATACCTGTTGATAGACTCCTATTGAAGAGGGAACAAAGAATAGGTGCTAGGGGCTTGGCACAGCCTTTGACAATAAAAGTGGGGATACCATCAGATCCCAAGGCTTTTGAATTTTTGAGAGACTTAATGGCAGACAAGACATCAGAAGTACGTATTATTGGTGGTTGAAGGGAGTCATTTACCTCAAGAAGATTGTACTTGCTTTGATCAAGTGGTGGTAGTGATCGAGGATCGGTATATACAGAGTGGAAATAAGAAGCGAATAGGTTCGAGATATTTGTTTCATCAGTTACGGTATGTCCATTGTTGACCAGAAGATCAATGTCATTCACAGGCTTTGTAAACTTCCTGACATTATTCCAGAATTTTGAGGGCTCCGTAAGAAAACAGTTGATTGTGTAGTTATTTTTCCTACGCTCATCTTGACCAATAGCCTTTTTGGATAAGGTTCGAAACTTGGAGAACTCGAGATAATGCTGATGTAATTTTAGATTTTTTAAATTTCCGATGACATCTTTCTTTACTCTTCAAAAGCTTTATGGTTTCTTTCGAAAACCAAGGCGGATATTTTGAGGAAGGTTTTTTAACTATCCTAAAAGGTACATTTTTAGAGATTTCGTTTCGAATAATGTTGCTCAGATTTTTAGCAGCAACATTTACGTTTGGCTCATCAATGACAGGGGCCCAGTCAACCTGAGAGAGTTGCGAATAGAGAGATAAATAATTTCCATTTGGAAAATCCAACGCCTGATATTGAGGTGGAGAAGGACATGGCAAATGAAATTGGAAAGTTATGCAAAAGGGAGGATGGTAATTGTCAACAGGAACAAGAGGTGAAATGTTGTATGTAAATAGAAATTGAAATAATTTGTGAAAACTAAATCTAAGAGAGAGCCTGCCACTTGGCTATCGTTTATCTGTTCAAGGTTTAAGTATGAAACTACTTCTGCCATATGCCTGGCTTTGATCTTAACATAGTGGTTAGATACACTGTCAACATTTTTAAATCTCCAGTTTACACCAGGGAGGTTAAAATCACCTATTAGGACAAGATTTGGTATATGAATGCATTTACCTTTGATAAAATCACAATAATTTTTAAAGACATTCACATCAAATTGAGGTTGAAAGTAGTGATTGCCTATTATTAATGAACCATCACTTAAATCTATTTCGATAAAACAGGATTCAACAAAGCCATCATTGAATTCTAAGTCGGGACGCCTACGACATCTAAATTTGTTACTCACAGCCAGGAGTACGCCCCCACCAGCTGACTGGCCAGTAGCCTCTCGGTTTCGATCAGTGCGAAACACTGAGTAGCCTGGAGGAAAACCTACAGTTAAGGGGGTACTAGATGCGTACCATGTTTCTGT
Source organism: Bactericera cockerelli (assembly GCA_024516035.1). NCBI lineage: Eukaryota > Metazoa > Arthropoda > Insecta > Hemiptera > Triozidae > Bactericera > Bactericera cockerelli. Next base: position 38,072,660 of record CM044958.1, read on the forward strand.
GAGACATATTATATCTAGAGTAGAGGGATAAGAAACAGATATTATTAAGTAAGGTATTAGTCTTGGTATTTAGACCACGACAGTTTTGATATACTAGAGTAAGATTAGATAAAGTAATAGATGTGTTTCCATGTCTGGAAGTGGACGGCATCATGTTTTGGAAGCGGGGGGGTTAGAGGTGAAGTTGCCATTTTCCACAGCAACGGGATCAGACGATGATTGAGAATTGTTTCCCTCAGAGTTTGGTGCAGGGGGTGGCTTATAGCCAAAGCACTTGTCCGGGGTCATGCGGCCGCGGAACTCCTTGACAAGGGTTCCTTCAGGCCATACTGATGTGTTGTTGATGAGAGGGAAGTCGCACAGGGGCACCTGGATACAGAAAGAGGCATAGGTATTTTGTCTTGTAGCAAGTTTGGAAACCTTGATATCATTTAGCACAGACAAGTCAGCTTTCAAGTCAGCTTCAATTTCTTCAGCGGTAGTTTCAGGAGCCAGGCGCGTTATGAACAACGCTCGGTAGCGCACTAGCTTCTTGGTATCGACGCATTTCAAACTTGAGGACGTCTTGACTCCAATCAGGGGCGCTGGGCGTGTGACACGACTTGCTGGTGGATGAGGGTTAGAGTTGGTTTGTTTTATAGCTGGAGGAGTATTAGAATAATTATTATTAGATCTATCATTTCGCTTTTGTTTTCTGCTCACGAACTTAGTGAACCCGTCATCAGTGCGAGGAATTTCACTACGGGGCGCGGCAGCTTGCTCTGAAGAGCACGAGCCGCTCTCCACTGCACTTGTTGAGAATCAGATATACGGGATTGATTTCCAAGTTCTGGATGACAAGTTAGATTGTTAGAAATTGTGTGAGAAAATGTAGATACAGGTTGTTTCACTGCATCCGAGAAAGTGGGGGCAGATTGTTTCTTCCCTGTTTCGGGAGCATTGTTTGCAGATTTACAATGTTTTTCTACGATATTTTTTAGAGATTTGTTTTCAGCTGTTAAGAGAGTGACTTGTTGCTTTAGCCCTTTCACTTCAGAAATAACAATATCTAATTTTTCAAGCACAATAGTTAGAGTGTCATCTTCCTCTGGGATATTTAAAGCAGAATTAGAGCTCTTAGATTTGCAGATATTACACCAGAATGTACTGAGAAGGGGCTGGTAATCTTCATCGGATTTGATTCCGGCGCACCTAGTATGGACAGATAACTTACAGTTGATACAGGCGATGCGGTTTTGTCTGCCATAAAATCTAGCATTACAGTGTTGGCACAGAGGAGGCATGTCAATATCTCCTCACTGGTACAAGCATAATAGACGGCTAACACAGAAAAAAGCACTGAACTGATGGCCAGTAGGCGCTTTTACTTTTGAATAACTTGAGGTACACTCTGTATATGAGGAAAAAAATCTTTAAAATGATGGAAGATTTTAAATTTAAGAATTAATTATTAACAGAAATTCGAAAATTTTACGTAATTATTACGAAACTCGGCTTCGATACCTAGATGTATCTTGGCCAGTATAATATTAATGAGAAGACACTCAATTACATACCTAGTGATAATTAAATAATAATTATTTCGTTTTGGAGTACGAGACATAATAATTATGTAATTACCTATCACATAATTATCAAAATAGAGGTCGGTGTGATATTAGGTGTTTCCCTTGTGAAACTCCAACCAGTCTATAATAATATCACAACATAATAAAATGTACCATCAATTTAGATGCGTATTACATTATCTGACAATATTTTACTACTTCATTGGATGCCCTATGAAACTTGTGGTTGTTATCTGTGATTGTGTTATCTTTAGCTTAAGTCTAGTCCTTAGTATAATGGTGTCTAGCCTAGTCGGACAATTATAGTGACTTCCCTGGCCATATTACTGATAACATCTCTTGATAGTGTCATTTAGACTATTAAAGTGACTTATCTGTAGATGTAGACTGGCGTTCCTACTGTAGATACAGCCTCTTCATGTAGAGATAGTAGAGTGTAGAGACCCATTGGATAGAGAGGGAAGAGAAGAAAATCATTCTTCTCTTCGAACTGACGTTGAAAGCAAGGTGGTGAATCTTGCATATGGAAAACTTCCCGCCATGATCTTGTTTTTTGTTTTGGAAAATTGATTTAACACTTGAATAAATAGTTGTGTAGCAAAATGTTTTGTTGCAAAATTAAAAACACCATTTTTTCATTTTCGAGTAGAAGTTTTGACAGTAAATACTACGCATTAAATCGTGTGGCATTACTCATCTAGACAAATTTATTCATGCAAAAATAATAATTTTAAACCAATAAGTTGAACAGTTATGACCGTGACTCATCACGACTAAATTAATTTCCTTGGGCCAATAATTGTTTGATTGATCAACTCACTTGAGGTTAAAATATCAGTTCAGTTTTTAATTGATTTTCACTATTTTGAGCAATAATAGATCCAGGAAAAGAAAAAAAGTAATAGTTTAATTGGTAATTAAATAAACCTGTCTGACTGTTTGTATAGATATGTCATACATGAGGAATGTTAATGGAAATGTCGAGGGCTCCCCAAGATAAATAAAGATATCCGATTGATATGTCAACGTGTCACTTGTCATCGTGAAGGCAGGTTACATTATGATCGCTATCGAGTCACCTTACAGATTTCAAAGGTATATTCCTTATTTTGTCTAGTTTTTTTATTTAATTTCTTTATCCTAACCTGTAAGGAAAATCAACAATCGTAACCATAGTTACTTCCCTCGGGCTGACATTATTTCTGGGTACATTTATTAGGCCCTCTGAATTAGCCTAACGTGTCGATTAGATTGATCCTTGGGGATTTTAATTTACTGGACTGTGGCACTTCGTTGTTGCAAAAGTTTTTTTACTCTAGATATTACTCATACGGAATTACACTATGTTAGATTTCGCACGTGTCATGTGACTCATCTTGAAGTAGATTCACTTGGTAGAAGTCACCAAAAAGGATGTTGGTGACTATTGGAAATCAAAACAAGTCATAACATTGAAGCCCCGGGTCTTCAATACAACATTTAACTAACCCAACAACCGATCCAGCATTGAGCATTCTAAGAATTTGCTAAATAGGATTCGAGTTTGAGAAGTGACAAACTATTGGAAATTGAGAAGAGAAAGGTTACGCAAGGTCAAGTCAGCTATAGATAGCCTCCAGTCCGAGGAATGACAAAAGACTTGAAAGAAGACCCTTTTTAATTTTATAATTTGGGCCACAATACCTACCTGTTGGAGTTCGTTCTGTTGGTTGAAAACAAAGGCAGCATGAACCCAACACCTTCCACACATAATTAGGGCGCATTACGATTCGGCCCAAAAAGGTTTATGAAAAAGGTTTTCGATTTCAGGTAAAAAAGGTCACCGAACGATTCGTCCCAAAACGTTATCTTGACCAAAAAATAAACAACACGATTCGGCCCAGAGCAACATTCTAAGTACCGTACATATTGAGGGATTTTTTATTATTCAACATTAAATTACAAAATTACCTTCTATGTATATCAGGCTTTGGCCTTCTATGTATTATCCCTAACCCTACTATATTCTTGATGCATGGCCTTCTATGTATTTACCTAACCCTACTATATTCTTGAGGCATGGCCTTCTATGTATTTTACCTAACCCTACTATATTCTTGAGGCATGGCCTTCGATGTATTTTACCTAACCCTACTATATTCTTGAGGCATGGCCTTCGATGTATTTTACCTAACCCTACTATATTCTTGAGGCATGGCCTTCGATGTATTTTACCTAACCCTACTATATTCTTGAGGCATGGCCTTCTATGTATTTTACCTAACCCTACTATATTCTTGAGGCATGGCCTTCTATGTATTTTACCTAACCCTACTATATTCTTGAGGCATGGCCTTCTATGTATTTTACCTAAGCCTACTATAATCTTGAGGCATGGCCTTCTATGTATTTTACCTAACCCTACTGTCAAACACTCAAATAAACACTGATAACAGAGATGACTGACTGTTAATGATTCAAAACAATGTTTCCATACTATTTTATAGGGATTTTTTGGTGGAATGAAAGTGGGACTTTTTGTTGGAATAAATGTGGGATTCTTTGTGTGGGATCAAAACTTGATAGTGTCTTTTGGGACGAATCGGGTTATGGCCGAATCATGCTGTGTTTTTTTGTGTTTTTTTTGGGTCGAATCATGCTATGGAAAAGGTCTACTCAGGTAATTTGGGCCGAATCGTGAAGTTCCCCATAATTATTACAGGTGATTTCCAGAACAAAGGGGAATGTTTGGAGAAACTCTTGAGGAATTGAATAGGAAAATGAAACTCCTACGGCCCGGATGATTCCAGGAATCACAATAGGGATGAGAGGATGTCATTACCATATTATTGACATTAAATAGTAATTCCTGCAAGCTGGAAGAGTTTGATTGGAAAGAAATTGATTCACACATTGAATTTCACATTGAAACTTTCTAATTCCTTAGGAAACATAATATATTTATACAATATACATAACTAGCCGTTTGCCCGTGCTTAGCAACGGGACTAAATTTCAAATATACTAAGGCATGGCCGTACTGCTGAACAGCAATGCCTTTTTGAACTTTTTATAATTTTTCTGGACAAAGCGATAATGGTTTTGGGGGGGTCAATTCTAAGACATTTTTCGCTATCTCTTACCGTTTTGGCTAAACAACTCCGGACAAACAAACAAACAAACATAGGTAGGTAGGTAGTCCTTTTTTCTGTTTTATATATAGAGATTATGTACATAATATTATTTTTCTTTAACTTTGCCTTTTCTCAAACGTGCGGTCGGCAACAGTCAACCTTCTTCCTGATTTACTGTGCCATTGACTGACTGATTGGCGTCTATTTCCGTAATTGGAACATCTAGTATGTTGACATTTTGCACAATGTTTTCTTGATATTTTGACAATATGGTGATAGCTAGTATTTTCAAATTAATAAAATTCTAATACACATCAATAAATTTTTCTTCGGTAGATTGATTCAAATTTCAAAACTCACAAAAATGTCTACATACATACATGATTGGCTACATTCATACGTATGTACATGTTCGTGCACAGGTCATAGTAACTCGTTGATTATTTTCGAGTGGAGCGTTCTTCTATTAAAATTCAAATCGATTAATATTCAACCTAGTCGAATCATTTGTATTAATTTCATCTTAGTACAACTTCATAACGATTAGTTTTGTTTGTTCTTGAGATGGAGCTAAAGCAATCAGTATCATTAGATAGAAAGAAAACCAATTTATATTCTTACCTGCGGGTGCTGCGGAGAGGTTAAACCATCATATCATTTCCATTTCACCTGAGGAGTTGGTTTCGAATTAAATCTACCTCATTGGAGTAACTTCATCTGCGAGCTGTTCTAATTAGACTTTTTATTTGAAAATAACCAATGAGCAGAGTTACTGCCAGCAAGGCAGTCTCCACCGACTGACGGCTCACCCTTTCAGTCTTCCATATTGTGAAGACTAATTGTGTTATTTCAAATAAATTATATTTTTTGCCAGAGCTAACTAAGAATTTGAACTGTGCCTTTTAAATTTCATTTTATGTGGTCATGATTTATTTTGCCAAGCTGGTATTTAGAATTGCTATTGTTGAAAAAATAATGTTTGAAATGGATAATTGAGAAAATGATACAGACGAGATCGATATCTTGGAAGAAGAAAATATGAACGATAGAGAGGATGCTTCAAGACAAACACGTGAACAACCATATTTTTCATTGCATATACGAATAGTTATGTCAGGATTGCCTTGTGCTAACTAGCTGTACTATTTACTAGACAAGCGTACGAGATTCCATCATGCTCTCAAAATCAGCAGACCGAGGAGCAACCAAATGATAAGAATACCAGTTGAATGAAAAACGGACGTCTGTAGCGTGCAAATTGTTTTTCTAGTCTGCGACTCCTCAAGCTGCAAGTCAGAAATAATGAGCCTCGCTAACACAACAATTTTTACATACGCTTTCTTTTTGCATGCTTAAAAATTGATTCGTAAGTACATTCTCTCTTCTTTTATTTTTTTGCACGAGTTTACATTTATTTCAGAAGTTAATATTCTAACCAATGAAAAAGAACCTTTTCTGAATTGGTGGCTGTCACATATTACACTGGTATCAGATTGGAATTCAGAAGATTTTGGTTCTGTTCCCAGTGTTGACCAAGAATTTGACAAAACAACCGTAAGTAACATACCTAAATACCCTAAAATTCCATTTTTACATTACAGTTTTCCAATGTCCTCCAAGACAACGATTGACTTGCGTTCTCTGAATATCACAGCAGGTACCCAAATCAACCTCACTAGGCCTGGGTTGGGCTAAAGATCATTGAATAATAAACAATATTTTATCCATATTAGTCTCAGACAGATCGATGGCTCCATTATTCTAGAATGCATCATGCAAATCCTACTCAAGATTTTCAATGGAAATACAAAACATAACATTATGCGTCCTCTATGCAGATATACGTACATTATTCTCTTCTGTAGAACGTTTCGCGAACATATCATTACGTTCATTTATGTATAAGTACTTTTTGCACAGTGGTCATTGTTCTTCATAATAAGCCTCATTTAATATTGAAATTCTCTGCCAGTAGTGCTGGCTAGGGTATGTACATTGTTAATGAAAGCAAAATGAACAATGCCATGCACGCTGCAATAATGATGCAGCAGAGATGTGTTGTGGGGAATTGAATGCGGATTTATTGTAAAGAACAAACATGGTAGGACTATGGACGAAGGCTTCATGATTTGATTTGGTTTTTAACGCGAGTCTACAGAACAGAGTCGAAAATTTGTGCCGTTATTGTTAATTATGATGTAATTGAGTTTGCTTAATTTGCCAGTGCTTATTTATAATAGGTGCATACTATACTCGTTACGGATAGTACGAAAAATATTTGACTATTTTGCATAAAAGAATACAAAATTTTCAGCATTCCTGATTTATATTTTTCACATTATGTGATCATGTTCATATCTTCAAAGAGACGCTTTAACTATGAAAATTTTGTAGTTACTATTTAACCTTTTTTACAGACAAACACAATGTTTTTATCTATTAGAGGTATAATGAGTAACTAAATATATCTATTAGTTACCAACAAGAATGTCTGTCCATCTATTTTTCCCATTATTTTACCTAGGCACGACAAATTTCACCATCCTGTATTGCTACCTTCCCGAAGTCATTTCAAATGCCTGGCTTCATTATCATATCCCCAACTCTCTGTTCACCTGCCTTCTCACTGAGGACTTCAATAATAAACACTGCAGATCCACTTCAACTCAAACAATTCTACTATTCCTCCTCTTGTTGTGGCTATTTCTCTTGTGTATGCATATTTATCAGCCAGTCCATTGTTCCAAATCTCTCTTCTGCCAGGCAATTCCTCTCTGGTTCATTATTATACCTGGCTATATTCGTTATAGGTAATCTATAGGCCAATATAATTGTTCAATCATGAGCCCTTTCTTGCATTGATGCTTGCTCAGGTGGCTTTGGATTTTGCTGAGGGAGATGTTCAAAGGAAAATACAGAGATTCGAACCTGCAATCTAAGGAGCAGTTGTCTGACTATTGAATGAAGAGTGTTTCTGAGTTACCATTTAACAGATAATTCTCAATGTAGGTTTATTATTCAGTTCAATCAGTCATATAATAAGGCAAATCCAGTAAATATTCAAACCACTGTTTTTCTTGAAACACATCGTTAGTTTAATGAGAGATTTTTTCCAAGTGTTTCAAACAATCCTAACAGCTGCTCTAATATTATTCATTATACCTAGTGGTTAATTATTTTAGCTTGACTGAAAAAAAATTTTTTTAGTAAGTTACATTTCAGATTGCAGGCACTTTGATAAAACTGACAAAGTAGCCATTTTGATATAACTGCTGTCAGATGTTGATGATAAGAAAAGTTTTACACCCTAGCCTCATAGACTTTCGACGAAAGAGGGGGGCAATCCGCATTGGCCATTTTGAATGGCACTCAACAGTATGTGAGAGAAATAGAGCAGTTTACTAGAACCTATGAGTCAACGATATTATTTTTATTAGCCTTCGGATAGCTGAGTGTTGATATAAGATGCAATGTCACCCAACTGTTGGACATTCTATGCAAAAGTGACTTCACCTACATAATCTAGAAATTTGTAAATAATTCAAAACAAAAATGAATTTAATAATGCACTATCATTTGAAACATTCTTAGCGCTTAAATACAAGAGAAGATAAACATTGTAGTAAATTTGCACTATTCCTATTTTGACCGCTAAAAAATGAAACTCAGGTTTGTGGGGCTAGTATTGTAAATAAATATTTTGCTGTTGTCTACTGTAATTATGTTGTTTTGAGGAAAAATTTTAGGGGGGAGAAGTAGGCAGCCATAAGTTATTAAACTTTTCTTGTTCGTGATATAGGTACCGTAGTGAGTATTGATCCAAGCCGCCCCTTGTTTTCAGAGCAGAATTATGCAAAGTAGCTCACCACTGATTCTGCATACGCGGGACTACCAGGAGGTAATAAACAGTAGCCAACTCAATGTACCCAGCTACTCAGACCCTTTTTGTTCTTAATTTTATAGAATTTTATTCTAAAACTAACTCGGAGAAAAAGTTCAGTATTTATTGTCGCTTTGAAAACATTTCGGTCCGTTTCAATGAGTAAAACTCAAAGTGTTCGCAAAGAATAGGAGCTGATTTTTTGTACCGAGCCTTGCATGGTCTAATGAGATATCGGGCTCAAAGGAGACTAAATCTCCTGGTTTTATTTTTCCTTTGTTAACAACATGGATGTGACTAAAGCTGCAGCTCAGTTCTGTAGTCGGTGAACAGTCCAATGCTGTCCCGCCCGACAGTGTGGAATGGTTCACAAGTCTTCTCAGCCTTTGTAATGTCTACAGGACCTACAATAGTAACCAGGAGTAGTGGAGATTGGTTCAGATCAGTGAAATTAGGCAATTCAAGTCTGAATAACATACCTACAATTTCAACAGAAAGCTCTTCATTAAAGATCATCTGCCCGATCTCGAATATACAAATAGCTCTTCGTTAAAGATCATCTGCCTTATCTCGAATATACAAGTTTTTCCTATGATATTAAGAATACCGCTAGTTATCAATGTTCTTTACATTTGGCAACGTCGCATCGTCTGTTGTGCATGGTAACCTATACCACAATAGCTTACTTCGATTTCCATATCTAACGTTAGAATTAAAATCATCAGGTAACACAGATAAAATCAAATGAACTAATCAAAATGTATAATAATCATTGGCAATGATTTCAAAATTAAAACTCCAACTTAGGTAAGAGTTTCAATCCAGATTAGAAAAAGTGCTAAATGTTTCTTGGAATGGAGATGGAAGATACCTGGGAGATCCATCAGGGAGAACAATAAAACAGAAGAGTTGATATTGATGCAAAAGATAGGTTTGAAGATAAAATTAAAAACAGGGAGTCAATGAAAAATAATATATCAAATGAGTCGTACCTCGCACGCCATGGTAAGAAGGAACAAAGCTTTTCTGTAAAATAGATCAACGCATAAATCTAGTAAATATTGTGTTAAATAATGTGCTGCATCTGTGGGAAATTAATGAAATATTTGAGTAAAAATCCTACTGGATAATGCCAATAAAATTTGACAATACTATTTGAGAACTCGGAACACATACAACATTTACTCTGAATATTTAGTGCTACAAATTGTTTCCACGGTAACCTACATAACTTAGCAGAAGATAGTTATATGGATCCGTGTTGGGCGTTTAGCTATCTCTATATATAAATGAGAAATATGGACGGGCTTTGTGGCTTTGTGGCTTTGTGACTTTGTGGCTTTGTGTGCAGGAATTGTTTAGGCGAAACGGTAAGAGATAGCGAAAAATTGATGAGAGACGACCCCAAGTAAAATTGCCGGAAAATACCAGGAAAATTATCAAAAGTCCGAAATTCCAAACCGTCCTTGAGTTATGACCTTCCTCAAGTATTGGCTTGAGGAAGGGTCCGATTTTATGACAGTCTTTGCCCTGGAACTTGAAATCTATCGCGAGGACCTATATTTTTTATTATTTAATAACACATTAGACAAAACTAGCTAACATTTAATTCATACTAGGCCACATTCTGACGTACCGTCCAGGAGATATAAGCCAGAATGTTCGGAATTTCGACCTTTTTTTCAGACTTTTCACGTTTTTTAGCAGATTCCAGCGCGGAACTTAAAATTTGTCGCGAGGACCTATATTTTTTATTATTTAATAACACATAAGACAAAACTAGCTTTCATTTAATTCATACTAGGCTACATTCTGACGTACCGTTCTGGAGATACAAGCCAGAATGTTCGAAATTTGGACCTTTTTTTCAGACTTTTCACGTTTTTTAGCAGACTCCAGCGCGGAACTTAAAATTCGTCGCAAGGGCCCATATTTTTTATTATTTATTAACACATTAGATAAAACTAGCTTTCATTTAATTCATACTAGGCCACATTCTGACGTACCGTTCTCGAGATAGAAGCCAGAATGTTCGAAATTTCGACCATTTTTTCAGACTTTTCACGTTTTTTTTTACAGATTCCAGCACGGAACTTGAAAGATATCGCGAGGACCTATATTTTTATTGTAAAAACTGTCTGAGAACATCACATGATTTTATTTGAGCTCTTTGTTGCCATATTCTGACAAATCGTTCTCGAAATATAGGCCAGTTTGCTACATTATAAATATCCGCTATGATAGATTTGGCTCGGAATTTTGAAATTTACAGCGATGATGGTTTTTGTGTGTGTGTGTGTGTGTGTGTGTGTGTGTGTGTGTGTGTGTGTGTGTGTGTGGGTGTGTGTGGGTGTGTGGGTGGTGTGTGGGTGGGTGTGTGGGTGGGTGTGTGTGTGGTGTGTGTGGTGTGTGTGTGTGGTGTGTGTGTGTGGTGTGTGTGTGTGTGTGTGTGTGTGTGTGTGTGTGTGTGTGTGTGTGTGTGTGGTGTGTGTGTGTGTGTGTGTGTGTGTGTGTGTGTGTGTGTGTGTGTGTGTGGTGTGTGTGTGTGTGTGTGTGTGTGTGGATGGGTGTGTGTATGTGTGTGATGTGTGTGGGTGTGTGTGGATGTGTTTGTGTATGTGTGTGTGTGCGTGTATGTGGTGTGTGTGTATGTGGTGTGTGATGTATGGGTGGTGTGTGTGTGATGGCTTGGCGAAGCGGGTGCAGCCCGCTAGTATTGGTATAAGTAAGTAGGTGAATAGCCTTTTTACACACTGGCTTGTATGTAATCTATGTCTTAAAGTGGCTTTTCCGTTGTTCAGGACAAGTTTTAAAAGGGAATATAATCGACACGTATTACGAATGCTCCTCTGTAAAAGTAATAAAAATCCTAAAACCTAAAATTAGGAGGCTGGACCCAGTGAGAGACTGACATAAATCAAACCTCCCGAGTAGAACATGGTGGTTATAGCATGGCAAATTTTTCTCTCTTTGTGATCTGAAATCCCAGGTCTGAGAGAATTAGATCCGAACCAGTCATCCTGCGAATGTTTAGGTTTTAGTTCTGGGCTATTAAGCACGACGTATTGTCGAGGTGAAATATTAAATTTATTGATCTTTCAGAATCAACCTTTTGTGCTTCAATCGAATTTGAATGTCGTGGAATTCTTTCGAGTCTTTCTTATATTGAGTCTTCACAAGACTTGGCAATTATTTTTATAATGATGTACTCGTATCTATGAAATTGGGAAATTTCAATTTGTCTCTGCGTCTGCTAGTATAAATTGTTTGACTGATGCCTGCCCAGGCCTCACTCGGGCTTAGTTCAGAACCAGTTCAAAGTCCTGAGTTACGACGGATCAACACAGCCATAACTTTTGCCCGAGACATTGGTAAACAATACCTCCGTCTGATTTACATGAGATATGGTCTCTTCATATCTCGCGACATCTGGGCTAAGCGCTGGCGACACTCCTGACAGCAGCTTATTCAGTTCTGTCTATCTGGCGCTTCCAAATAGAGACTTCTTGAGCACTTTGACTTCCAAAGCAGCCACTTAGCTATGTATTACCATTGCCAATGCAGCTCTGACTCTTATTATGGAGTACACTAACCCAAACTGTATGACGGGATGAAGTAATGAAAAGTATTAGTGTGATGGTTTATGTTATCATCAAATTGATTCTTCTAACTGACTAAATTTACGTCACCGTATTCACTCACATTTCCCATTATCTTCAGAATACTGTTTCAATATCCTCAGAATCTGGATTTATTAGAAAATCGACACTGAAGGAACGAGGTGCTTCAGAATGAGACTCGATAGTGTGCATGAGTTTAGTATCATGCGACTGTCGTGCATTTATTTCCTTATTAGACTCTAATATTATTTTATCTACTTGTAGGTACCTATAATAATTAAAATCACCTCTCTTATTGTCATCATAAAAATTATTGTTCGTCAGACAGAACTGGAGACAGATATGTTATTAAGAAATTTCCAATATTTTTTATAGCTTTTAGAAAAATTAGAAGGTCACTCACTAGGTTTTAGCTTTTTAATGAGAATCCATATATTCCACATTTTTATGTTTCGATGAAAAATAATTCTCAAAATGCTTCCCGTTCCGCCCCTCACATTCCTAATACATGCGCCCATGTCTAGCCTCGAGAAGGGTAGGGTAAGAAAGAGAAGGGTCAGAATTGTTTGTTCCTTTCTCGTAAGAAACAAAAATGTAAATCCCAGCCAGGATCTCTCCTCACATCTCAAATATTTCGCGTTGTACGAGTGTGAAGCAATAAATATAGCAGCTTTGATGCGAGTGCCCATGGTAGAATGTCTGATTTATTCCTGAGCGATCAGGCAAATACCAATTCGCTTATTTGCGACAAGACTATGCAACCAATTAGAAAATGCAATCTACTGCGTACATCTAGGAGATGCAGGCTGCACAGTGCACATGCAGCAAGACTGACGTTGTACAATCCACCGGGAGGCACTGAGCCATAGCCGTGGCATGCCAATCATTGTATGATACCTTACCAGATACACGCCCCCCGAAGAAAACATGGCTGTGAGAACACGCCTCATGAGGTCGTAATACGCTGAAGGTCATTCTCTGGGCATTACTTAATTAGGAGATGGACTTGTCTTGCTGAGGAAGGAGAGGAATCATTTCTGGGTTCTTATTTAATTCTGTAATATAGTCGAGCAAGCTAGATTATCCTTGGGTACGCTTTACTCGCGCTGTATTCATGACTTTTAATGTTCTCAGCTACTCTACTGCAGAACTATACCCGGCAGTGACGTATACTCGAGGGTCTCATGATTTCCTTGTACTAAGTGAATGTTCATCTAAGTCTAATTTGTTCCTGGACTGGTGTCTATTGTCACATCATTCTAGGCAGTGTCACATGAACTTGGTACAGTGTTTTATCCCTGCAGCTGATTCCAATATCGTATCAAGTCTGTTATACTATGAATTACATAAGTAAGAGTATGTATTACATATTGAACTTATTGAAACTTACGAGAGATCCTCAAATAATAATACATTAGTAAAGAACACAGTAATATGTATTTTATATGTACATAATAAACTATATACAATACATATTATATCTACACAATGAACTTAACTTAACTTAAACTTGTACATTTTATTGTGTTCATGAAGTCACTGAACTTGTTGATCAATTACTACTTGACAATGAATGTTTACACCACCTAGGGTATCATGGGACCACCTCGCACATTCGTCACTGATGTCCAATCGTAACAAAACGGAGACGATTCTTTACAAGAAAGAATTAAAGTCACTCTTGTAGAACATCCACTTAATTATCATAATACCGGGGACCCAACACTTCTGATATTCTCTTTTACATAAATTAATAATAAATTTGACGCCCAGCAGCGGTGAGTACTTTGGTAATGAACTTAACGAGCGTGATATGAGATGGACAATCGGCAGGGACAATTCCAAAGTGGACAGTTCAGTAAAGGGACATAATCAGTGAGGTCAATCTAAATTACAAAATTGAGTAGGGACATAACGTTGTATTTTGTCAATTTTCAAAAAAAGTACACAAAATTATAGTCATCACGTACATACTTACAACAAGGACACGGAAAGGAGTAAAAAAATCATATATCAGGGACATTTACCGGAAAAAAACCTTAGTAATAGATAATCAACAAGTCAGATTTTGGACCTATAACATTCACTTTGTCAACAATAAATTGTCAAAATGCATTCAAGTTAAAACATCAAGTTAAGCTAATAGACTCTGTGACAATGGAGAGAAAAACTAATGCAAATAGTCTAGTTAAATAAAATACCCACTCATTTGTTAAAGTTTGGTTTGCCATTTAGCGACTCGCTACTTCAACATCAAAAAATAGATTTTAGTTGTATCACCTTTTGTTAGAATTGCCTGACCAAACACAAGTCAGCTGAACTGTAGCTCTGTGCCTGGTAAGAACTCAATGGGGTTTTGATATGAGTGATATATTTTACGATGCCATGTTCTTTGCTCCTGCCTCGTCATATGAGGATTTTTATTTTATTAATAGTAATTATTCGCTTCTTGTATTGAGAGATATTCTTCTTTATATGTAATTATCTGTTACATAATGGGGTCTTTATGTATACTTCAAGAACATAATTTAAATTTTTTTTCGTTTTCATATGAATTAATCTTTTTTCTGTAGGAACTTAGGAATGATTATTTTATTTAAATTTAATCACTCGTTGTGTTGGATGATTATTCGACATGAAGAGAACTGATGATAAAATGCCATGGTATAAAATTGTTATTTGGAAGTCCCCAAGATTTATGGTTTGTTATCTTCATTAACCATCCTATTATTTTTTGTTTTCAGAAGTTGGCCATTTGTCACTTATTGGTACAGGCGACACATCGAGTATGTGTGTTTTATGTTTCTGAGTCCAACGTGATTATTGAATATAACTTATTTTCTAAGGGGACATCTTTAATTATAAAATTAATGTAGGTGCAAGAATATGATTTAATCAAGAAATATAGTTAGTTAACTTTTCTTTGTACCTCGCAATTGATTTATTTCAACTCGCCAGTACTCCAGCCGTCGTCAGTTTGCAAAAAAACCAATTCTATTCCTGTGCTAATATTTATTCATAATATGCAAGAAGTCAGTCGCTAGCTGCATGGTGGCTCCATCATCCGCCATATCTATATCTCTAGACCCGAGACCACAGTATTTGATCCCCAGGCGAAACTATTTAAATCATTGTCTTAACTATAACAATGTAAATAATTACAGAAATACAAAAAAACAAGTATTATGGTCTCTCTTGAAACTCATTTAAATATTTTAATTTAAAACTTTTCTTCTTGCAGCACTTGGGGCCTCAGACAACGGACGACCAGTTTGTAGTATTAGCCTAGGTTAGGACTTGAGTATCTTGAGAGCAACTTTTATGTGCCTAGCTTTGTGTAATCTACGAGTTCCTACCTATGCGCGTAATGAAAATAAATTAATAGTAATCATCAGCTTAACGACTATAATGTGGCCAGTGATCAGCAGTTTATAGCACGCAGCTGTGGCTTGGCCATGGAAATTCTTCAAGGGTAAGCCAGGCACACGCATGTAGCAGCCAGCCATAGATTGGAATCAACGATGTAGAGCCGAAGATTTCTACTTCAAATACAAAATCTCTGTCAGTAGACAGAGAGTCGTTCGCGCCGATTCTACTGATGGTTTAGATTAGTTTGTACAACTTAATTGTTTGGAGGTAACTTAGAAGGGAATCAGCGCTCTCGACAGAGTCTGACAGAGCTCGAGGGACAGGTTCGTATTTGTGCGTGGAGATGACAGGTTATATATGTGCTTAACAGAAATAATTTCACCACAACGACGGCTAAGGGCAAGAGCACGGTTGAAAAGAAAGGTATGTGTGCATCGCGTATGGCCTATCCTCATACGGCACAGTACTACCTCCTCAAATCTAGTCTGCCGGTCATTTGAGTTCCAGTGCGATACAAGAGGTTTAATGGATTTGAGTTTATTAAAGTTGGGAATGTAGTACCTATAGTCTATAGTATAGTATAATTTATTTGTAGTAATGTGATACATTTTTACAATGGTTGTTGGGGATGTTGTTCCATAAGACCTGCATTTTTACTTTCCTTATCCTATAATAAGAAAAGTATTGTATTCGTCGAAAATTTGACCTACCCAGTTTTTCACATTTCTGGACGAATCATAGCCTCAGGATACCAAAAAAGTTGTTTTCAGCCATTGGTCCGTGCGTCTGTCTGTCTGTCTGTGAACAGGATATCTCAAGAACGGTAAGAGCTAGAGACTTGAAATTTGGTATGCAAATCAATTTCATCAAAATCAACCACGAAACTTTTGGCTTAAATCGGCCGCAGGGCGCAAGCGCCGCTACTATAAATTGGTTAAAGATACAAAAAAAGTTAGAGAGCAACATTTTCTGAGATTAAAAAAATAATAGGGGTGTCTTCTCATCATTTTTTTGATATCTTGAACTTTTTGGACCTCGGCCCCAATTTACCGGTATTTTGGGGGGACCGGCTTTGACTAACTTTTTTATTATTCTCCTAGATGGGGATTCTGACATATCAATTCCAATGATTTTGAGGTGGTGATTACGAATTTGGCTTTGATTTTTAGCTAACTGTTACCTTTGATTCACCAGTGGCTTTTGTTCCTGTTCCCATTCCTAATATGATGAGGAAAGTCGAGTGATGTTTACACCAGATTTTTGCTTGACGAATTTCTCTATGTAAGGTTTAAAGTCATGATAAGAACAGATCTTTAGATTTTTGCTCAATTAGTTACCTCAGGACTTAAATTTCTCTTCTTATTTCATACTAATATTACAACAAAAAAATACTCTACTAAACATTGATATAATGTAGAAAAATTGAGAATATTTTAATTATTAAAGAATTCTGTACCTATTTTTTATATTTTAGTACTCTCGATGATATGACACAACTTGATGATACGCACTTACTCAAGATTCAATAGATGCCTTCTGAATTTTGTGAAAACTTTACAGTTTTCTCATTAGTGGATATGTCTCTAGCACCCAATATACTACAATGTGTTGTACTTGTGACTTGTGTCACTTGTGTAGGTGTAAATATACGTCTGCATATTCTAATGCGGTTCCTTAAATTCTGATGCATCTTTTATTGAAATTATTTATACTTAATATCTGCACTAATATTGAAAAAGTAATCCTAGCTACTGAATCATTGTTTTAGCGTAATAATTATGTATTAAGTAGGTAAAATAATTCGAAAGAGATTTGTATTTGTCAGCCATACGTCAACATTTTGAAGGAAGAATTGTGTAAATTGTTTGTGTAATTGAAAATTGAGACGGACTCTAGGTTAAACTGATTAAATTTGACAACAGATTGATTAACGATTGAAATCAATTTCTAACTGAGTAAACCCCTGTGTCCATGTTTTGTATAAATGGGTAACGAAATAACTAAAAATCCTATAAAAGTAGCCCCGAGAAACGGAATCATTTTGCCACTTGACTGAAAATTTCCTTTTTTTTGTGTTTGTGGAGTGCAACACCATTCTTTTTTGTTTTGCATGGGACTTAAATGTCCTTCCATGTGAGGTTTTCTTTCTTTCATTGGACTTACCTAATCTAGACCTGATCTAGTGTTAATTATTCGAATGAATTACTGCTAATTAGAAGTTGTCTTGCATGTCTGCAAGTGTTGTTTTAATGGCTTTGCATATGTAAATTTTGTGTTTGCTTAAACGAAGAAAAACCTGGCTGCCGTTGTTGATTTGAGTCCTGATTGCTTTGGAGAAATTTTTTGCCGAGTGGTTGGTGTTGCTCTGAAATACCTGGAAATTGATAGTGGAGAATTATTTTACTGAACGTTTTATAAAATATTCGACAAAGAATTACTTTTAACATTACCATTGCTCAATTTAGCACCACCCAGGGGGCACCTTATTGCAGAACTGAGCGTTTTGAATACACAAAGCACTATTAGAATTCTGTGAAGTACCAAATGTTTTGCTAGTGATTGGTTGCATTGGATCTGATTGGACAATACTTTTACTTTGGCTGCCGATGGCTTTGGCGGGTGACTCGTTTCACGCAAAGGCAGGAGCTCTTTCGAAAGTAATGCTCTAATGAAGGCTTGTTTATTGTTCGATGCAAAGTGACCGTACGCTCTAATGGTTATTTTTTATTACAACTTTCGTCATTGGTTTCACTTTGATCATGGCTCATAGATACCTCATCGTGCAATTACTCTGCTAGCACCGCAAGGAGGTTTACAATGTGGGTACGAGAGGTTTCGAGTCAATCAAGTGTTGCTTGGGATCGATTTATTACAAAGCAATTACGTGAAAACCGAAATTGGCCGTCACCAGTTTCACTCACGAGGTAACCGAAGAGTTCGTGATGTACAGGGTGTTCCTCATGTACAGTCGGTACCTCTGTGTACAGGGTGTTCCTCATGTAGAGTCGGTACCTCTGTGTACAGGTGTTCCTCATGTACAGGCGGTACCTCTGTGTACAGGGTGTTCCTCATGTACAGTGGTACCTCTGTGTACAGGGTGTTCCTCATGTACAGTCGGTACCTCTGTGTACAGGGTGTTCCTCATGTACAGTCGGTACCTCTGTGTACAGGGTGTTCCTCATGTACAGTCGGTACCTCTGTGTACAGGGTGTTCCTCATGTACAGTCGGTACCTCTGTGTACAGGGTGTTCCTCATGTACAGTCGGTACCTCTGTGTACAGGGTGTTCCTCATGTACAGTCGGTACCTCTGTGTACAGGGTGTTCCTCATGTACAGGCGGTACCTCTGTGTACAGGGTGTTCCTCATGTACAGTCGGTACCTCTGTGTACAGGGTGTTCCTCATGTACAGTCGGTACCTCTGTGTACAGGGTGTTCCTCATGTACAGTCGGTACCTCTGTGTACAGGGTGTTCCTCATGTACAGTCGGTACTTCTGTGTACAGGGTGTTCCTCATGTACAGTCGGTACTCTCTGTGTACAGGGTGTTCCTCATGTACAGTCGGTACCTCTGTGTACAGGGTGTTCCTCATGTACAGTCGGTACCTCTGTGTACAGGGTGTTCCTCATGTACAGTCGGTGTACCTCTGTGTACAGGGTGTTCTCCTCATGTACAGTCGGTACTTCTGTGTACAGGGTGTTCCTTAGGTACAGTCTCGATCTCTTATGTAACAGGATGTTTTGATAGAGTGGGTACTATTTTTTTATATAGTTTTTTTTTTTTTAATTTGTGAAAATAAACGTTCGATCAATATAATGAATACCAATTGTCAATCAATTCTTCGTTCATATATCAGAACGCAATGCATAAACAAAAATGTCAAAGATCATTAATCACTCTAATAGGTAATATTTGACTAATAGATCTCCTAGGATTTCTAATTTTATAATTGGCGTAGACATTGTTTGTGCTCCACGACATCAATCAAGTTTACCCAGCTTTCTCGCCGGACTTTCTCACCATACTGTACTTATTAATTTATGTACACTTTATTATTACTCAGCCACTCACGGAAGGCGGAAAAAATCTCCACGAGCTTTTTTTTCTCAACTTTAGTTACAAAAAGGTAGTAAAGGTAAGTTAAGTATATACATTTTATGCTTCATGCTATTTGCTCCAACAATAGCTTTATAGCTCATTGGGTTCTATAATATGTAGTATAGCTGTATATTATTCGCTAGTTAGCCTGAAACCCCGCTATAATGATTAGATCTCAAAATGTGCAGAGTCGTGCCACGTCGGTATAAGTCTTTTATTTCTTCAATAATAAGCTGGAATAGTAATAGTAGTAGTAGTAGTAGTAATGGCGAAATAATAATCATGGAAACACAACGAAGTACAAAAGAGGTTTTAATTGCTCTGTTAGTTTTCAATCGGAGAAGAGTAGAAGACATGCTGCATTTTAAAATGTGGTATAATATATTTGTTCCAAATGAGTATTTACACGAAGTAAGAAAAAAATTGAGTTCAAAACAATGTGAATGTGATTTTTTTATACTTGTTTATTTTGGGGTAATAAAGTCTGGCTATTCAATCGAACCACAGTATTATTAGCTGTCCAAATCTGGCCATCCATGAATTTCTGTGTCTGTTCTCCTCAGGCGAAGTCGGTGTTTTTAATTAATATTTTCAAGTAATTAATGTACATGCATCTGAAGCCACATTATTTACAAAAAGATGTAACTATTATCGAACAAGAATAACTGTATTTTATTCTTATTAATATGGTAGGCATTATGTATGAGGGCAGAAAATCATTAAAAAATATAAACCATTACAAATATGAAATCGTATGGGCAATATTATGTCAAATATACATTTTCTGGGCAGTCAAGCTCCTTACTCCTTATCCCTAATCCCATGACCATGTCATACAGAGCATCCACGCAGAACCGAATTAGACTTCCAACTGGAAAAAATCGAATCACATGATCAATAATAATTGAATTTCCGGTGAAGACTATTCTTTGTAATTTTATCAAGATCACTGTAACAATTGTACCAAGAAAGACAGGAACTTGAATATCCTAGAGAGCCCAAAACTAAATGCTGCTGGCATAACTGACATCAGGACACCTTGTCCACTAACCCGGAAACAACATGTGACAATCGGTGGTCAAAAAGATCCTGGCTTTAACCCTTCTAATAGTCCTGATACATGAGAACTCCCAAACTCTTTAATCTCTATTTAACTATGTATTTATACTATCTATTAAGAGACACCGGGAAATTTTATTCGAAGAGAAAATAACTAATAGTTTTTGTAATTTTTATTATGAAAATCGAGAACTCATTGTAAGACATGACCATCTATCTATCTCTCTTTTCACAGAAGGCCGTAAACCGTTCACTCTCATTTTCATTTAAAAGATCTTTGGACAGGTTAATTCAGTTAAAAATGAGAAATTATAAACTTCATGTACCTATATTATATTAAATTTAAAACTATGTCAGCAATATAAATACGTATAATGGTAAGTTGTGTGTAACATATCTCTATCCTGTGGCGAGCAATGGACCCCCTGTGACACACCCCGCAGTTATCCCGCAGGGTCGCCCCGACCACAGTACCCTACTTTGGTCGAACTCATGTCATGCAATTGAAATGCTTCATTTTGTGAAAATATTCATGACAGTCTTACCAAACCATTTTTTTTTTTTTTTTTTTTTTTAATTTCGATCTACTCAAAAGTTAAAATGAAAGTTGAAAGTTATCATATTTGTTAATCACTTTCGTGATGTCACAACTACTCAATCTCGCTTTACTAAATATACGCTGAACTAGGGACTTGAACCACCGACCTCCAGGTTACAAGTCCACCGCCTTATCGATCAAGCTACTGAGGTTGGTCTCAAAAGTTAAATTATTAACACAGTACTGTTAAATCACTTATGTGGTTTCACAATTATCGTATTTCACGCTAATTTTTTACCGTAATGACGACTCGAACCACCGACCTACAAGTTACAAGTCCACTGCCTTATCGTTCAAGTTACCAAGGTCAGTTGTTCACTATCATTTCCTCAATTTTGAATTGTCTAATTGAGACCAAAGTGTATCTATACATACTGAGTTCAAATCTCATTATTTAAATTAATAATATTAAACGAAGATTCACCGTATACAAAAAAATCGGTAGTTTTGTAGGGTGCCGTTCTCTTATTGGTGGATGTGTCTCTAGCACTGAATACTGTAATGTGTACTTGTGGATGTGTCTCTAGCACTGAATACTTCAATGTGTACTATTGTGGATGTGTCTCTAGCACTGAATACTACAATGTGTACTTGTGGATGTGTCTCTAGCACTGAATACTTCAATGTGTACTTGTGGATGTGTCTCTAGCACTGAATACTACAATGTGTACTTGTGGATGTGTCTCTAGCACTGAATACTGTAATGTGTACTTGTGGATGTGTCTCTAGCACTGAATACTGTAATGTGTACTTGTGGATGTGTCTCTAGCACTGAATACTGTAATGTGTACTTGTGGATGTGTCTCTAGCACTGAATACTGTAATGTGTACTTGTGGATGTGTCTCTAGCACTGAATACTGTAATGTGTACTTGTGGATGTGTCTCTAGCACTGAATACTGTAATGTGTACTTGTGGATGTGTCTCTAGCACTGAATACTGTAATGTGTACTTGTGGATGTGTCTCTAGCACTGAATACTGTAATGTGTACTTGTGGATGTGTCTCTAGCACTGAATACTGTAATGTGTGCTTGTGGATGTGTCTCTAGCACTGAATACTACAATGTGTACTTGTGGATGTGTCTCTAGCACTGAATACTACAATGTGTACTTCTGGATGTGTCTCTAGCACTGAATACTACAATGTGTACTTCTGGATGTGTCTCTAGCACTGAATACTGTAATGTGTACTATTGTGGATGTGTCTCTAGCACTGAATACTACAATGTGTACTTCTGGATGTGTCTCTAGCACTGAATACTGTAATGTGTACTATTGTGGATGTGTCTCTAGCACTGAATACTACAATGTGTACTTGTGGATGTGTCTCTAGCACTGAATACTACAATGTGTACTTGTGGATGTGTCTCTAGCACTGAATACTACAATGTGTACTTGTGGATGTGTCTCTAGCACTGAATACTACAATGTGTACATGTGGATGTGTCTCTAGCACTGAATACTACAATTTGTACTTCTGGATGTGTCTCTAGCACTGTATACTGTAATGTGTACTTGTGGATGTGTCTCTAGCACTGAATACTACAATGTGTACTAGTGGATGTGTCTCTAGCACTGAATACTACAATTTGTACTTCTGGATGTGTCTCTAGCACTGTATACTGTAATGTGTACTTGTGGATGTGTCTCTAGCACTGAATACTACAATGTGTACTTGTGGATGTGTCTCTAGCACTGAATACTACAATGTGTACTTCTGGATGTGTCTCTAGCACTGAATACTGTAATGTGTACTATTGTGGATGTGTCTCTAGCACTGAATACTACAATGTGTACTTGTGGATGTGTCTCTAGCACTGAATACTACAATGTGTACTTGTGGATGTGTCTCTAGCACTGAATACTACAATGTGTACTTGTGGATGTGTCTCTAGCACTGAATACTACAATGTGTACATGTGGATGTCTCTCTAGCACTGAATACTACAATTTGTACTTCTGGATGTGTCTCTAGCACTGTATACTGTAATGTGTACTTGTGGATGTGTCTCTAGCACTGAATACTACAATGTGTACTAGTGGATGTGTCTCTAGCACTGAATACTACAATTTGTACTTCTGGATGTGTCTCGAGCACTGTATACTGTAATGTGTACTTGTGGATGTGTCTCTAGCACTGTATACTGTAATGTGTACTTGTGGATGTGTCTCTAGCACTGAATACTACAATGTGTACTAGTGGATGTGTCTCTAGCACTGAATACTACAATTTGTACTTCTGGATGTGTCTCTAGCACTGTATACTGTAATGTGTACTTGTGGATGTGTCTCTAGCACTGAATACTACAATGTGTACTTGTGGATGTGTCTCTAGCACTGAATACTACAATGTGTACTTCTGGATGTGTCTCTAGCACTGAATACTGTAATGTGTACTATTGTGGATGTGTCTCTAGCACTGAATACTACAATGTGTACTTGTGGATGTGTCTCTAGCACTGAATACTACAATGTGTACTTGTGGATGTGTCTCTAGCACTGAATACTACAATGTGTACATGTGGATGTGTCTCTAGCACTGAATACTACAATTTGTACTTCTGGATGTGTCTCTAGCACTGTATACTGTAATGTGTACTTGTGGATGTGTCTCTAGCACTGAATACTACAATGTGTACTAGTGGATGTGTCTCTAGCACTGAATACTACAATTTGTACTTCTGGATGTGTCTCGAGCACTGTATACTGTAATGTGTACTTGTGGATGTGTCTCTAGCACTGAATACTACAATGTGTACTTGTGGATGTGTCTCTAGCACTGAATACTACAATTTGTACTTCTGGATGTGTCTCTAGCACTGTATACTGTAATGTGTACTTGTGGATGTGTCTCTAGCACTGAATACTACAATGTGCACTAGTGGATGTGTCTCTAGCACTGAATACTACAATTTGTACTTCTGGATGTGTCTCTAGCACTGTATACTGTAATGTGTACTTGTGGATGTGTCTCTAGCACTGAATACTACAATGTGCACTAGTGGATGTGTCTCTAGCACTGAATACTACAATTTGTACTTCTGGATGTGTCTCTAGCACTGTATACTGTAATGTGTACTTGTGGATGTGTCTCTAGCACTGAATACTACAATGTGTACTAGTGGATGTGTCTCTAGCACTGAATACTACAATTTGTACTTCTGGATGTGTCTCGAGCACTGTATACTGTAATGTGTACTTGTGGATGTGTCTCTAGCACTGAATACTACAATGTGTACTTGTGGATGTGTCTCTAGCACTGAATACTACAATTTGTACTTCTGGATGTGTCTCTAGCACTGTATACTGTAATGTGTACTTGTGGATGTGTCTCTAGCACTGAATACTACAATGTGCACTAGTGGATGTGTCTCTAGCACTGAATACTACAATTTGTACTTCTGGATGTGTCTCTAGCACTGTATACTGTAATGTGTACTTGTGGATGTGTCTCTAGCACTGAATACTACAATGTGCACTTGAGACTTGTGAGACTTCATGTCGGTGTGAATATGTCGAGATATTCCAATGTCCTTTCCTATCTTCTAATCCATCGATTATATCACTTTATTTTATGATTAATTTCTCTACTAATACTGTAAAAATCAATCTTAGCTAATATTAATGCAATCATTGTTCTCGTTAAACATTACACTGCACATAACACAATGGCTAGGTAAAAAAAAGCTTATTTTACTCGTAATGTAATAGGTAAATTATTTCTAATAAAGAACCAGTGTAATAAACTCCCAATTTACGTAAATAAAATTATTTTAAAATCAATTTCTTATAGACCCTAGAGACTAAGGGAGACATTAATAGACTAAATTGATATCAAAAGTTCTAAATTTAAGTCCACAGAGGTATAACAAAATCGTAAATTATAAGTTCCGCCCCTAATTTATCATAAAATGTATACGACACATCAATAATACTTAGAGCTCTTATAGGTATGTGTGTATGATAAAAATAAAGTTGGTTGTTTTTGTACAAGAATTGAAACCCTGACTCCCGAATAAGTTCTGACATCTGACTTACAAATTGGTTTCTCTGTAGGAGCTCAGAAATTTTATTTAGATGATAAGAACTGTGAGGATACACAAGCAGGTGATTAGCATCTATTTACTATCAATTCATATAGATATTTACAAAACATATTCAAAATGGTTTATCTCAAAATCAAATAAATATAATTTGAAATAAAATTGGTATATTTATTACATATTATTTTTTAATTCTAGTAAGAGATTTTTTGACAACCATTAATATTAAAATGAGAAGGTTTTTATCTATAGATATTAGTAACTATATTTAGCTGAATTTAAATAACAACTAAATTAATTTATTTTATCATCTGGCATTCAAATATCGATACATAATATTCATGTGCATAACAACTTTAACAGTTACATATATTAGAATGAATATTGCATAACACTGTCAAGGAACATAATAATATCTCCTTTCATTTTCATAATTTCATTTGATATTCCAGCATAATTAATTGTTATGCAAATTGCAAATTTTATAATTTGTGCTCATGAATGCTAAATTTTTAGCAAGATGATAATTTTTCTATGGAGGAGAAGAACTATTATTCTAAAGGAATGGAAAAAGGAAAAGAAAAAGAAAAAGGAAAAAATAACCCTATAGAAATATTTTTATAAAGAAATTGATGTATTTTTTTTTTTTTTTTTTTTAATAATTTTATTAAGATTACCAATATCAAGTATTATTATATATTACCAATATACTACTATCAAGAAATATCCTAATAGAGAAGTGAAAATATAATGGCGAATGTTATTGCTAATTATATGTATTACTAGCGGGCTGTCGCCCGCTTTGCGGGCCGAGGCATGGCCGTGAAAGCAAAAAATCCTTTTTCGTCAATGGCAGGTGTTGTAGTGGGAGTTTCAAAAAATCCCGTCTTATTGCACATCTAGACTATAAGACAAAGCTACCTACCTAATTTCAGCTTCCTAGGACTTACGGCCTGGGCTGTAGAGCGATGATCAGTCAGTGGTCAGTGGTCAGTGAGTGACTTTGACATTTATATACAGAGATTTGTGCATTTGGACACTCTATATTCGGACGTGAAACCATGAAATCTATAGTATTCATGTCCAAAGTGTCCATGAACGTGTAAAAGAAGGGAAAGACTGACTGATTGACTGACTAATCTCATAATACTAATAATCTTTTTTAGTTTAATCCTCACCTTACAAGATAATCGTCTTGTATTATTTATTAACGAGATCGAGATTCAATAGAGGTTATAAAATATAATAACAAAATAAATATCTTTTTTTTTGGCTTTCTTTAAAGTGGCAGGGTTCTCACTTCTCACATGTGAGCTCTTCCACTCAACCACTTTTCTGAAAACAGGTTGGTTAGGTAGTACCTACTTTAATTCTATCATTCAACAGTTGAATTCGTGTTCTCAAATTCACAGATAAAGAGGAAAAATTCCGCCTTGGTAGGTATTCGAACCAGCTAGCGAGGCAACCATACTCACGCTCTCACCACTGCACCTCCAGTGGACTGCTACTAGATATCACATCTTTGCTACCAAGTTGACTCAACAGATGTTCAGTCCATGCTATCTAACGCTCATCTTGAATCTTGATTCAGACTTTTATTGGTCATGCTGTGTTTATCTCGGTAGTTTCATCATATCGCACCATCCGAGTGAGAAGACTTCTGGGCTACCTCATCAAGTGGAACTAGTGCCATTGATAATTTGGTCCTAAGTAAAGAGCGAGGTTATTGTCCACCCAAACTTTGACAATCGAGCTACTAAATTCATGACTTTCTTATTGATGACTTGAGAGTAACGGGTAAAATTATTTATCTAGCTACTACATATGTTTTCATGTGGAAGTCCCTTCATCTTCCATGGGATTGACATAGAAAGTACCCCACGTAACATATAGTGGGACTTTGCAGTATTCACTGATAGTGTGAATAAAGTTAAAATAAAACAAGGTATGCGGCATTATTTTGCTGTTTGGAACTTGGAAAATTAGATGATGTGGTGAAATTTCAGGAGAGAATCAGATGTATTGCTGGAACAATAACATGCAGTACAAAATATTATTTAATATGCTGTTCTTTATATTTTAGCATTCCTTAAATATATTATGTATACTCGTAGCTTTGACGGATTTCTAACAAGCAACACCTAACTTTATTTAGTTCTTATGGTGAATAACAGCAAGTGTGTACTATGAAACTGGAAATCTGAACGACCAGTGTGCTCAGACTCAGAGGTTAGAGTGAGACAAGATTCCTTGGCATCTTGTTTGTTTATTTAAATATTAAATTAAACTCAGGTATTATTAGCATATCAATGATCAACATCGGTAAGTTCAAACTGAATATTTCTACTTTTGTAAAGAATAAAGTGTATTGTAAGAATTCTTGTCCTGTATTCATCCAACTTTTTTCTGTTCGTTAAAGATAAATTCAGTGTTGAATTTGTACCCATAGGTGTGTCTGGTATAGTCAAGATTAAATCAAAACTTTATTTAATGTGGGTGGATTAGTTATGGGACAGTGCTAGCTGACAATTGTAGGATTGGGACGACATCTATGGTTTACCCCAGATTATTAATGGAAATATCGTTGACTTTCCTTCCGTTCTTCGACCAGTATCTCTGACGGAGCGTAGAGCCAAAGTTTAAGTAGAGGCGGAAAAGATTACATCTTTTGGGACAAGTCCAACATTGAGTAAATTTTCCCTCAGACAGTATACCATATTGTCAAGGTGGCCCAAACAATGGTGACCCGTCGCACAGTGGGGTATTTGCCTTCAAAAGTTGCGCAAAACCCTCGAAAAAAAGAGGCTTAATCTAATATTTTTTTTAAGTAATGTATTTCAGAAGAGAATATGTGATAAAACCCAAAAAGAAATATTTTGATAACTCATCTTGGGTAAGTACAGTAGATGCTTGAAGTCACGTGACTTGTCAAGCTTACGTCACAACATACAGCTGCTTTCATGTCTGATTTGAAATGAATGAAATTTTAGGTCTATCAGTTATTTATTGATAGTAGTGATGGTTTATATTTAATGAGGAGGACATCGGCATAATTTATGTGTAATTTGTTTTTCTAATTTATTATTTTAAGTGTGTTTTTCGGGACGTTCAACTTGACCCTCTTCTGTCTTAAATGAACGATATTTTTTCGAAACAATGGAAAAAAAGTTAGAGAATATACCTTGATCAAGCAGTTTTGGTAACTTTTTCTAGTACTTTGAAGTGTTTGCTATTATATCTAAAAAGAAAATCTTGCAGTTTTATTGCACTTGTGGGAGTTCTTCAAACTTGAACTTGAAAATCCGATGATTTTTTATAGTGAGCCAATATAATTATTACACCATAAATTTCGTTACAAACAATTTTTCACCCCTTTATTGTATTCAAAAATAAATAAATGTATTGCTTTGTATTATTATGTCAAAATTTCAGTGGGTAGCGCAGAATTCTATGACTTTTCCGTATAATTAATGTCCTAGTATCTATTTTGCCCATAACTCCGCCACTGGTCACTGCTGACATTACAGCAGCTCATTTCTCCTCACAACTCACGAGGTATGAGTAGACCCTGGTCATTCAAATAAAGAGCAAGGAAATTCACGCCCTCTTAAGGATCGAACTCAGGTGAAAGTCTAGTGCGCCACACCACTCGGCAACAATAACTTCTTTAGCATTCAATACATCGATGTTTTCTTCAATTTAAATACATTAAGTAATACCTATAAATGGATGAGATAATATAATATTTTATTATAATATAAACTATTCCTTTTATCACTAGTAATTGTGCTCGAATGGTGGAACGCATTAGCATTGCACGCATGGTAACCTAGGTTCGAATCTCAGTGGAGTTTAAGTTTTTGGTTGTATTTTTTTCGGAAATTTTCGTTATTCGTACCTCGTAAGGAACAATTAGTAGCTTTTTTAGTTTGAGAAGCGACCATTGGCAGTATTATCGGAAAATAGTATATAAGCACAAAAAACGATAACTTAAAAAGCGTTGTAACTCCGCGCTACCCACAAAAATTTACGTGATATATCATAAAAAATATTTCATTACAAATTAAAAGGCTTTCCTATTAAAATTACAAGTTTTTTAATCCAAAAAATAGTTTTGCGCAACTTTTGGAGGCAAATACCCCACTGTGCGTCGAGCAGAGAAGCACATTAGCAGATGTTGACTTTTTTCTTCAAATTTATTTTATAAGTAAAAGTATTTTTAGATTATAATAGAAGAATTCAAGATAAGATTTGAAACATTTTTGATTCCCCAGTCTCCCACGCTAAACCTATATTAACAATAGTGACAAGATTAGCTACCCTTACATAAACATTTAGTTTTTTAAAAAAGGAGGAAATAATATTATATATTGTTGAAGGGCGGCCTTTTCAAATGACCTTATAGATAGATATTGTAGCTATCAGGCCATCATCAAGATATTTAATTCTAGAAAGGTTTATGACTAGTGACTGTCCGGTGCTTTGCAGCCGATAGTTTGTTTAACTTGTCATGACTCGTCTCTTCGGAAATAAGTAATTCTCCTATTATAACTTAGTGCATCTACATTTAGTAGGAGGAATCAATTTTCAAATTTTCAGGGGTTCCGCTTTAGCAAAATGTTCACTATTGATTTCATTTATCTATGAGAAGGGCCACAGGATTTGTATTTTCTATGTTAAAGTTATGTTAAAGTATTAGGTCTATGTAGGTTCATATAGATATACGAACATTGAAAAAAAGTCAAAGATAATTGCAGGACAATAAATAAATTCATTGTTTGCACAAAGTTTACAATTTCCAAGATCTGAATGACATTCTTTTCACGAAAACAAATTTCGTATTTAATGCTTTTGGTGTGAGTACTTCATCTCTCATAAATAAAATTATGTGTCTCATTTTGTATCAAGATGTTATGTAGAATTCACACTCTACTATTCAGAAGATATTGATCCCGAGTCCAAACGTCAATCATTCACTGGCTTACTCTGCTATTTCACTAGGCTATGTGGAATGGTGTATTTAATTCTTATCTATTGTCATTTTTCTTCCGTGTTATTCTAATGTTTTTGATCATCAGAAAGTGGCTTGGATAAAGAATGGTAGCTTAAAAACAGTTAAGAATCTTTTTGTCTGTTGCTTTTAGATTTGTCTTAACTATCTGTTAAAGGATACTGCTCTATCTTAAATTTTTATACGATTATATCTCTGTTTTAATTTATTTATTTATACTTTATTTTTTATACAATACGAAGAACAATAAATTATTAACAAAGATAAAAAAAAATTAACAATATTTACAAAATAAGATCTAGAAAAGAAAATATTTAAATTTAAATGTACAATGTATTGTAATCCGGGGCGAAGTTAATGCCTTAGGCATTCTCTGCCACTTAACCCGGTTTAACTGTAATCAAGCGGGCTCAAATATTTTGTCAGCTCCTCACATTTCTGGTAGAATAAATTCTAACATTCATCACGAGCCTCCAGGGATCAGAAATTTTCTCCCATCTCTCCTCCAGACTTCTCAGGTTAAGTCCCGTCACCATTTCATAATATTACCATTGTCATTGGTTGACTTCGAATGCCTAACCAAAAGTGTTCCTCTCTCCGTTCTTCACACACTCACGTGGATTTTTTTCTCACTTATGAAGACTTTGACTTTAGTAAATAGCTCGTAGCCTAACACCGTCAGAGTCAGATCGTCTTAAAAGATTTATTTGTGCTCTGAAGAAAAAGGATTTCTTTCTCTTCTGTAATCTCCGATTGAATCTATTAGGCACATTGTGTAATATATTAAAATATCTTAGGTAAAATACGTATATGCTCATACTTGTATTATAGGTATGTATGGAGATGCATTATAGTATTAGTTTCTATATTGGTACATATTTAGTCATTTACTATGGATGAATTTATGAAATGTTACAATGTGCAACCTCCGCACTGGAACAGCATCGGGTCTACCCAACCTGTCTCATCTTGTGTCGTGTATGGATTTTTCTAAAGGAAATCGGAATTTTATTTCAACTATTATATTCTCTAAGGTATTGAGCCATATGAAATTTGACAATATTTTTGAAAGGACGTCGACTTTATGGAATAATCATCTTTATATAGGTAGGTATTATTTTTTCTGTTTCAAATTCCCACTCACATACTGTAAGCTCATTAGAAAATATGCATCCTGATTGCTAGACACAAATTAAAAAGTTTTATTTATAAAATCTCAGATTTCTGATTGAAGGCGAGGGGTGTGGGATACATCTCGTATCATAATGTCGGACAGCCCAGACCTCTTGCCCCCCAGAACGTTAGATCGATCCAGATACCCGACCAGTAGGTATGTCTGGTACTCGCTTATGTTTCAAATCAGAGCTTATCTCACTGGCCAATAGTTCTATCTTGACCGACCAGTGGGGAATGTTAATCTAGAAAGAAGCAGAAGTTATGTATGCTGTCTAAGGTGACTTGTGTTTCTGATGATTGGTTCAGGGTTTAGCGGTTCCGAAATACTTTGGGGGGAAAATTCGTAGCAATTCGAGAGTCCCCTAACCATGAATCATCCATGATTTTCTTTTTGCTGGAAGTATTTGACCAGAATGAATGTTTGGTGAAAGAAAGATGATCGAGCCAGCGTCGATGGCATGTTGAATACACCGGTTCCCTTCAGAACACCGAAGTTAAGCGACATCCAGCGAGGTTAAGACTTGGATGGGTGACCATTCAAATTCTAATTCTCGTGACGCTGGCTTTTCCCGGCCCCACTCAGGCTGGGTGAGGTCAATGTGAGTAGCAGGTTTGTGAGTTTCCTGCGAATGGAGGGTAAAACCCCCGTCGTGATATGACCATGGCAGTTGAAAGCGACGTTAAACCCCACTTAAAAAAAAAAAGAAAGATGATCAATTTGTAATTGAAATATGAGCCAGGGCATCTCAAGCTTTTTTTCAATTTGTTGGTTCAAAGTAATAATAATAATATTATTGCTCCATTTTCAGAGTTACTAAATTGGACAATGCATACTAAAATCCGAGGTGTTGTATCAGGAAATTGTGGTTCGAGATCACTACTTGTGCTGGTTTGAAAAAAAAGAATGGTAGGTAAAATAAATTTGCATTTTGATGAAACCCGTAAAATTTATCTCTTCTGTTTTTAGACCAAGGTTTTGATAGTGATTTGCATTTCAATTTGCTGGTGATAATTTATGAAAATGTGAGGATTGTTCTCTTTGTTTCTATCTCCCCCATCCGTCACTGACGCAACACAAAACATCATAGGAAACATGCAACATTGCGAACATATTGTAAAGTCCACTGCCAGGATCAGATAAACAAGAAATAGTACATGTGTTCTCCGGAGCTGGAGATAAAAATAAGAAAATCCATATCTCAGGTAACTTCATATGGTATAAATATCCCAATAGCAATTCCAACTGAAACTTTGATGCAAGTATGCAGTCCAGAAAGTATCGGATACAACATGTAGTTCTAGGGGAGGTTAATGTGAGTGAAGTTGTCAAATTAATAGCTGATGCACTGGAAGTTATGATTGGTTAATTTGCAGGAAAATGTGTGTCCATGTAACTGTGACAGACACTAAATTCACCGCACAAAAGTAATGTGTTGTATACTAACAAAGGACAAAGCTGATCATTTTTCATCTCATTCACATTGGTCTGATATTACACATTTTTTCTGCTTGTTTTTCTCTTAAATTACAAATTGCTTCAGGTATTTCTAATGATGATACTTTAATATTCTATTAAAAAACACTAAATGAGACTAAAAGTACCAAAGCTAGCTATGTTCTGTAGGGATTAGATGCTTTTCAGTTCTACAGGTGTTGGTGATACCTTCATGAACATTATGACACATTGAAAGATATACTATCTCGTATATGTATGTATATCGAAAATAAACAAATCCTTTTCAGGAACACACTTTCTTTTACCTTCTTTTATTATTTATTTATTCTTCAAGGAAATCATGAAGCTTTGCCATTGCTATCATAAAATTATCGTGATAGCTTCAAGAGTTTGAGTTGTAATAGGTACAAGGAAACAAATTTGAAAAAATAATACATGCAAAATTCAAGGCCTAGCATCTAGGTATTGTTCGTTAATACCAGCACATATAAGAAGAAATTCTCAAGTATTACGTCATTTAGTTACTCATCTTTGAGAAATCTTCCTAATAATACTGTGAAAATGGTCATAAGATCCGTTCTAAATCCACTATATTTAATTTGGATTTTCTATTTTAGCTTCTAAAAGTGCTGGCAGAACTTTTAGACAATAGTGTAGGTACCTGAATGAGAGCGTCAGAAAATATGTTCTCGGCCGAATAGTGAGGTGGGTAGATATTTAGTGTCACATAAAAAATATCTCTCCATCTGAGACAGTGCGCAATCAGAGACTTAGTACCAAACAGGTATTAGAAAAACGTCTATCAATTTCGTCCAAAGTCTCATTTCGACAGAAGACTTACTTTATTTTGCAATAATTTGACTACATATGCACACAAATATCTACCTATTTAGTATATGAAAATATGCACACAAATATCTACCTATTTAGTGTCACATAAATATACATTTCTATGTTCAGTCAACGTGGATGTGTCTACAAAAATCGAAACTTCACTCGCCCTTCCGGAAATGTTTCAATACCAAAAGTGTCAATAATTTACCTTAAGAACTCATCAATCGCGTTGTAATCTTCAGGATGAATGAGAAGTCCCACGGTGCAATGCTGAGAGTCATTAATAACAAAACCTATTAGGTTTAATCAAAGACCTCTGGACCTCTCATCTTGCTGTAGTCCTGACGTCATACATGTCCGTCAGGGAACCAATGGAGACCTGATGGTGATTGTTCTCTTCAACGAGTAAATTATTCACTACCGTCAAGTAATTGCTGATTTGCTATTGCGTCAAACATCGAAAGTCATATAGGATTACTAGCGGTGATGAACTTTGACGAAGAAGTTCTGATACTTAGGTTAAGGGCGAAATTATATTAGACAAAATTGATAACTTGATTCATTGTTTAGTATTGTTTTTCTCCATCTGAGACAGAACGCAATCAGAGACTTATACCACACTCGACACAGGTATTAGAAAAACGTCTATCAATTTCGCCCTATGTCTCATTTCGACAGAAGACTTACTTTATTTTACAATCGTTTACTGACTACATTATGAAAATATGCATACACAATCTGCAAAACAAAGGATACCATGATGTGATTAAGATTAAACGCTATTCCACCCTAGATTTTTACATAGCGTTTCAGAAATAACACCTTGAAAGTTGGCGGAAACGATAAAATATAGATCAATAGATTTTTCTTATTCAACGTGGTAAAATGAGAAGTTTATCAGTACAAAGGAACTTTATTCTTCTTCGTTCAGCACGATGCAGGGTGGACCATCATGGTCTTCTTGAAAACTTTCATTGTGATTTGTAAATTGAAACACGTTGAGCTTAAAATATGAGAGTTGACCTTCGAATATTTTGCGTAATGGCCATTGGTGAATATACCTTAAGGACTTTATTTAATAAAATACTTAATATAAGTATATAAAAAAACTAATATCAAGATTCATCATAATTCCAGATAAGTTTCTAGATACAATGTACATAATTATTCAATTTGAACTCAAGTCTCTATTTTGATTATCGTTTTAAATTGAAAAAAATAGACTCTGATTTAAATTTCAGAATCCAAATTTTATTTATTTCACCCATCTTTCTCACTTTGATGTTCGGTGTGTTTCTTCAATGAATCCGAAACTTACTTTTCGGTTTCAACCGTATCGGTTAAAACACCATAAAGTTTTGAATTTGAAAAGTTTCACCGGCTTCGACCAAACGCTTTAGTTTTCAACTTTACGGGGTCATCTGTTGACACCGTAAAAGCATTCTGATATTCATGGCATGGATAATAAGAACTATTACCTGCTGAGAAAAAATATAAGCTCGAAGCAGCTGTTCAGGTATGTTATTCTGATATTCAATATTCATGTACAGTTGTACACCTAATAGTGCAACTTCTCACTTTTCTGTTAATACTGATTTCTGTTTATATCGTATTTTCGCATCCACATGACCACCCTGTAAGATGGAGTAAATTAATTTGAACTCGGATAAGGACATACTCGTAGATATTTGCAGGAAATTCTTACTTAGAGTACGTGGGAATCAATGCATCTAAATAGTTGTATCTCGGGTGGACGGGTTGATCACTCCTTACACTGAACGTTCATATCATAAATTGTCTATTTGTTTCGTATCATTAATGAGATACAAAACTTGGTCAATTTATTTCTTCATTACGTATCTCCCAGTGAGCGCCTTGTACATACGGGGTGGACTTGAACCATTTTACCTCCCTCAGTCCCTCTTTACAAACAAACACTGTTGAAATTAGTGAAAGTTTTTTTTTTAAGTTATCATATTTGTGTTAATCACTTTCGTGACATCACAACTACTCAAACTCGCTTTACTAAATCTACGCTGAAAACGGGACTTGGACCTCCAGATTACAAGTGCGATCGATCAAGCTACTGAAGTCGTTTGTTGAAATTAGTGAAAATTACATGAATGAGTATGTGTCATGAATACTAGGACAACTAATTGGACATCCCAACGAAAATGCCAGCATCACGTTCAATTCTGAGGGAAAAGAATTTTGTTCGAAAATTCTGCCCTACCCGGGGATCGCACTCAGGATCTCTCTGAGCCATGGACATCAGGACTCACAGCTGCTACACCACGGAGGCATGGAGCTACCAACCCCTATTTCTTGTAATCACAATGAGAGCTTAAAAAGTTTGAGTTATCATATTTGTGTTGATCACTTTCGTGATGTCACAACTACTCAAACTCGCTTTACTAAATTTATGCTGAAACCCGGACTTGAACCACCGACCTCCACGTTACAAGTCCGCCGCCTTATCGATCAAGCTACTGAGGTCGGTGGTCACAATGAGAGCTAGAACAAAAGAAACCGTCCCCGGTGAGGCGGGTCTGGCAACATCCGATATTCTGCTGGACCTTCTCCCGGTGATTGCAGTGAGTACCATCCAGCATCCAGTCATCCGTTTTTGATTAATGGTATCTCCCAGTCCTGTCTCCCAATGATGGATTACTGCTTCTCCTCAAATTAACTGAAAATTAAGATTTCCAGCGTCATTATAATCATTATCACTAACTTCAATGTCTATAAATTGCCCAACAATACAGTTACAGAAAACGTGTTATGTATCTACTATTACATGTTCCATCATATTGTACTACCTAACCTCACTAAAGGTCATACTTTGGTACAAAGCAGCAATTCTAAGAATTCAAAATATGAAATAATTTGATTTGCGGAGATGAGATTAATAAAAACTATCTATAAGACAAGAACAAACTATTAATCGCAACATCAACTTGATGGTATCACTTCTAGCGTTCTTATGGCCATGCTTTACCAAGGAATATTTAAGACATACTTTCCAAATCAGTATCAGACTCAAGACTCAGGAGATAACACAGATGCAACTCTGCGATTAAAGGAAAAATCCAAATAGTATACCTATTTTTTAAAAACAACATTACAAATATTACAATTCAAATATTTCATGAAGTCCAAATAAACTTTGATTAAATGGTGTTTATTTTCGATACTAATTTTTCTGATGAGTTTCTTCTACCTTGCATGCAGCAGCTTAGGTACGGCGCTTAGGTGTCCAAATAGATAGGCTATACACCGACAGGGAAAAAAATTGTATGAAAAAACCTCTTTTAAGAAATTCTAATAAAATATTAATAATACTTTATTTACTTGCAGTTATAAAATTCTGATTTTAACATAATTTTAATCTTTAATCAAATAAATCAAAGGTATTTATCATTTATCTTTAACTGACGATTTAGATAATATATCAGAAGTTAAACCAATAGATACCTCAACTGACACCGACACCACATAATCAAATACTCGAAAATAACCATCCATCACTGGAGAGGTGTATCAATAGACTGAACCTAATAATAATTGATCAATACAATGGAGCATGTAATTTATCAATGGGAACATAATTTATTGTTCTTCTCATATAATGCCAGTTGAGATGTGACTTAGAATCAACAAACCTCCTATCTATGAATCAGTCTTGTTATCATGATGTATTAATTTATTGATATGATTAATAATGATGACATTTGTGGCAGGAGGTGTTAAGTCATTGGTTTCCTGTTTAATACATACATATGTATATGTACTTACTGCTTTAGGTGATAACATGCCATTTTCTGTGAGTAGTGGTACCTATCAATACATCAGTTCGCTAAAGTTCAGATTCTTTGGGTGTCTGAATTTTAGCAAGACCAAATTGTTGGTAAAGAATTTTCGATATTGTGTCTTTGTGAAATTCCAAACCATGTAGGTACCTAATTATTAAGGAATTTTTATTCTGTATTGGTGGTACAGTTACCTAATTATATGAGCATCACTTTGTGTGTCGCCTTCTCGGTTTTAAAATGAAAATCTTTTCTCGCTTTAATATTGAGGGATATTGCACATTATGTCTCAAGTTCTTAACACAACTTGGAAAGTTCTAAAATATCTTAGCAATCTGTAGATCTTTTCTCATGACATTACACCATCTTGAGATTTCACAGAAATTCCGATAGGTGCAGATCGAAGATTCAAGTTGAAAAAATACAATAGTAAAATAATTTCACCTTTAATTTTATGTACAGTTAATTTACACAAGAATCAATATAATGTAGATGTTTCCAAAATATTGAAGCACAGCATAACTTTCTCTAGACTGCTTTCTGATGATGTTTCCATCAATACTTCCAAGACGAGTGGGAGAGAAACGATATAGATGTAATGGCTCATGTTACTTGAAACATTACATATGGGGCATTGCATAACATTTTACATAATGACTACACATGTCCCCATCAGATGTGTGATGATGGATATATGACTCCCTGGGATGATGCATCGCCGCCTCTCTGCTCACAGCACGGACCTGGCTGCCAAGATTCCTCTCTAATTAGGGGAGAAAACTAGAGCTCATTTCTCTGTTTCTCACTTCATTACGGTTCATGCCATGCTGTTGAGTTGCCTAAGGTTTCAGAGAGGTATGATATCAGGAGCTGAGTGGGATCTTGTGCTTATCACAAGTGACAAGTTCCATGTCTTCAATCCATCTAGGATTAGGTAAGTATATCCGGCCATAAATTTAGTTATCATATATCATATTTTGATTCCACATATATATTTGAATATAATTTGAATTATAATTCCATGTTAAATATGACACTGAAGGGTTTAAATTCCACGCACGAAAAGGCACCGCTATGTATATATGTAATGTATGTTCGAAACGATGGTTTATAACTTGATGTAGATTGATATTTTCCCATAAATGTATCTATTGTGCTATTTCCATCTCGACATTCTTTAGGAAAATTTCATTCTTCCATTGAGCTGGATCCGAACCAAGGTCTTCAGACAGCGCCACCGGTAATGTCAAAAGTTCAACTCGAGAATGATTCTAGACCAGACTTGAGCTCTCCGCCAAGACGGAGAGTTAATATCAAAGAATTTTGAAATATAAACTATTAAAAAACTACATTGGTCAGCTTTGTAGCCGTAGCCATCAAACTAATATCCAAGCTTATGGCAACCTTCTGTTCTGTTACACTCATTTATAAGTATTTCTTTTTTAAATTAGAAAAAACACACGAGCCTGTTGGATGCACAAAGCGAATAGACAGACATCTTTCTTTACAAACTCACCGTTCTTGAAAAGGAAGTTGAAAAATCAAAAAAATGCGCAGTTGAAGAAAAGTATTTTTGATGAGGCATACATGTTTTCAGTTGAGAAGGTCTACTATATGATTTTCTGGCTAAAAAAGAAATAATAAATTGTATAACTTAATTAATTGTAATTGTATACGTAATGTGAAGCCTCCAACAACCATGCTTTATTCATACATGTGTCGAGGTTAAGTAAAAAGTCTGAGAGATTGCTTCAAGCTAGAAAGAAACCATCAAAGATTTTAGGTCTTAAAAACTCTATTCATATAGGTATTAACACAATGCCTCAATCCACGTGTTTGTACAGTTGTTCACTGAAAGGTAAGTAATAATGCATAAGTAAATAATTATAATTCTAACCCTAAAATTACAATTCGTTTGTCTTTAGAATTTTAGATTTCTGTTTCCGTCATTGGCTGGGGTTATCAGATGGCTGAGATGGCCAAATAAAAAGGTCTTCTGAGTGAAACTGGACAATAGATAAAATCAATTATTATTTATTAGATTTCAACTTTCAAAGTCGAATTCCACAGTTGAAATGAATATCATAAGTCCTATTCAGCATCCTGCTTTGTCCCGACAAAGACGCGCGCATCACAAGTCCGTGTGTTGACTTGGTTCTGGTTCGCTCATCACGACCAATGTTCTATCGACCAACAATAATAATATTTCTTTAAAAAAATATTACGAAGAAGAAAAAGAAGAAAAAAGTAATTTATAAGAATCGTAGGTATTAGTTAACCAAGTTGAAAGGTTAGGACGGTGCGTGAAGAGAGGGTTCCCCGCTGAGCTCTAAGCATAGCATCCTCCAGACAGGACAACGTGTTCTCGATGAAGATCTGCCATGTTTGATGAAACCGAGGTGAAATATGGGATTCATTGCTCACCAGATTGCGAAATCCATCCAAACATATACACGTTTTTTTAGGAGCTTCTCCTTGGCAATTAACAATAACAAAAGATACTTTTTACGGAGCAAATGCGTTTGATACGAATACGGTTGACAAGAATGAGCAGCATTAGTACCAAAATTAGAAGATGCATTGATCATTTGAGCAACTACTCAATGTACGGGAGACCAAGAATGTACCGACTTTGTGATACGATACTGTACCATTGGTTTATAGTAGTAGAAATCAATGAAATGAGCAAGCCCATCTCCTTATGTGGTAGCGCAGCATATATAAGAGCATCTCTTAGTAGTGTCCATTTGATACATTTTTTTTGTATTCATGCTAACCTACTGTGTTTCATACTAAGTTAAGCATATCCTAATAGAAAGTATTAGCAATTGATCATTTTTCGAAGCAATCTACTGCAAATAGTAAGCGATTAATAGAAAGGTATTCCGATTGATCATTTTTCGAATGCATCTTAGTTACCCAAATAATAAGTGGTAAGTATTGCAATTGATCATTTTTCGAAGAAACAAGTTACCAATAAGAGAAAGTATATTGCAATAAATTAATCATTCTTCGAAATTGAGCTGCTATAATCTATGGACAGTTTTGACAAAAGACAGTCTGAATTTAATAGTTGCAGATAGCTAATGTATTCTAGCTACTCTATTGTGTCAGTAGTCACGCGTCTACTAACCATGTAAAGTATCCAGTGTTTTTAAGCAATTTTAAAAGCAGTTTTAAATTAAAAGAAAAAAAAAATACAAATAGGTTTTTACATAAACTGAACGCTGAGCCATATTATTAAGTTTATGTTAATTGCCAGATAAAACAGACAATCACAAGTATCATAACATTCATAACACATTGAAAGTTGAATCCACCAGCAGTGTGAGAACAAAATGATTTCATCCTCAGCACAAAGCCTTATGATTGGCTGCCTGGGTTTATAAAATTATAGTTATTAAAACAAATTACACGGTACCCTGAGCAAAGGATTGGACAGATCACAAGACAGAATGATTGATGGCTGAGGAGCGTATGATAGGCAGGTAGACCTGTTATCTCTCAACCAATCAAATGATCAGCTCAGACATGTTACTGTCTTCATTGAGGGATTTCAGGGAGATACACTTAATAGCCATAGTAACTTTGTGTGTTATTTACTGCCACGATAATAGCTCTCTCACTTAAGATGACGATTATCTTTACGCAGTTGCTAGGTTACCGGTTACAGTAGGTACCTATTATAACTGCTCTAATAATAATGATCAACTATCGAGACCAATTTCATTGTCTGTTCGCAGCTTAGAAAGGTTAGTGTACCCTAAAATTAAAGACCAGACGGTACTGTTTTTGAGAACAAATCCTCAATAGAACCATAATATATTCGGTTTTACTAAATTACTACTGTAACAATATTGTATTAAGTATACACAAATTAAAAGTTTTTAATCGTCCAATACTTATAAATATGAAGATAATTATGAGATCGCTGAATAGTGCATCAGAATACTTGGTGTTTTTATGTTGATGCATATTTAAAAAATCGAAAATTAGTGGTTACAGTAGAATTAATTATTCCTCTTAATTTGTGTTGTTTTAATTTTGTGGAAAATATCGCTAGAGTGGTATTTTATATGTTACTGTACGTATTTTATGTGTACCTAACTTTGTTTCTTTACAGAGCGGTATCTAGCTAAGACTCAAGCACCTGTAGAAAAGAAATGACTTAGGTTTGAGAAATACTTCGGTTTGATGTACTTTTTTTGAGTATTACGAGTTTTAATACACTGATTTGGAATGGTAACTAGAGAATTTCGACAGACTTTGGAATTGAGAATTACCTTTTTGAAATTTTGACCAACTGATGAGAATTTGATCTACTGAGATTTGACAAAACTTTAGAATTTGGATGGCTGGAGAATTTTGACATTCTGAGAATTTGGAATGTCTATAGAATTTTGACAAACTGAGAATTTGGAATCATTTTGACTGGAGAATTTTGACACACTGAGAATTTGGAATGACTATAGAATTTTGACGGACTGAGAATTTGGAAAATCAAAGAAATTTGAAAAACTAAGAATTTGGAAAAACTGGAGAATTTTGACGGACTGAAAATTTTGAAATGTCTGATGAATTTTGATATACTTAGAATTTGGAATAACTATACAATTTTAACATACTGAAATTTGGAATGTCTGAAGAATTTCGACTGAGAATTTGGAATGACTTTGACTGGAGAATTTGGAATGACTTTGACTGGAGAATTTTGACTTACTGAGAATTTGGGATGACTGGAAAATTTTGAAAAACACGAGAATTTTGACAGACTGAGAATTTGGAATTTCTGAAGAATTTTGAATGTCTAAAGAATTTTAACATATTGAAAATTTTGAATTTCTATGGAATTTAGACGGACTGAGAATTTTGGAATGTTTTGAAAAACTAAGAATTTCGAATGATTGGAGAATTTTGACATACTGAAAATTAGGAATGTCTGAAGAATTTTGACATATTGAGAATTTGGAATGATTATAGAATTTTGACAGACTGAGAATTTGAAATGTCTAAAGAATTTTGACGTATTGATGCGAATTTGGAATGACTATAGAATATTGACGGACTGAGAATTTGGAATGTCTAAAGGATTATGACATGTTGAGAATTTGGAATGTCTGGAGAATTTTGACAGACAGAGAATTTGGAATGACTGGAGAATTTTGAAAAACTGAAAAATTTAGAATTTGGAATGACAGGAGAATTGTGACAAACTGTAAATTTGGAATGCCTATAGAATTTTGTAATTTTTGGAGATTTTTGAATCTTAACAGATTGAGAAATTGTAATTCCTAGAGAATTTTGAGAAATTAGGAATTTGGCATGACTTGAGAATTTAAATGAACGACAATAATTTGGAGTGAGTGATTTCTGTGCGATGTCTTTACAACATTTACACTGAAATTATGTGAAAATATTTTCATTTTGAAAAACGCCATTCAGGTATTGCAGGATCCAGTGCTTTATTCAGGTATTGCAGGTATTGAGGGCTTTTCTTCTTGAATTTCAGCCTTGGAGGTCGCTGGAGCGGTCTTTCACTCTTATCGTCGCATTTACTGATGAAGAAGTCTAGAGAAACAGATATTCACTTTTCATTCGTGAGACTACCAGGTCTTTTTGATTTGTGACAATTTTTACTTGAAATTTCAGTAGATAGTAAACATAAAATTTTGATTTAATTTGTGACTTTGTTGATTCCATTTGTTTCTGGCTTATACTTTACAAGAAACAAATATTAATTTAAAAAATAATCCAGCCAAAATTGTAGGATAAATTAACATTATATTTGATTTGAAATTGTAGTAATAATAATGAAATAACTAGCCAAATATGTCGTGAAACAACTAAGGAGAATAATTATTCTCTATCGCGATGAGGCACTTCTCTAACCATTATATTTAATCAATCATATACCACTGTTATAGATACCACAGCAATGTTATATTGTATCAGATATACATATTACTGACTGTCAGTGGATGTGGCTCTACTACCAACGCGCAGTAAACTACTTACTACGGACATTTATATTCCACTATTTGTGATTAATACGATAGATAATATTAGCTACTTGTTAATTAAAGGGTCACAGTACTAACTATTAAAAAAAAAAATCCGCAGAAAAGGTAGGTATGGCAAATGATTAGCACCGTCGCATCGTTTCTATTTTATAAGGTGTTCTCCGCGAAACGGGACAACTTTCGTCATCTCTAAAAAAAATTATAGCAGTTCAAGTCAATTATATTCCAGTAATCTAGTGCTCCAGCTATTCTTCAACAAAGAGCAGTAGTCTGCCATGACATATGAAACAGGTGACAAAGTTGTTGTGTTATTCCACACTCGGATACTACAGAGTGCACATTGCATAGGGGTTGACGTGTACGTGGCCTGATAATGAGGTGTTGCTGCAACAGGAACAATGCAATAGTTGTGTCACTCTGTGAATTGTGATCAGGATTCTTCTGGTCTGCTCCATTGTTTTCCAAGCAATCTTCATCATCTGATGCCGTGATATTTGAGAGAGAAAATGTCTAGGCATGGAATCAAGCTGGATATTTATTTTTTA
This sequence comes from Bactericera cockerelli, assembly GCA_024516035.1. NCBI lineage: Eukaryota > Metazoa > Arthropoda > Insecta > Hemiptera > Triozidae > Bactericera > Bactericera cockerelli. The sequence goes on from CM044958.1 coordinate 38,116,857, forward strand.
TTTGGTGAAATGGATGTTGATGCAGGAACAACTATTTTGCTTTTAGCAACTGTTTTCATGAAAAGTTACTTTAGTCGTGTTTGGAACCGACTGATATAAATAAAGCACGTCTTGGGTTTGCATGTGTGTACAATGTACGTATACTAAATTTGTGATGTGCACTACCTTAGACTTTGTAATCTTTGATGCCAGTAAATTAATGTGTGTATTTTTTTACTAATCTCTCATGAAGGAACGTCTTGCATAACAGATAAGTGCTTTCCAATTCCTGAATTACAAAATCTTCAGTAGGAGATACCTACTTTGTGGTAGTTTCATCACAGCCACTGGAATTCAAATTGTTTCATTGCAGTCTTCTCTTGTGTCTCTGTGGCTGCTTTCAGATGCTCTCCAATCTCCTCACACGCCAGACCTAGTTCAGAACTCAGAGTATGAACTGATGGCTGATAGGATTCTCTACAGTACCATGCCTAAGCAATAATAACATAACCTATACTTACCACTCTTTGCTCTTGGAATGGCTACCAGTTCAGATGATCTTGATTAGATATAGATTCTAGATACCTGCTGGCTCAATTATACGAGTATTCTGACTTGGAAACTTCTATCAGAATTTCTTGATCAAAAGTTTCAGATCGCAGAGTCATCAGTCGCGTGGGGTGAGATGTCGGATGGTGCTGTGTAAAAGTTGGACTTGGGTGGAGGAGATGAATACATCGGATGAGTTTTTGAATAGCCACCCACTGAGGTTTAGATGGTTGAAGGTTTTTTTTAAGTCTTGTCCACTGAAAAATATTGGCTAAAATACTTCACCAGCAGCCCCACTATCCTCAGTGGAGATGTCCTCAATCATATGACTAGCGTAAAATATGAAAAGGTCAACTTGGGAGAAAATTTTAAGTATTTACAGGTCCAGATTCCAGAACCACTGTTTAATACAGTATGTACAACAGTTTTCAAGAGTTTGTATGTGAAACACACAAAATGATGTAAATGTTGTGTTAGTTGTATATGAATTCTGAAACTCATGAACATCTAATACCTATACAGATTTATAAATTAATTTAACTATTATACTTCTAAAAATAGTTCAGGTACAGAAATATCAATTCCACAATTTCAAGACCAAATTGCTGGTCAGACACTGGCCAATCCTCTGCATACATGCAGAAGGAAAGAAAACATTTCATTATCACAGTGTTTTAAGTTTTAACCCTTTTACGTAGCCCGAGGCATTTTTTTCTTATTAAATAATAGTAGATGTATAGTAAAATAATCACAGGAATGTAACAACAAGTAGGGAGTGTTCTTGCGTCCGTCTAGAATAGAATGATTGTGAGGAATCGGCAACCAATTTACAGGGTTATACAAAATATTAGGTAATCCTGACATCTTTAGATCCTAATATCTATTCAAAGTGCTTGGTTAAATTCAAAGTGCTGAACACTGTGTATATAGATAATACCTAACGTGATCAATTATCAATACTTATGTAATCACGAGAGTTACAAACATAAGTACAAGTACTAGAAGTTATGCCTAAGCTATGCTAAAATTATCTATGCGTGGGACTCGAACTAACGACCTTTTCGACATGTGTAGGTTACAAGTTCGCTACTATGTACCTATAACTATGTGTGTCAATTATTTCCATACGTAAATTAGTAATGGAGACCCCAAACCTGTCACATGAACAAACTATCAAATATGGCTACCGTTATTACGTTCAAAAGCATGTAAAGAAGAAGTTGTTCTTGTGATTTCCTTTGAGTTCCAACTATCCAAGATGGGCGATTTTATGTGACAAGTTGATTACACATGAGGTATACGAGTACGTAATGAGTTCTCCATGGGGTAAAACACTGAAAACGGAATTTCAGTTCGTAACTACAATCGCAGAAGATCATGAGTTTGTGGAAAGGAAATAAAAAACCCCAGTGATCTCTTGAAATACAGGTTTAGTGAAGAATTTCTTTTTGTTTGTTTTATTAGAGTTTAACGTCGTTTTTCAACTGTATGGTCGGATACGACGGGGTTTTACCCTCCATTAGGAGAATACTCACAAACCTAATACCCACATTAACCTCACCCAGCCTGGGCCTCGCTGGACGTGGCTCAACTTGGATGATCCTACGAGAACCGGTGCATTCAATGCGCAATGGACGCTGGCAAGTGTAGAATTTGATTTAAAGAAACTAGCAAAAGGTCCATATGATGAATTCAATCGAAATCAGGACTACGGGCAGTAGTCACATCCATTACGCCACGGAGATTGACATCATTGAGATTATGTCCTAACTTAAATTGGCTCTCCATTTCTTTTTCTTCTTTTTTTTCAATAACTTTATTATATTTTATTTTAATATTCATACATATCCTTCATTTAATATTTAATAGTTACTGCAATCCAATGTACTTTTCAGTATGTGGTGGATTGCAGCAAATAGTATTGTCTTCTTTTTTTTATGTCTTTTTTTTATATATTTTCATGTCTTATTAGGGTCGTCCAGCACACGAAATTAATCCTGTGTTGTGTTTCTGATCAGTGTACAAGTGTACACCCTGAACATGTATCCGAGAGTACATTGTGGATTGTGTAGTCCATTTTGAAATATTTTGGCCCAAGGCTTCTGTACCCAAGATTATCCACAACTAGCATCTTGCTGGAATGAAATGCAGCAATAATAAGAACAACTTATACAACGTTTTCAAATGAACATTTGGTTTAATTGGTAAACTCAAGAGTCAAGACTAAAGGAGATTATTATTAGACTTTGGTCTGGTTCAATATTCTGTGTCTGCCAGGTTGATTTTCGACGTGGTTTTCACCATGGCATAGAATAATAATAAATTAGAAAGAGAAGAGTTGCATGCGCTATAGGCACAGCATCATGAATGTACAATAAGTTGGACTTTGATAAGGAACATTGAATAATCTGAATATATAAATGTCAAAGTCACTGACTGACTGACTGATCATCACTGTTTCTCCGAACTGGTAAGTCCTATTATTAAGCTGAAATTTGGTAAGTAGCTTTGTCTTATAGTCTAGGTGTGCAATAAGACGGGATTTTTCGAAATTCCCACTACAACACCTGCCATTGGCAAAAAAGGACTTTTTGCTTTCACGGCCATGCCTCGGCCCGCAAAGCGGGCGACAGCCCTCTAGTCTTAATATATAAATATCAAAGTCACTGACTGATCATCGCTCTACAGCCCAAACCGTAATACCTAGCGAGCTGAAATTTTGACACAACATTCCTTGAATACTGAATACTCGTACGTGCAATAAGAAAGGATTTTGCAAAAGTCCAAACCGTTCCATAGATAGAGCCCTAAAAGTGCACTTTTAGAGGCCATGCCTCGGACCGCAAAGCGGGCGACAGCCCGCTAGTTAATGTATATCTATGATGGTATGATGTCATGTATGTATTGTAAAATCAGGTATCCTGGACTAGAGGCTTCAAGAGGACGGTTTGCGTTAACGGATTGTGTCAATACTTTTCTGAAGAAGGGAAACAATGAAGAATCACAGACCTACTTAAAGTGCTTCGAGAGAGGAAAAAAGAAGAATCAAGTGCTTTCACCACTGAGGATAGCCACTCAACTCAACGCCTTTACAGTAACTACAGTCAAACCTGGCTATAAGAGAACTCATGTTACCAGGATTTTTACTTTCCTTATCTTATAATAAGGAAAGTATTGTATTCGTCGAAAATTTGACCTACCCAGTTTTTTCACATTTCTGGACGAATCGTGGCCTCAGGATACCAAAAAAGTTGTTTTCAGCCATTGGTCCGTGCGTCTGTCTGTCTGTCTGTCTGTCTGTCTGTGTGTGTGTGAACAGGATATCTCAAGAACGGTAAAAGCTAGAGACTTGAAATTTGGTACACAAATTAGTTTTATACACCAGACGAACCACGAAACTTTTGGTTGAAATCGGCCGCATTCTGCGGCCACAGGGCCGCAAATGCTAGCCGCAAGCGCCGCTTCTTTAAATTGGTTAAAGATACAAAATTTTTAGAGAACAACATTTTCTTAGATTAAAAAAATAATAGGGTCTATTCTGATCATTTTTTTGATATCTTGAACTTTTTGGAACTCGGCCCCAATTTACGGTATTTGGGGGGACCCGCTTTGACTAACTTTTTTATTATTCATCGTAGTTGGGGGTTGTGACATATCAAATTCAATGATTTTGAAGTGCTGATTACGAATTTGGCATTGGTTTTTAGTTATCTGTTACCGTTGAGTCACCAGTGGCGGAATTTGACTCCTTTTTGGGGGATAAGGAAAGTCGTGTGATGTTTACACCAGATTTTTCTCTTATAAAGAGGTTATTTTACCTATAAAGAGGTACATTGGACCTGAAAATTGGTCTTTCATATCTAGTTCTCTTATATCCAGGTTAGACTAACATTTTTATTTAAGTAATATTTTTCATTTATGAACACAAATTAGTGTATGAAATGAAACAAGAGCACATAAAAATACATCCCTCAATTGTGTTGGATCTAAAGAGTAGAACTCCTGGTAAATGCACATTTTAACTTACCGTTACAGTGAGCTGGTCAGAACTTCTCGCATATAATTCACAACCTTACAAGTGTTGAGAAAAGTCTGTGCAGAGATACTTTACTTCACAAGATAGTAACTCACCTCCTTGAGTAATATTACCTATCATCGCGCAAGTAACTATTATAAAATACGCAAAATATAGGATAAGCCATGTTAGTATCAGAAGATAGTAGGAAGGATACGTAATTCCTAGATAGAATCTTGTGTAGATATGTATGCAAACTTACCATCAGTGTTTATAAGCTATTAATTTGCATCTACAAATGTACAGTGACGGGAAGTACGAGTATACCTACCATGTGAACATGAGGTCAAGGTTTTTTAATGTTAGGGTTTCACAGAGTTTCTTCTAATTTGTAGCCATAAACTAACTACTAATGTAGCTCTAAATTTGTAGGTCTTTTCTAGTTTAACGTTGTTTTTCAACTGCATGGTCATACACGACGGGAGATTTACCCTCCATTTACAGGAAACTTACAAACCTGCTATCCACATTAACCTCACCCAGTTTGGGCGGAATGCTAGCATCACGAAGTCTTCACCTCGCTGGACGTTGCTTAACTTCGGTGATCCTACGAGAAAGGTGCATTCAACGCGCCATCGACGTTAGCTAATTAGTAGGTTATACTTTATACTTCACCGATAACAGGTAGATACAATGTACAAATTGTACATACAATGGTTGAGTGGTTTTTTTTTTTTGGCGGTGTAGTTCGTTGTCATAAACAGGACTACCCTATCGAGTAACTATGTCTGAGAAGAAAACTCTTTTAAAACACTGCAAAGGTTTTAAAATTAATTTAAAATTTTCCTATCATGAGTTGGTAATTTGACCCCCTTCCGACTTGCCCTGTATCTCCTACGGTCTACCTACCCATTATAACAACGATTCTCTGCTTCTACTTCTGTACAAACTTCAAACGGAAATGTAATTTTTCACAGTGAATTGACTTTAAGGTATGATTAAGAACAAAAAAGTTTTTTTAATATAAATAAATATAGTAGGTAGTAGAGAAATAAATGGAAGATATAAACTAAGGAACATAATAAGCTGGGCGTATCATGTTCTGGGCTATGAGGTTCATACAGGGTGGTACGGGTGTACAATTGTACATGTACAGATTGTACAGTACAAGTGTTAATGTAATTATATTACGGTAATTCTTGGTTATATTTTTTCTAATCAAAGACTTTTTTATTGGATTGACCTCAGTAGCTTGATGGATAAGGCGGCGGACTTGTAAACTGGAGGGTGGTGGTTCAAGTGCCGGTTTCAGCGAGTTTGAGTACCTAGTTCTGATATCACGAAAGTGATTAACATAAATATGATAAAAAAATATATAATTAAGGATTTTTTAATAAATCCAGTTCAAACTATCAGAATAAATTAGGTTGTGACCAGAATAGACTCAGTAATATTCATTAATTGCCCTGGTTGTCAAATGGTTAACGCGCTAGTCTGGTAATCCAGGTAGCGTAGGGATCCGTTGGTTCAAATGCCACCCAGTGCATGAATTTTTCCTCATTAATTTGAGTTTGTGACCACATAATAATAAGACTCTGATGGTTAGGTGGTAGAAAATGCTTTGAGCATTAACCTCGCCCGGTGGTTACCTTCCACTAAAGAGTTTATTATTAATTGACGCCTATCAGTAAAAAGTATAAACCTTATAAAGATAAATCATTAAATTGTTATTGGGATTTTAACAATAAATTTTGTATTTTGATCAAGTATACCCAGGGTTATGTCAGTCTACAAGTTACAAGTATTTTTTCAAGTTAAAAATTCAGACACAGGAAATTGAAAGTTGGAATAAACTTAGTGGCAAAATAAATGTATGTGTACATTATAATAAAACAGAAGTCAAATTACAGACGTCCGTGACTTAGTGGTTAAGAGCATTGGTTGCTGACTCGGAGGTTGCTGGTTCGAATCGCGGCCGGAGGAAAAAAACTAAGACCGAGGTTTTCCGTTTCCAGAATCGCATGGATGTAAAAGTAAATTGCCCTGAAGTAATGCAAAAGCGGTTCCGAGGCACAATTACTGAACACAAAGAAGTCAAAGTGATAAACTGAAAATGGCTTATTTATTCGTAATACAACCTACAAGCAAAAACCCTGTTTATTTGGAGGAAACAAAATTGAAAGACTAGGCAAAATTGATGATGTTAGATAAGGCTCTTTTCTAAAAGTACGTCTTCGAGTGAATTGAAAAATAGCTTAGTTGGTAGTCAAGTCATAGTGGTACCAAGCATTGGTAGTTGAGGTCCTCAAAGCGCTAGTCGGGTAATTCAGGCAGTATGGGGATCCGTTGGTTCAAATCCCACCCAATGCATGAATTTTTCCTCATTTGAGAACATGACTCAATAAAAATTTCATATAATTATTTCGCAAACTATATTGCCTTTTTTTTTCTCTCTTACAATCTTCTCGCAGGATTCATTTATATTTCATATCTTGGATAGTTGGACTCAGCTTCCTTTTAAATTCATATAGGTAGGTACTTAAAAATTTAACGTGTAAAATTTTGAAATTCGAGCGCAGGACTTGCAGCCATACCGGCGCGTGCCTGGCTCGAAACTCGAGACTCAATAATAATATTAAACAATAGCTCTCTTGAGAGTCAGGGGATAGAGAATGCTTTAAGCATAAACCTCACCTATTGGTGACTTTCCGAAAGGGTCTAAAATTATGTATAAAGGGTCTATATTTACCTACCCTTGAAATGCATACAAAATTATTACATCAATGCATGGCGGAAAATCTTCCAGCCAAGTCATTCCAGCAGCGGAAGATTTTTGATATTTCCAACCCTGTCCGGGATTCGAACCAACAACTTTCGCATCAAGAGGCCGAGGTGTTTGTTTTCTCAACGGAGAGATCGGCAGAGTTCATTAATAGTAATGAATCCAGTGTTGGTCTACGCTTCTTGGATTTTGTACTTTTTTCCACGAGTTCATTTAGAACACAACTTAGGGCATTTAGTACTCGTAGGCACTCGGACTGGTCATAATTATTCCGGAGAACAAAACAATCTGCTCTGAGATATCAGGAAGAGATAAGATCTCTCCATCTCTCTCACCTGCAGCCTTCCTGATAACACTGGCCATTGTTCTATTCAAAGCATAATGAGGCGAATATCTTGAGGAGGGCTGAATGAAAATTACCTCCTGAGCAGGATTTCTCTTCAGATCAAGAATTTCAGTAGCTATACACAGACACTCAGTAGCTAAATTGTTACGCAGTACGAGACCCGTACTACGAGGCTACTATTATGTAAAGTATAAGTACGAGTCTGGCTGGGGACGTTAATCCTCATGATGGTTGATCGCACATAGAAATATGTGGTTCAGGACGAGCCAACTTTGAAATAAAGTTGGCTGGAGACCATCACTCACCCCTCCAGCTGTAGCCAAGCTGGCTACAACAACAACATACGTACTTCCAAAATCCGAGGGTACATTTATTCACTATTCAAGGAACGTACCTATACTTCGAAAAAAGTCTTGAAAAAATTGAACTTCGTACAATTTAGGTTCAAATAATAGACGTTCTGTAGTACATGAGTCAAATTTGAGTTTCAATTCTGTGTATTATATTAAAATCAAGAACTGACTGACACTTGTGAAAGCAATTTCTCCTATTTATTTCGTCCTAAGTGTTCGTACGAACTCAACCTCCAAGCCTGGGGCCAAGTCGTTCAGTATGAAGAACCTAAATAAATTTTTACAAAAGCTAATATGGTACAAGATATTTGAAATTCCTATGCTCAACTTATCCAACAAAAGCATATGAAAACGTTTAAAATTTCAAACAAATTGAGAAATTACATACTTGTATACTTTGTGGGTACTTATGATAGGTCTGTAGCCAGCACATAACCATTGTATTGTGTGTTTTCTGACCCATCAGAAGGAGTCTGATCAAAGGATGGCAAGAGCCCCAAAATACCATTTTCGACAGCTCAGAGCAAGCAAGCCATTGTACCAGAGTTTTTAGTTATTCAAGTTAAGACAAATTTTGGACTTTTGGTTCATATACTCTGAGTACCAACAATACCTACGTCCTACATAGATTTCATTAGAAAAATGAGCAGTTTTGAAAACCCAATGAGATCGTATGTACAAATGAAGCCGTGTAATTATTGAAGTATGCATTATGCACTTTTTATCCTTCATGGTGTGAGTGTAGGACTTAGGTGGCATGGATCTCAGAGAAGCTCCCAGCCAGCCTGAACACCTCATCTGTTTCCTCTTCCACAGCGCCGTCCCCACAGCTCCTGCCTGGGGACACAGTAACAAAAAACTTCATCAGTCGTAACTAAATTTTTTCGGGCAAATATCGCATCTGATAACACAAAGAGCGTAAACCACAAATTTTTGAAATCGGTTTTATTGCTTGGATTGAGTCTACTTGTGCTATATTTTGTTCTCATAAATAGACGTAATCCAATTATAATCCAAAGAAAAGATACAGCAAAAATTGAAATCAGGGGTATCCCTCATTTTCTCTTTTTCAGACAAATCAAATAGGCGTAAATCGATAGTCGCAGTTAAATAATCAAATTTGGCAACAGAAAAAGTTCGTATGGTCATTCACGGGTACAGGGAAGTGATAATGTTCCTACCGTGAACAGAAAATTTATGCACAAGAAAACTCATTTTGGCTCTCCTGTAAAATTTCGAAAATGTTGTTTACGCCTCTTTGTGTTGTTAGAGGCGATATAAGGTTTACCTACCGACTCGCTGAAAATATCCAGGAAAATCATTGAGGTAGGTAAATCCGGGTACACAATGATTTTTTTTTTTCGGAGCCTTGATCAAACACCTCGGTCGAGGTGTGAACAACGCCCTATACAAAGAAAGAGACAGTGCGGCAGAGTGTAAGGTATTAGAATTATTCTTTTCAAAAGGACAACTCGCAGTGCGGTTTCAGCGACAAATATACCATGCGGTTTCAGCGATATACCTTGCGGTTTTAGTGATGTGGTTAACGGTTTTGCGATATGCCTTGCGGTTTCCGCTGTATAACTCGGGGTGTCCAAGATATTTACCTTGCGGTTTCCGCGATTTACCCTCCTATTGTCTGCGATATACTTTGCGCTTTTCGCGTAAAAACCACGAGGTTCAGAAAAACAGCGAAGTAAAGGGGTATTGGTGAAAATGCAAGGTATTCCGAGAGATACCCCTATTTTAACATTAGTTTTTAACAACCAGTATTAGTTTTTAACAACCAGTATGACTACTAAGGTTGTTAAAAACTAATTATGAGATCTTACCTTTGACAAAGAACACATTTCGACTTGCCATCCAATACCGGACAGCCAGTGCCACAAGCAGGACACACAGCACAGCTGCACAGAAGTAGGAAGCCACGGGGACCAGACTGCGCGTGGAGTATGATGCGGTGATGTTATCATTACCTGGAAAACGCGATAAGGATTGATTAACGGTACAATAAAAAACGAACAATAAAAAAACGTTAAAAAAAACTATTTTTGAGATCGATTTCAATCATTTATCTGAGCAGCGACAAGTGGCGGAGTTATGGACAAAAATAAGATACTAGAACGATATTCGAGGAAAAGGATTGTGATATAATAACAAAATAATGTAAAGAAACACATTTATTTATTTAATTTATCTGAACATCATACGTTCATACGTATAGGTACAATGGTACATAAGAATTGTTGTAAGCGTAAAATTTAAGGTTTGCATAATAACAGCCTCTGATCCCAGCTGGTCTACACCTATATCGTAGCTCAAGCATAAAAACAGTGACAGTAATAAATAAAAATTAATATGTTTCTTTGCGTTTTTATATCACAATATTAGTGAGTAGCGCAGAATCTCCTTGAATATTCTTTTCCTTATTTTTGCCTACAAAAAGGTCACTTTGCGTGCAAGCCTAGCGCACTACCCACTCTGCCACGGTGACTACTTTTATAGCTCATTTGCTTTATATACGAGTACTAAGTTACTTGAACCACCGACCTCCATATTACGAGTTCGCCACTTCATTGATCACGCTACTGTGAAGAATAAGCATTATAACTTACATCCGTATTTTTGAACAGATAATTTTGTCCAAGCAATGTCTCTAGCAAAGTATTGCCCAGTTATATTTAAGGAAATCATGCTTCAGACACTGCTTTGACGGCATTTTCTGTTCATAAATACGGCTGTCGATCTCATTTCCTTACGTTCAAAACAAGAAGCTACGGGGGCCAGGAGTTTAGTTCCATCCATGAGTACTCTGAAATAGAAGACAAAGGGAGACTTGTAAGAGAGGTGGTGCAGTGGTATGAGGAACTTTAGACAGCTTCCATGAGGACCATGGGTTCAAATTCAGCTTTTAAGTTTCATGATGAATCTTTAATATTTAATATCTGGGTGAAGACTCAGGAGTAATATTCGATCATTAGAGCAACATCGCTTAGGCTGAGAGGATCAAGAAAGAGAGTGATGGCCCTTCCCTATGAAGATGGTGCGGGAATGTCCGTATTTTACTGTTGAATTTTTTATGTATTATTTATAAATAAATATACTTTATATATCTTCAATATTTAGGACCACATAAAATTATAATATACAGGTTCCACCATTGATTATGAACAATTTTGTAATGCCTATATTTTCAGAACTGAAATTTAAAAATGTTTTTTATTTTTCTGGGATGCTAGAAAACAAAATGCCGTTTATAGTAATGCTCACCAGTCATGAAGATATTGCAGAAATGCATGAACTTAGACATTATCCTAAGCTATGCATCGCCTTCACTAAAATGTCTTTGGGGATAGCATTATGTCTTATATTCTTGATTTGAATAAAGACCAAGAACCCTACAAGCTCTTTGAACTGGAAATCAATGATACCCCCAATAAACGCGACGCGTAACTTGAGAGAACATCTGAGCTCTGAATTCATTGCACTCTACATTAAATTTAAGGCCAAAATCTCCGTGATGAGATCTTCAAAACGTGAATGGTGAGTATTAGAAGGTGGTAGTGGAAAATGCTTTGAGCGAAACCCTTAAAATAAATAGTATTATTATGTCAGTTGAATCTCGTATTACATTACAAGAATTCGAAACCACAATGGTCAAGATACTTACAGGGTGGTTGTCAAGTGTTCCGCAGGACACAGAACAGGACAAGTAGTTATCATCTCCTTGTTCTGAACGCCATCTTTCATACCAACCCGCACTCTGTTCCAGACTTGGGAATTTCTCACCAAGTTCCCTACGGATGTATTGTGATAGGTCGTCTTGTTTAGGGATTCGCTCTGGTTTCTATTTATTGTTTCATTTAGTTGGTTTGTTGTGGCTTGATCCACGAGTCTTTTATCAACAAAATACCGCAGGAAAACCGTAGTTACTTTGTCTGATGTTGTTCCGGGATCAATAGTTGTGTTTAAACACTCGTAAAGAACTTTCTCCTCGGGTTGTAAAGTGGAGGTGATGGCTAGCTCTTGCGTCGTTGTGAAGGACAGGGGATCCAGTGTTGTTGAGGGTGAAGATTTGGTAGAAGACAGCGGAACCAATGAGGTGGAAAGTGAGCCAGTGCTTGCAGGGGAAGTGCTGGTGGAGGATGGGTCGGCTTGTACTGTGCTGGTAGCACTGCACTCTATAGAACCTGCAACATAACATGAGAGGGTCTCATTTTCAATGTGCTTTTACCAGTCCTTCCCCCATAGTAGGGTAAATCCATACAAAATATGAAAAAGACATTTAATATTATTATTTAAAAAATATTATTAAATAAGTCCTACCCAGGCTGGGTGAGGTTAATGTGGGTAGCTGGTACGATTCCAAGCGAATGGAGGGTAAAACCCCCGTCCTGTCTACCTCAAGTCAGGATGTTAAAAATTAAATAGAATCAATGGACATTAAAGGAGCCTAGGAATTGGATCTGGGCGTCCATATAATCCTCTCACCACCGTGATTTAGGTATCAATACCTACCTCACGGACACGGAATTATTATTATTATTATATTATATTACTCTTTATTGGGTATAGACAAAGTACAATGTTTACAGTATAAAATGAAATAATAAAGAAAAAATAATGGTCTACTTATAGGGTGGGATTATTGCCTGCGGCAATCCCTTTGAAATGAATGTCGACAGAAAACAGAATAAACATATCATCTGTTAGTTTTTCCCTAGCTCAAAGAGCTCTTTCACATTTTGTGATTTCACATGTGACATCTTCCCCTGAACTACTCAGTAGGAAACAGAAAGAAAGAAGAAGATAATAGGATAATTCATGTTAGCGCTGCTGATAAAGCTGATCCAGACAAGAAAATGGCGTCCGCCCTAAAACCGTCCGGGAGTGGCACCGGTACAGATTAGATTCAAACAGGAATTCTGTATTACAAACCTACTTGCAGAGAAGTATTTGTGGTTTCTAAAATAACACAAAAAATATTGGTAAATTTTCAGGTTTCTCACTTTAAACATAATATATTATATTTGTAAGAACTTCTCACTTTTCTTTTTCTTTTCTTGACCACTTAACAAATTGAATTTCCCTCAAGCGCTATTGAAATCGACCAATAGGAATAGTTTCCTAATGTTAATTTTGAAGTTTTGTTAGGATTTTCCTTTCAAAGCTATAATGGAGCGAAATTACGAAGGCGAAAAGTAAGAATAAGAAAGAGATCTGTGAATGTTTGGATCAATGGCCTGGTTGCGTAACGGCGTGGTGTTTCACATAAATAATATATGGCCGTACTTAATGAAAATTATTTGATAGTCACAAATGGGTAGTTGCACTAATTCTCACTTTATAAATATAGCCATCAAATACCTTACAGCCGATTCTTCATTTTTGCCAAAAACACGAACCACCTAACCTCAAAATCAGCGTTTCGCTCGAAATACGCTTACTTTTTGCAAATTCAGGGATTGGCAAGAATATAAACAAAATTGTGGCGGTAATTTAAAAAAACCTTCATTATGTGAAATTGAGGCGTATTTGGTGTTTGATCATTTGTCAAATAATTAAATATAATAATCTTTACTCTATAGAAATAAACAACGAATTTGATTATTCAACAGGATTCAACAAACAACCATAAACATTATTTACGAAAAATTCTCTAGAATAATTCATTTTTAATTCTCATTAAACTATCCCTTTTTCTCTTTTACCTTACTACAGTCATTGCTTCCCAGCTTCATTTTTTTTATATTTCTTCATCTGTTAATTTGCCGATGAGGGCGATGAGGTAAAGTGAAGTCGCTGAAATTAATGTTTTGGAGATCGCGCATGGCACTTGGTCTATTTTTGTGCATAAATTTAAAATCGTCGAAATCAAATTTTGTTTCAACGAAATTCGGATCGCCCTAAAAAATTATTGCTTTAAACCTGGCGGGACGCAGTCATATATATTATATACGAATGTCAAGGAACCAAGGTGTGTCGTAATCTAGCTTGTGATCAATTGTATACTATGGACATGAAAGGAGCCAAGACATTGGATTTGGGCGTCCATATAATCCTCTCACCACCGTGATTTAGGTATCAATACCTATCTCACGGACACGGAATTATTATATAATTGTATACTATTTGTAAAATATTTTTTTTTGTAATTATTACTAAGTTACGCGCGCCCTAAAACTTTTTATATTCTTGTTGCAAATAATATTGCAGTCATATCCGACATTGAAGGAACTAAGATTACGACAGACGATTACAACAGACCTTTTGGTTCCTTCAATGTCGGATCTGACTGCGTGCCGTTAGATTATAATCGAGTTATTTTGCCTTAAATTACAGTCAATTGTATTTGCAACAATAATAAAAAAAGTTTTAGTGCGCGTGTAAGTTTATAAAAATTACAAAATTAATTTAAAAATTTATATCATAAAAATAGAACGCAAATGACTTCTGCTAGTGGTGGGATTATATTTACTCTGCGAGAAAAAAACATCAAAGTTAAAAAAATCTTGTGACTGAGGTATGTATTATTAGTACCTCTTTGGTAACTTCAGCAATAAGAGTTAAAATATTTTTGCCGTACCCTGTAGAAATTTCGATAAAAATTTCAAGACGTTGGTAGCTTTGGGTACATTAGCTTTTCTTGTTTTTATGCTTTTTGTTTATGTTCTTGAATTTTTTAATTTTGGCGCTTTTACTTTTTTGCTACCTTTGGCGTATAATCACAAAAAATACGCCAACTCCGTTTCGCGAGAGCAAAACTCTACTGGCGCTATCTTGAAGAATCCTTTGGAACTAACATTTTTCGAAAAACACGGTGTTTTTTTGTAAGTGAAGAACCCATCATTAATAATGTGTTATCATATCACAATTTTAATGGGTAGCGTAGAATTAAAGGACTTTTCCGTATCTTTAATATCCCAATATCTTATTTTTGCCTATAATTCCGCCACTGCACGCTGCTAACATTAAAGCAGATACTCATTTTTCCTCACGAGGTATGAGTGAACCCCGAACAGTCCGAACACCCAAGTACAGAGCAGAAAAAATCCTGTCCCGCTGGAAATTATAAATTACAACGTAAACAGCCCATATATTCTAAGTGAATTACAATTTAAAATACCCCACCAAAGATTAAGAACAAACCCCGCACAAGTAGTAACAACTAACATACCTCAATTATTCTATATTGCAAATATGCCCAGTCATAAAATCGGTAAATTATTAAAATCCCCATTAACATACGCAATGCAAAAATACAACACTTCTAATGAGCCAATAGACATATTCATTAAATAATTATATTTGTGTGTATGTGTGTGTGTGTCTGTGTATGTGTGTGTATGTGTATATGTGTGTGTATGTGTGTTGTGTTGTGTTGTGTGTGTGTGTGTGTGTGTGTGTGTGTATAAGTACCAGTCATTGCTCCTGTGCTTGCATCTTGTAACACAGAAGTGTAGGTGCTTTCTAAAAAAAAAAAAAAAAAAAAAAAAAAAAAAAAAAAAAAAAAGAAATCGAATACATGAAATAATCATGTATTGCATGGTTCTGAAATCTAAAGAGTCACAAAATATTACAGTAAAATCCATTTTTTTTCTCTCAATAAAATTGTTCTATAGTAAGGCAATGGCTCATTGTAGAGAGTGGGGTTCCAAAAAATAAATATAGGGCCATGCCTCGGCCTCCAAATTTCGCACAGTCTCCTTTTGGTATACTAAGAATACTAAGAAAGGATTTTCAAAAATTCCTCATAGAACCCCCGCCATAGGCTAAAATCATAACGGCAACAAATTGCCGGTGTTTTGGGTAGTATTTGTACACTCTCTTAATATTTTTCTCTTACCATAGTTAACACTCTGCTTTCTGTCATTAAACAAGGAGCACTTGACAGTGACTATTGATCCGCCAGTCGATGTATCCTCAAGCGCTAAGTCGCATTTAACCTCACAGGATCTATTTCCGATAAATGTGGGCTCAAAATTGCAACTGAAAGAGTAAGTTAAAGATCATACATTATTTTTACTTTCCCATCTTATGAAAGAATTAAAATCAATTAAAATTTTCGATAGTCAGTTTTCAGATACAAAACAGGTTTTAGGGTTCCCAGAGGCTTATGTTTCAGCCAATGAAGAGTGTGTCTAACTGTCTAAGGATACCAAACGAAACTTTTCATTGAAATGGGTGACGCCGGGGGCGGCCTTTCGACCGCCCTTAGGCGGTTCTGCCTAAACGGTACCATCAACAAAAAAAATTGAGAACAAGTTTTTTAGTGGATCATTTTATTCTTCCACTGTCCAACAAACAAAGAAATGGCCTATACTGTGTAACAAAAATACATGTCAATAGTAAAATCACATGTTCTAAAGACCAATTTAAGGGCGGTTCATTTTTCATTACCTAAAAAAAATGGAAATTTGTCTGCCTTTCTTCAGAATACGCCTCGGGGACGCTTCCTGAGTTAAATAAAAAAAGTGTATTTCCTGAGCAATACTTTTAATTTAAACAATTTTTCTGACCATACACTATTGTGATTAGGGTGCTTCTCTCATGTGATTCTAGACCGGCAAGAATAACCAGGGGCGTAGTTATGGTGGTGTTTTGCGTCTTAGGGTTAAAACTTCTTGAATTTTGATGGTAATAAAGAATTGATTTTTTATGCACAAAAATTAAACATTTTTGGTTGAAAAAAAACTCCTTTTAAAAAATATGTGCGTGTTGCGTCTCATCTTCATTTCCAGGCGCAATTAGTAACATACCAATCAGGTTCTTCTTCTTCTTCTTTTTAGGGTGCCTATCCGTGACGAATGTTGGCGATCATCATAGCAATTCTCACTTTGTCTTCAGCAATACAGAAGAGTTCTGGGGAAGTTTTGTTGAACCAAGATCTAAGGTTCTTCAGCCAGGATATCCGTCTTCTTCCTGGTCCTCTTTTTCCAAATATTTTTCCTTGCAGGATGGATTGCAGCAAGCTGTATCTGGAATCATTGCGCATGATATGTCCTAGATATTGCAGTTTTCGTGTTTTAACAGTAATCGTGATTTCTAGGTTCTTCTTCATTCTTCGTAATACTTCTTCGTTGGTTATGTGGGCGGTCCAGGAGATTTTGAGGATTCTTCTTCAATCAGATTAATTATTATTAAAAATCAAAAAGTTTTAAAAACTAGACACTCCCACATCTACGCCCCTCGTTATTTTCATACATCAAAGGAGCATCCAAACGTCATTGGGGATAAGTGAAAAAAATTTCGTCAAAATCAAAAGTACGTTGATTGTTTTATTGAACTTTGGGCGTATCCTGAAGAAAGCTATATGTATAATGGACTCCTCTTGAATTGGCCTCTGAAATATGTGGTTTCAGTATTGACTTGCATTTTTGTTACACCCTGTTCGTCACCAGTGGTGGATTTTTTTATTTTTGAGTGACGAGGAAAGTTGTGCGATATTCACACCAATTTATTATTATTCTTATTGAGCCAAGTCTTACCTGATGAAGTTATGATATTTGTGTTAATCACTTCGTGATATCACAACTACTTAAACTCGCTTTACTAAATTTACGTTGAAACCAGACTTGAACCACTGACCTCCAGATTACAAGTTCGCCGCCTTATCGATCAAGCTACTGAGGTCGGTGTCTTACCTGATGATTTGATAAGTATCCAAACTCCAGGTGGCAATGTCCACACTGTGCACAGGTCCAGGCCTCGCTAGCTCTGACTTGCAGCTGAGGAATAGGTCCTGTCTGGAGTGGAGGTCCAGCAACACGATGTAAGCCACGTAGAACTTGGCGTTCACCACACAGGTGTTCTCTTCCAGGTGGTGATTGTAAGGGCACCGGCACACGTTGGGTTCCAAGCAGTAGCCACGGGTGCAGTTGTGGCAGTGGGGCTCACAGAGGTGAGTCCGCGGGTTCAAAGAATAGTTATCGTGGCAGGGAATTATGCAGAACGGGTTCATGTCCCCTTCCTGACAGAAACATTTGTTGTTGATACAAGTGCCTGCAATGCAACACAAGAAAAAATTGTTTCTTTGTTTGTTTGTTTTTTTTTTTTTTTTTTTTTTTTTTTTTAAGATGAGTGTTCCACAACCTTTTTTTGTTTCGTAGTCAGGAAACAGGAGCTACTGTAGACGCTTGCGATTTGTGTTGTAGCTTGCACATCCCGTAAAATGCCTCCCCTCTGACGCGACACATTACATTTACAGGTTGACAATTAAAAGAGCACAAGAGGATATCACTTTTGATTCGATCGCCCTTTACAAAATAGATGTTATAATTTATTACTTTAAAGCCGTCTGAATTTACAAAAACTATCGAAAGGTTTGTTGGAGTACGGTCGTTGATCAGTTACCTAACTTTATGGACTCTTGAAATTTTCTTTAATTTATGTAGGTACCTCAAATGGAGCTCTACCAATAGTACAGCTTTCGATTTTTTTTTCTTCATTTCCCCCGAAAAAATATTGACTATAGATAGGTACTTACTCACCGTTCGTACAAACCTCGTCACAGATCCGTTCACAAAGGCCGGTCAAGTTGCTGATCACAAAGCCCCGCTCACACTCGCACACATGAGGCGCTGTACAGGTTCCGTGCTGACAGTTCTCGCAGTAAGGCTCACAGTAGGATCCGTTCACATATTGGAAACCCGCAGAGCAATAGCAGCGGTCAGGCGACACGCATTCTCCGTTGATGCAAGGAGAAGAACATACTGGACTGCAGTGCGACGCGTTCACCTGGGTGAACAAGAGACTTGATAAACGCGAGAAAAATAGATAGAGTGGGAATCGATATCCTCTCGCTACAACACGTAGAAAATTGACCTGACTAATCAGTTTGGGGTTTTAATGAAATTTCCCTCAACAGAAAAGTCGCCATTACATTGAAGAAAATAATAAGTACAACAACAAATAACAACAAATCCAATGATTTTGAGGTGCTGACTACGAATTTGACATTGATTTTTAGCTAACTGTTACCTTTGATTCACCAGTGGCTTTTGGTCCCGTTCCCATTCCTAATAGAATAAGGAAAGTCGTGTGATGTTTACACCAGATTTTTTTTTTTATATTCAAACAGAGCCAACACGCATTCAAATTTTGAAGAATTGAATAACCAGTTACACGAGCACTGGTTGAGATCAATGCAGTGAGAGTTTATACAGGGTGTATCACATTGAAGAATAGACTAACCTGTACATAGCCCAGGTTACAAGAGCACTGGTTCACATCAGTGCAGTGAGAGTTTATACAGGGTGTATCACATTGAAGAATAGACTAACCTGTACATAGCCCGGTTTAGAAGAGCACTGGTTCACATCAGTGCAGTGAGAGTTTATACAGGGTGTATCACATTGAAGAATAGACTAACCTGTACATAGCCCGGTTTAGAAGAGCACTGGTTCACATCAGTGCAGTGAGAGTTTATACAGGGTGTATCACATTGAAGAATAGACTAACCTGTACATAGCCCGGTTTAGAAGAGCACTGGTTCACATCAGTGCAGTGAGAGTTTATACAGGGTGTATCACATTGAAGAATAGACTAACCTGTACATAGCCCGGTTTAGAAGAGCACTGGTTCACATCAGTGCAGTGAGAGTTTATACAGGGTGTATCACATTGAAGAATAGACTAACCTGTACATAACCCGGGTTACAAGAGCACTGGTTCACATCAGTGCAGTGAGAGTTTATACAGGGTGTATCACTGTATCACATTGAAGAATAGACTAACCTGTACATAGCCCGGGTTACAAGAGCACTGGTTCACATCAGTGCAGTGAGAGTTTATACAGGGTGTATCACAGGTTGGTCGGCAAGTGAAGTTATCTGAGGATGAGACGAAAATACAACCAATGATAGAAATCCCAACATTTCACTGTGTAGAATAAAGCATTATTGTTGCTCCCGTGTCATGGAACATGTATTCGTCTTTCTAAGACTGACAAAGACAAAAAAATTATCAGTGCTTTCTGGCCCTTACAATATTTATTTACACACAGTAATTATTTATTGAGGAAGAATCACCGCAACTTGAGGAATGAAAAATGAAAATACCCCTCGAATCATGTGATTTTCAAAATTTCATTTTATTTTCAGAAATTAATAATAATTTACCTATTTACAGATATAAGAGAAAAATTTTAACCCTCCAAAGCCAAATACCTGTGGAATTGTGGGAGTGCAAGTGAAACTTAGGGCGAAATAATTAGACAAAATCGATAACTTAAGTCATTGCTTAGCATCGGTTTTCCCAATCTAAGACAATACGCAATCCGAGACTTAGCGCCACGGAGGTATTACAAAAAGTCATTTAGGGCGGAATTAATAGACAAATTCTATATCACAAGTCATATCTAAGCGGTGGTTTTCCCTATCTTACACAGTAGATACGCAATCCGTGACTTAGCGCCACAGAGGTATTACAAAAACGCTTGCATACGAGTCTGCAACCATTGGGACATTTTCATCTTTACTATTCAAGGTCCAAAACCCAACTGACCAAATTTCGTATTGTGCGCATGACACATACCTTCTCTCTTCTCTCCCTCTACAATTCAATACTTCGCCATTGTGCGCATGACACACACTTTCCCTCTTCTCTCCTTTACAATTCAATATTTCGTTACATAATATCGTTACATAATTTCGTTACATAATTTCGTCACATAATTTTGGTTATGTGCCAGAGCAAAGACATGAAAATGTCAAAAAAATGGTCCTATGGTCCGACACCTACGTTCCGACAATGTCATAGACGGTATTCTCTACTACAATATCACAGACGGTATACATAGCTGAGTTAATACTAACGTGCTTACCTTAACTCGTCAGCAAGGCATAGATTTGTTGAAGGAACTCACCAACTTTCTCATAATGTTCCAGACAGGCACACGTCTGTGGTGCAACGCAGACGCCATTGTTACAAGGAGGATCACAACGGGGCTGGCAGTGAGTGTTGTTCAGCTGGTGGTAGTCTTCACTGCATGTGCATACCTCCGGAGCTGTGCATGTACCCTGGAATAGAACAATAGTTTGTTCAGCTGGTGGTAGTCTTCACTGCATGTGCATACCTCCGGAGCTGTGCATGTACCCTGGAATAGAACAATAGTTTGTTCAGCTGGTGGTAGTCTTCACTGCATGTGCATACCTCCGGAGCTGTGCATGTACCCTGGAATAGAACAATAGTTTGTTCAGCTGGTGGTAGTCTTCACTGCATGTGCATACCTCCGGAGCTGTGCATGTACCCTGGAATAGAACAATAGTTTGTTCAGCTGGTGGTAGTCTTCACTGCATGTGCATACCTCCGGAGCTGTGCATGTACCCTGGAATAGAACAATAGTTTGTTCAGCTGGTGGTAGTCTTCACTGCATGTGCATACCTCCGGAGCTGTGCATGTACCCTGGAATAGAACAATAGTTTGTTCAGCTGGTGGTAGTCTTCACTGCATGTGCATACCTCCGGAGCTGTGCATGTACCCTGGAATAGAACAATAGTTTGTTCAGCTGGTGGTAGTCTTCACTGCATGTGCATACCTCCGGAGCTGTGCATGTACCCTGGAATAGAACAATAGTTTGTTAAGCTGGTGGTAGTCTTCACTGCATGTGCATACCTCCGGAGCTGTGCATGTACCCTGGAATAGAACAATAGTTTGTTAAGCTGGTGGTAGTCTTCACTGCATGTGCACACCTCCGGAGCTGTGCATGTACCCTGGAATAGAACAATAGTTTGTTCAGCTGGTGGTAGTCTTCACTGCATGTGCATACCTCCGGAGCTGTGCATGTACCCTGGAATAGAACAATAGTTTGTTCAGCTGGTGGTAGTCTTCACTGCATGTGCATACCTCCGGAGCTGTGCATGTACCCTGGAATAGAACAATAGTTTGTTAAGCTGGTGGTAGTCTTCACTGCATGTGCATACCTCCGGAGCTGTGCATGTACCCTGGAATAGAACAATAGTTTGTTAAGCTGGTGGTAGTCTTCACTGCATGTGCACACCTCCGGAGCTGTGCATGTACCCTGGAATAGAACAATAGTTTGTTCAGCTGGTGGTAGTCTTCACTGCATGTGCATACCTCCGGAGCTGTGCATGTACCCTGGAATAGAACAATAGTTTGTTCAGCTGGTGGTAGTCTTCACTGCATGTGCATACCTCCGGAGCTGTGCATGTACCCTGGAATAGAACAATAGTTTGTTAAGCTGATGGTAGACACATTCTATGTAAATACCTCTGGGGCTGTGCAATTTTATATATCTTTTAAAATAAAGTAAAAAAACGCTTGCATACGAGTCTGCAACCATTGGGACATTTTTACTTTCCTTATCCTATAATAAGGAAAGTATTGTATTCGTCGAAAATTTGACCTACCCAGCTTTTCACATTTCTGGACGAATCATAGCCTCAGGATACCAAAAAAGTGGTTTTCAGCCATTGGTCCGTGCGTCTGTCTGTGTGTGTGTGTGTGTGTGTGTCTGTGTGTGTGTCTGTGTGTCTGTGTGTCTGTGTGTGAACAGGATATCTCAAGAACGGTAAGAGCTAGAGACTTGAAATTTGGTATGGTAATTAATTTTATACACCAGACGAACCATGAAACTTTTGGTTGAAATCGGCCGCATTCTGCGGCCGCAGGGCCGCAAATATTGGCCGCAAGCACCGCTTCTTTGAATTGGTTAAAGATACAAAAAAAGTTAGAGAACAACATTTTCTCAGATTAAAAAAATAATAGGGGTTCACTCTGATCATTTTTTTGATATCTTTAACTTTTTGGAAACCGGCCCCAATTTACCGGTATTGTAGGGGGACCCGATTGGACTAACTTTTTTATTATTCATCCTAGATGGGGGTTGTGACATATCAAATTAAATGATTTTGAAGTGCTGATCACGAATTTGGCATTGATTTTTAGTTATCTGTTACCGTTCAGTCACCAGTGGCGGAATTCGACTCCTTTTTGGGAGATAAGGAAAGTCGTGTGATGTTTACACCAGATTTATTATCTTTTTTATTATTTAAGGT
The DNA here is from genome assembly GCA_024516035.1 of Bactericera cockerelli. Taxonomy (NCBI): domain Eukaryota; kingdom Metazoa; phylum Arthropoda; class Insecta; order Hemiptera; family Triozidae; genus Bactericera; species Bactericera cockerelli. Next base: position 38,139,897 of record CM044958.1, read on the forward strand.
CTAAAACTTAACTGACCAAATTTCGTATTGTGCGCATGACACATACTTTTTCTCTTCTCTCTTTTTATAATTTAATATTTCGTTACATAATTTCGTCACATAATTTCGTTACATAATTTCGTCACATAATTTCGTTACATAATTTTGGTTATGTGCCAGAGCAAAGACATGAAAATGTCAATTTAATATTTCGTTACATAATTTCGTCACATAATTTCGTTAAATAATTTCGTTACTTATTTTGGTTACATAATTTTGGTTATGTGCCAGAGCAAAGACATGAAAATGTCAAAATCACCACTCTTCTTCCAGAGGACACTTTGTAATATACGTATTACTGGTAGCTCAGTGGTAGAGGCGGCACTCTGTGAATCCATAGGTCGAAACCCAGCCGGGAGAAGATAAGTGATATCAAACAACTCGGCCGAGGTGTGAAGAACGCTTATACAAAGAAAGAGACAGCCCGGCAGAGTGTAAGGTTACGGAAAACATTATTATATTACCTGACAAGGCTGCGTGCACACGGGGCACACTCTGTCTCGTTGCGTCGCTCGTAGCCAGAGAGACACGTGCACACGTTGGGTTGCACACACTGGCCATTCACACAGGGTGGAGAGCAGGCCGGCACACACACGTTCTCATTGTTCCCGTCGCTTCTATACCCTGTATACAATTTACATAAACCATGTATACAATTTACATAAACCCTGTATACAATTTACATAAACCCTGTATACAATTTACATATCATGTTTCATCAATCTGTCCTGTGTTATATCTCCCGTGTTAGTAAAATAAAACTACAACTTAAGTTGTGAATATGTAATTTATAATATACAATTTTGTAATTGTAATTGTAATTTTTGTAATTGTAAATATCAGCATCGTTTATTGTATTAAATGTTACATACATGAACATAATTAATAATATAATATAATGATTAAAATTTAAGAACATTACTTATATTCTAATTCTAATTCTAATTCTAGTAGTGATGCTCACCTACCCACACTAAAGGATATTTCCTTTGTCTCGTGGGTAGGGAGTAAATATAATCAATGAAATATGACAAGTAGATTTTTTTTATTTCTTCTTTTTTTTTTCCTCTTTTTTTTTAATCAGATACTGATCAAAACCATCAATTTTCTTTTAACCAGTTTTTGAGTTTCATTTAAAAGATCTGTGTTTTTTTACATTCTCTTATAGTTTGTGGTATCTTTTCATACAATTTACATAATACACTGAAACCTGGATATAAGGGAACTCAAGGGCTCATATTTGTGATAATCACAACTACTCAAACTCGCTGGACTAAATTTTTGCTTAGCTCGGGACTTGAACCTCCCACCTCCAGATTACAAGTCCACCGCCTTAGTGATCAAGCTACTTATTACCAAGGTCGGTGATATCATTACTTTGATTAACACAAATATCATAATAATACTAATATAGCCTTATTTATACTGCCCGATTAGGACTATTATGTCCCATTATTTCAGCAGTAAGCCCAAAACGTATTATTATGTGGTAAAAATCCCAAATGGGAGGATAACTTGTCATGTCCCGGCTGGGTTTCGAACCCGCGACCTCTGGAGTCTCTGGATTCATAGAGTGTCGCCTTTACCACTGAGCTACCGGAACAGACAGACATAAGTTATTTTTAATAATAATAATAATAATGAAATTTTCATATTTACCTACTGTAGGTAATTACGATAAAGTCTGGCTGGGGGACTATAAACAGGGAGTAGACCAGCATTGGCTTGGTTCTGGGGGCCCTTGTCAATTATTAGTATCCTTGTACAGACAGTGGTAGAAGTGCTGAGTCATTCCTTCACTGTCTGGCTACCATCGTTCACGATGACGCCACCCTATGATATGATGATGATTACGATAATTACATAGTTTTTTTATCGTGGTGTGGCAGTTTTTCAAATTTCGTGTAAAGTGTGAACAGGGCTTACCGTCGAGGCAGTCACACACATTGGGGTGGCTGCACACCCCGTTCACACAGCGGTCACAGTGCGGCTCACAGATGTTGGGCTCTGCCGGGTCCACCACCACGTAGCCAGGGCTGCATGCACACTGGTTGGGTGAGTCACACGAGCCGAACACACACTCCTTCTCACACACTGGTACGCAGGCTCCGTCACTCTGGCGGTACCCCTCGCAGCAAGACTTCACCTGCTCCTCCGCGAAGTAATCCTGTAGGACGTTGAGTCGGGGTTGAGTGGCAGAGAATGCCTAAGGCATTAACTTCGCCCCGGAATACAATACATTGTACATTTAAATTTAAATATTTTTTTTCTTCTATGTTTTATTTTGTAAATCTTGTTAATTTTTTCATCTTTTATGGTCTACGGAATAGTCTACATCTACAATTCTACAGTAAACAGGGGGTTTTTTACTTTCCTTATCCTATGGAAAGAAAAGTAATGGAATCACCCAAAAAAAATTGATAGTTAGTTTTCAGTCCCAAAACGCGTTTTAAGGGCCCCATAGGCTAAATCCAAAGTTTCAACCATTGATCCGTGTGTCGGTCTGTCTGTAAACAAAATATGTCAACTTCTCAGGAACGGTATAAATATCTCAAGAACGGCTTTTCGACCACCATTTGGTGCCGTTTGGCGGTCCTGGCTAAACGATAAGAGATATGAAATTTCAATGAGAACAAGTTTTTCTTGTTATAATAAAATAATAGGGGTCTATTCTGATCTTTATTTTGATTACTTGAACTTTTCGGAACCCGGCCCAAATTTACCGGTATTTTGAGGGGGTTTAACTAATTATACTAAATGGGAGTTGTGACATATCAAATCCAATGTTTTGATATGCTGATTAAGAATTTTACATTGATTTTCAGCTAACTGTTACCGTTGAGTCACCAGGGGCGAAATTGGACTTATTTTTGAGTGAAAAGGAAAATCGTGTGGTGTCACACCAGTTTATTTTATTATTTAAGCGAAATGGACGGATTTGAGCAACAGTTTCTCCATTTCCAACAAAACGTACATTCTAGGTGAAGTCTAAGTAGATAGTAGACTATAAATAAAAATAAATAACACCCGTACATAGTGCAAAGTTCTGCCTTGACTGGTAAATACCGGCAAGACCCCAAATATAATCTTAGAATGCTAAGAAATAATTTTATAAATAACACCCGTACATAGAGCAAAGTTGTGCCTTGACTGGTAAATACCGGCAAGACCCCAAAAATAATCTTAGAATGCTAAGAAATAATTTTACGAAATTTTAGGAGACGATGGACTGTCAATTATTCTCGTGTGTACCTATATTTAGTCAAAGGAATGAAGAAAATTGAGAAGTTCTTCCGAATATCAAAAAAAATTAACGGAGAATCCAAAGTCCAAAAGTTACCTATAAATGAACCCATTGAGGACGCTGGCAATTTTTGTGGTATAATTATTATTAAATTCTTAGAAGTTCCGGTGGCGGAGTGATTTATCTCCAGTGGGGCAGGATTTTTTCTACCCTGTACTTGGATAATAGTAATAATAATATCGCCTTACTTATGTTGCCTGATAAAGACTACTAAAGTCCCATTATTCCAGCAGTAAGCCCAAGACATATTATTAAGTGGTAAAAATACCAAATGGGAGGATAACTTGTCATGTCCCGGTTGGGTTTCGAACCCCCGACCTCTGGAAACTCTGGATTCAGAGAGTGCCGCCTTAACTACTGAGCTACCGGGACTGACTGTCCGGGGTCCACTCAAACCTCGTGAGGGAAAATGAGTAGCTGTTTTATATATGAGCAGCGATCAGTGGGCAAAAATGAGATATTCTACGCTACCATTAAACTTGTAATATTG
>CM044958.1:38143829-38174717 GCA_024516035.1 Bactericera cockerelli
AGAGGTATTTTAAGTATTATTACAATTTTTAACGATTAAAAATTGATTGTTAACGCAATTTCTGGCGTCCGTGTTATGAAACTCGTGTAGGTGCGTTTTTCAAATTTCTCCTTTTTTTTGGAAATGTGAAAAAATATACAAACAAGCTCACTTTGGCTGAATTTAAAGTCATCACTACAAACTAGAAATTGACAAATCCACCATTTAAAAATCGTATACCCACGATTCTTTTCATTTCTCCTTTGTTACATTGTTTTTGAAAAGTAACATTAAACAATTGTTTTTCTTTCAGAGAACTGGCAGAGATCTAAAGGACCGCTCCCTACTTGTATCTGAAAATATATCAACCCATATCAAGAAAATGCAGGATTTTTCTTCATGCTAATATTATATTGAGTTGCGCTATCCTGAATACTACAGATTAGTGTTTCATTTGCAATGATGCTTGTACGAATTACAACCTCAAAATTAAGTTCCATTTATACTGTTATTTCTTCACAACCTTAGAACCCACGTTAAAAGTACCTCTGTCACTTGATATTTAGTAATTTAGTTCATGACATGACACCTATAGCACTAAACAATAATATCTGTAGAATTAACTGGAGCACTTTGTTAATTTATACAAGCATTCTCTTCCCCAAGATACATATTTCTAATGTGTCTTCATGAACATTGTACCTAGACTACCTAGAGGGTGATTAGTACGTTTGTTTATGATAAGAACTTCTAGTTGAAAAGTAAAAATAAGTAAACAAAACTTGATACAGTATGTTGAATACAAATAAGAGGATGAAAATATACTGTATTCACATGAAGTTGCCATGCCAAAAAAAGAGTGGAACATCATTATACATATGAGGTGTGTGGCGTTTTAAATTGAAATTGTTGACTGGTTTTTTGGTCTGATTTATGGTTTAATAACTGTAAAGCTGCGTCCCCATCGGTGTTGAAGTGTTGATCAAAATGGTGATCAACATGTTGATCGACAAAACAAAATGTTGAACGACATTGCACCGTCCCCACCGGAATTTTCAAATACGCTTTTCTGTTGATTCAACATTTTAGTTTTCTCAAGTTGGTGTGTGGACTGTGTTGTGTGGTGCTTGTATTATTTTGTTTGCATATGATTCCGTCACTGGTCACGACTTCACAGTTCACATCAAACTCATTTTCCCTCACGAGATAAGTGGACCCCGAATATCCAGGTACAGAGCAGAAAAATTCCTACCCCGCTTTTCGTTCAACAAAATTTCCTTTGATCTTTACAGCTCTGAATCGGGTTGCGTTCGACTCAAGTGGGGACGGGGTTTAAGAGGTTTACATTTTTGAACAGGAACTTCTTGTCCCTTCTCAACATGAAGAATGTTAAAATGAATTACTCATGAAGGAAATGTAGTTCCGTCGACTTTACGTGATTTATGTTCAAGTAATTTAACTTAAGCGTTCATTAATGTTAACTATTTCCTTTTCGTTTTACATTTCATAAAACTAAGGTAGGCACCATATCTGTATTTATTTTAAGTTTACGCAGGTTTTTCTTCGATAAGACCAAATTTAAAGTACATAAGACCTTAGCCTGCACAAATTTATTAGTTGCCTACTTAAATAATGGGTAGTACAAATAATATCGAATCCCACCCAGTGCATGAATTTTTCCTCATTCATTTGAGTTTGTGACCACATAATAAGAGTCTGAGGGTTACGTGGTAGAAAATGCTTTGAGCATTAACCTCGCCTGGTGGTTACCTACCACTAAAGAGTGTTATTTTATCTAAGGTACTTTTGATCGTTTAGATTAAAAAAGAATTATGGAGATCTTTATCAAGAATTACGATTTATAATAATAAGAAATAGAAGTAGGTAGTTAGGTACCTATACCTATTATTTAGTTATCCCCATGTACTAACACAAGTATGTTATTACATTTTAAACTTTTCTTTCAATAGATTATAAATAACTATTATAGGTAACATATTTCATCTTCTATTTTTGTAATCAACGAATGTACAAATGAGATAAAAATAAACCAAACATAATCTTAATACATATAAAATGAGTGTGTGTTTCTATCCATTTATCGTAGATAGGTATGTTCTCTTATAGATACGTTTCCACATGCCTTGACCGATATTGAAACCTAGGAAAGCCAGCGTCCGTCAACGACACGTTGAATACACCAGTTCTGTTCTCGTTCCGTCACTACTGAAGTTCTAAGCAACGTCCTTCGAGGTTCGAACTAGGATGGGTGACCTTTTAAATTCTAACCCTTGTAAATGCTAATTTTTCCGGCCCAACTTAGACTGGGTGAGGTTAATGTGGTTAGAGGTGATTTTTGTGAGTCGACGCCAACGCTGAATAATTTTCTGCTTTTACTTAGAGTACCTAGTTAGAATTAGAAAACTACCTACATGAGCTAATCGTGCGCTTATGTTCCCTCCAAACACGTGAGGCTGGCATTTCCGGCCCTATCCAGGCTGGGTAAGGTTAATGTGGGTAGCTGGTACGATTCCCAGCGAATGGTGGGTAACACACTCGTCTTGATCAGGACGTTAAAACCAAATAGAATCGTTGGCGATTGGAAGGGCATCTAGCCGTAAAAAAAACGTGCTCCACCCTACCAACCTCAAACATGGGGTTGAACAAATGCCGACCCCATGCAATAGCAACATAAGTGACTATGGGATAAAGGCAAGGGAGTGGAGTGGATTTCATGACGTAGGAAACAAGAAAATGAAACTTCTATACAAAAATGAAAATTTAAAATTACCTGGGATTATTATGGGTTTGGTTTGATGAACATTTTGAACTTCGGTAATCATTTCTAGATAGTGTTTCATGGTTCTTTTTACAATACTGTTGTTTATATTATTTATTTAGATGAGTTTCTTACAACTTTTTTTTTATTTCTAGCCATGAAAAAACAGCTACTGTGGGTAGACTCTTGTGGTCTAGCTTGCCCATTGTAGCTTGCCCATCCCATGGTATGATTCCTCTGATGGGAGAGAAGTGAATACTTCCCATTTAAATGCTGGGTCAACATGAGTACACCGGAAAGTTTTTTTCTGTTCTAGAAATCGAACCTAGGACCTTCCGCATTGTAGGTGACTCTCTGACCACTAATAATCAAGCTCAAAACTTTTTTTATACAAAGATTTTTCGATTAATGTCCACCAAACTTTTATTAAAATCCTTCAAATAATACTGCTAATTGTGCTGATTTTAATATATGTATATGTAAATGTCAAAGTCACTGACTGACTGATCATCACTGTTTCTCCGAACTGGTAAGTCCTAGGAAGCTGAAATTTGGTAGGTATCTTTCTTATAGTCTAGATGTGCAATAAGACGGGATTTTTCGATATTCCCACTACAACACCTGCCATTGGCGAAAAAGGACTTTTTGCTTTCATGGCCAATTCCTCGGCCCGCAAAGCGGGCGACAGCCCGCTAGTTAATTATATGTATACAAGAGAATTGAAATTCTTTTAAAATTAAAGGAACCACAAAATAATAACTATACATAATGATGAAAATGAAACTTATAACACTATTACGTACTACGTAGGTATTAAAAATTTGAAGATGATATCTGAAACTGCAAGCTGTAATGGAGTACATGAGTTAACTATTGCTGCACTCGAAAAATAAAATTTAATCCAAAATCTTCTGAACTAACCTCCTTGAAAAATTCAATTTTCGCGCTTGAATTTTAATTTTGAAAATTTCAATAAATAAATATCAAAATTAAACTGAACTTTTGACGTTTCTTAACTATCAAACTATCTTTCCTGAGTTTCCACAGTTTCCAGTAACTTTCAGTTTTTTCATACGTAGCAAGGTCCCTCAGTAGTCTTATACTCAATTCTGGACATTTTGAACTTTCCAATCAATTTTTTTTTCAAGATGAGTGTTTGACAGCCTTTTTTATTTCATAGCTATGAAACAGGTGCTACATTAGATGCTTGTGGTCTGTGCTGTAGCCTGCCCATCCCGTAGTGTACCTCCCCTCTGATGGGCGAAATGTGACACAATACTTCCCATTTAGGTGCTAGGTCAACAGGAGCGCAATGGAAGGTATCCCTTGCAAACACCTGTAATTAAATTTTGAAAACAAATTTTTGTTGGTGAGGGTGTTCAAACCCAGGAACTTTTTAACCATTAACTTTGGTAGGTAATTAATTCATTACAATTTACCATTAGAATCAGAAGCACACATTAACAGATTTCAATGAAATTTTGTTCTAATATAGAAGAAGTTCTGTAGATGGTTCCGTTTTAAATTCATCAACTTTGCACTAGTGGTTCTTGGTGAAAGAGGCCATGCGCTGACCACTAACTTTTACTTCAACACATATCTTTTGATGAAGTTTTGTTTTACATAGGCTATTTATAATTATTTTTTAATTAATAATGATTTAGCTCTTATATTTAAGAAAATCCCAAAAAAAAAAAACTGACAAAAAAGTGAAAAAAATGAGTTCTTCAACTTGCCAACTATACAGAATATTTTGTAGAATCTAGAATGTAAGAGAAACAGTATGTACCTATGTATGATTTTATTTGTAGTGAAGCACAAGGCCTCTTCACAATTTTTGTGGGTAGCACAGCATTATTAAGAACCTCCTTCACTTTTGGAATTCTATTACATTAATTTCTTTTTACTCTGGTATTTACTAATGAGTAACTACTCATTTTTTCTCATGAGGTATCAGTGGACCCTGAACATCCAAATACAGAGCAGAAAAATTCCTGCCCCACTCACCATGGGATTGAACCCAGGTCACCATGAATGCCTTGTGTGCTAACTCACTCACCAACGGTGACTACCAGGAAAAATAATGTTACACTGTTTAAACAAATTTGAAGAAAATTGAAGATAGAATTGATTTTGTATAAAATCTCAAAATTGCCATGTGTATACAAGATAGAATTGATTTTGTATAAAATCTCAAAATTCCCACATGTATACAATGTGAAACAATCATGAGGAAGTATTGTGTCCATAATTGGCAATGTTTTTTTTGTATGTATTTCAGGCTAGTCCCTTTCAATTGGTGCTTGAATACAAATTTTTGAAACAATGAAGCACAAAAAAGACAAGAAGAAAAAGAAGCGGAGATCCCCTGTAAGATTCATATTTTAATTTGCATATTACAGTACATTCAAATCTCAATAATTTAATCCGTGAATTGGCAATTTTATAATGGCAGTCTGTTGAAAAACTTAAAGTGAATAAAACAAATACAAAATTTTGGCTAAGTCCACAGATTTATAGCAAAAATATCTTATTATTCTGCCCTAATAAAATACATTTTGATACAACCACTTGAAGTTTGATCAGTTTTTACTCCCCAAAAACTTTCACATACAGTTACTTGTCTCACACAAGGCAAGTAGATCTGCAAATCAAATTCTAAATTGATTTCCAACAATAGAAAAAAGATAACAAGTTTGGTGTAGAAATAAAAAATAATAAATTATGACTGTGATTCTTTGTGTTATTATATCACAATTTAGTTGGTAGCACAGAGTTTTATAACATATTCCTTATGCCTGAAAATATCCTAATATCTTATATTGCACATAATTCTGCACCTGGTTGCTACTCACATTAAAGTAGCTATTCTTTATCCTCATGAGGTCTGAGTGGACCCCTTAATATACATTTTTTCTCACAATCTTAACAGAATTATCATTAAAGCCCTGATTGTATGAGATTGCATATTGGAATTTTGTAATTGCATACTTTGGATATTTTGACCTTTTTTGCTTATATCTGTAAAATTCTAGATATTTGGGCAAATTTGTAATTTTGCATATTTTCAACATCTACCTCATTTCAACATAAACATTACCTTCTAAAAAAAAATGTTAAAAAATTGTATATGTTGAGTAAGTACTAGGAGTGTGAACCCTGCAGCTAATTATAGACAAAAAGTCAAGAAAATGAGGAAGTACATTAAGAACACATGTAGTATGTCTCAAAATCTACTATTCCAGTGAATTTTAATTCATGATACCTGTAAACCAGAATGACAGAAAAAATAAAAATATATTTTTTTTTATCTACCATTTTTGCTTTAAAAATATACAATGCACAAAATAAATTATTTTATCACTCAAAGATGATCAAATTAATTTTTTCCATGTTTTAGAGTACATCTAGCTCATCTTCATCACAAAATTCTAATGAATGGGTAGAGAAGTCTCCTCCAGCTAAATCTAGGCAGTTTTCTCTGACATTACCAGAGAATCCTCCTCAACTTGGTCCAAGTTTAGGTTCTTCATTTCTTGACCTTGCTCTATCCAGTAGTACTTCACGTGAGAAGAAAGAGAAAGCTGCTCCTGCCAGTAAAATTCAGGTAAAATCTGCTGTGTTTGTGCAAAATAACATTCAGCTACTTTATTCTAAAAAAATCTAGGAGAATCTATGCAAATATAGTTGCTTGTAGTAGACTCCATATTTACTATTGTGATTTCTTGGAATTTGTTCCATGAACAAACTTTTTCTATTTTAAAAGCTCAAAAATGACAAAGACAATGTGAACCTCATTCACCATGCCCAAATGTCATCTGTACTGATACCTTTTTTCAGCTCAATTTGGCTTTAGCAAATACATACACAGTAGTATGGTAACAATAAATATGTACATAATACCTACTATGTTTTTTAAAAAACATTTTTACAGGTCAAATACTCCGCTCATTAGGAACTTGGGCAAAGTACCTACTTATGATAGAATCTGCGTTTCCTCTCTAGATGAATTATAAGTAGTATTGATGTTAATCATAGTAGCATGTGTAAAATAAATATCCTACCATGTTGCTGTTGTAAATTTACAATAGTTATCTTATTTTTATTTTTCTTGCCATTTTCAGACCATTGAATTACCTATAGGTCTTTACTATCCTAATAAAAAACAAGAAACAGCAAACACAAACTCTTGTTATGAAAGAAAAACTTCAGAGAAGGTCCATCAATCTCATAGTGACTATAATCCTCATAAATATAGATCTGGCCAAAGTGAGAGACAAAGCAGTAGACAGTATCAAAAACCTAAAAGTGATGATGATGAATATGATTCACATAGGAGGAAAGATAAACATGCCAAGAGTGAAAGGCATGACAGCAGACAATATCAAAAACCTAGCAGTGATGATGATGAATATGATTCACATAGGAGGAAAGATAAACATGCCAAGAGTGAAAGGCATAACAGCAGACAATATCAAAAACCTAGCAGTGATGATGATGAATATGACCTACATAGGAAAGGTAAACATGCCAAGAGTGAAAGGCATAACAGTAGACAGTATCTAAAACCTAGCAGTGATGATGATGAATATGATTCACAGAGGAAAAATAAACATGCCAAGAGTGAAATACATAACAGTAGACAATATCAAAAACCTAGCAGTGATGATGATGAATATGATCTACATAGGAAAGATAAACATGCCAAGAGTGAAAAACATAACAGCAGACAATATCAGAAACCTAGCAGTGATGATGATTTTGATTCACATATAAGATATAGACGTGTCAATAATGAAAAGTGTAGTGAAAAATTCCAAAAGCCTAGGAGTGAAAGTGAAGACAATGATTCTAATAGTGGAGAAAAATGTGATTCTAATGAGCACAGAAAGAACCATGAAACACTATCTAGAAATGATGGCCAAAGTTCAAAATGTTCATCAAACAAACCCATAATCAAAGGTAATTTTAAATTTTCAATTTTGTATAAAAAATTAATTTTCTTGTTACCTAAATTATGAAATCTATAAAATAATTTAATTTTTTCCATGTAAATTTCATTGTCTTGTTCCATAAATTATGAAATCTAATCTGACCAAACATTGTGTATTATGTTTTAATGAAACTTTGGCTTTTGTCTTGTAATCCAGAGGTTGCTGTTTGAGACCTAGTAGTGACTTGTCAAGTTCTTTTCTTATTTGGGATTTTGACCACCTAATAACTCGTCTTGGACTTACTGCTGGAATAATGAGAGTTATTAAGTACACATATTAGATAGAGGGAAATTTATATACATTTAAAGATTGTAGATAAATAATAAAATTCATTATTATTATTATTAGTCCTATTCATCATCGGTGGTGTCATCGTGAACGATGGTAGCCAGACAGTGGAGGAATGACACAGCATTTCTGCCACTGTCTTTACAAGGAGGCTAATAATTGACAAGGCCCCCCAGAACCAAGCCAATGCTGGTCTACTCCCTGTTTATAGTTCCCCGGCCAGTCCTATTATTTTTTATTATTATTGTCTAAATTTGAAACACAGACAAAGGTACAATATTATTCAATATTGCTTCATTTACAGGTGAATCAAATTCCTCTTCCAAGACTTCTGCTCAAAAGTTACCAGTCTTACATGATGATGTAAACAAAATAGCAGCCAAACTTATCAAAGCAGAAATCATGGGAAATACTGTAAGTTTTTTTCCACCACCAGTTGGAATAAGATAATATTCTAATTTAGATTAAAGCACTATTTTACAACATTTTAATAAATAGAAATTGATCAAAATCTATCTGATATTTTCTGGTAGCATGTATTTATTCAAGAAAATGAAGGTTTAATTTTAATGTTACATAACACAAAATCTGTTTGGTTTTCGGTTTTTTTTTATTATTTAAAGATGAGTGTTTCACAGCCTTTTTTATTTCGTAGTTATTCAATTCAATTCAATTCAATGTATTTATTTATTGTAATAATAAAATAGTTATGATTGTTTTTTTTGTGGTGAAGCACAAGGCCTTTTCACAATTTTTGTGGGTAGCGCAGCATTACTAAGAGCCTCCTTTACATTTCGAATTATTCTATGACATTAATTTCTTTTTACTCTGGTAATGCCGCCACTGGTCGTTACTCATACAAGTAACTACTCATTTTTCCTCACGAGGTATGAGTGGACCCCGAACATCCAAGTATAGAGCAGAAAAATTTCTGCCCCGCTGGGAATCGAACCCAGGTCATCGTCTGTGCAATGCCTAGCGCGCTAACTCACTCTGCCACGGTGACTACTAAAATAGTTATGATACAGGAGCTACTGAAGACGTTTGTGGTCTGTGTTGTAGCCTGCCCATCCCGTAGTATGCCTCCCTCTGATGGGCGAGAAGTGACACAATACTTCCCATTTAGGTGCTGGGTCAACACGAGCGCACCGGAAGTTATCCAACAACTGTAACCAAATTTTGAATACAAATTTTTGTCGGCGCGGGGGTCCGAACCACTTATTTCTACCTCAAGTTTGATTTAATCGTGTCCAATGAAATCAGCCATCATGAAACTTTCTTAGTGTGAAAAAAAAAACAAATCACAAAGAAATCATACCTGAACTTTTAACTTACATTACAAAGTGATTATTTTGAGAAATTATGTCTTGAATTACATCTGCATCCTGCGCCTTTGTAAGTACAGTCATGCTAACAGAATAGCGATATACATAATCCTCCTTATATTTTACTCCTATGCGCAGGAATTAGTTGCCAAGTTAAAAGCATCTTTAGAAGCTGCAAAATCACAGGAAATTGTGTACAAAAGACCTGGATCAGAGTCAAAGAAAACAAATGTTCGTGAAGAAAACAAGGACCGAGTGGTTGTTGTTTCAGAAGTAAACATGAAGGATAGGAGAAGGACTGAACTGTTGGAAAGAAAAAAATTAGCTTTCCTTGGAAATAATGAAGATCGATGGGTATCGGTGAGTTTTATTGATTAACAACATGTTGCAACCTTATAATTAAATAAGTTAAGTTATCGTATATGTGTTAATAACTTTCGTCATATCACAACTACTCAAACTAGCTTTACTGAATCTACTCTGAAACCGGGACCTGAACTACCGACCTCCAGGTTACAAGTCCGCCACCTTATCGATCAAGCTACTGATGTCGGTCCTTATAATTAAATAGGTTTGAAAAATAAAACTTTTGAGTACATCTACACATACAGGAGGTAGCATTCATTTTTGTAAAAAATTGCTCTTATTTCAAAATATTCCATGACTTTTGAACCTGAGCAACTTTGGTTGCGCGTCTGTCTTATGACTTGTGTCTATCAATTTTATTGCTTGCAACACACAACAGAAACCTGTTGTGAGTTTTATTGCTTGCAACAGAAACCTGTTAATGGATTTTAACGAAATTTTATTCACATGAAGGTAACTTGTACCACTTTAAATTAATGAGCTTCGAATTTGTGTATCATAGAGACAAAGAGCTTTTTGTATGTTGATCTAGAAATTTGAACAAAAAAGTACAGAAGTAAGATCTTAAACTTGCCCCTACATTTTTTGTAGTTTTAAATGTCTAGTCCTAGGATTTTGACAGACCGCGTGGGCCCTTGACCTCCAACAACCATCTTCATCTAATCTTTATGATCTTTCAATAACGCCAGGGAAAGTAAGAACAAAATGAATGAGCATTTTTGTTATACTGTAGATTTAAGTCTAGATTTAGCGTATTGTTCTAAATGTGTAAATGTAAGTTTGGACTAGAACTTGTGATCTCGATTAATTTTGCTCTCAAAGTTCATTCCAGAATCTATTTCATATTTCTTGATGGGTAGATAAATAATCATACCTTCGTTCATTTCGTCAGTTCTAAGGTTGGTTATTGATTTCAACATAAGGTAAGCTTTGTTTTGTTATTAATCTGAAATTTACATTTGAGTATGTGAGTATTAAAGTAACCTTTCTAATTCTTTATTCTAACTTCCTTGATGGTTCATTAATTTTATGTACATTCTTATTTTTCAGGAGGGGAAGTCGTTTCCTAATATTGGCGATGAGTATGAAGAAGAAGAGACTCCTAAGCGAAAGAAGTCAAAGACTGATCCATCTAGCTCTTCTCATTCTAATGCTATACAAGACCATAAACGAGCATTGGAAAAGTTAAACTCCTGTATTTACTGTTTATCCAGTGCTAAAAAGCATCAACCAATCCTGATTGACCAATTCTCAGAGCAAGTGTATCTTGCTTTACCAGGCAGAGAACCTCTTGTACCCCACCACTGTATTGTAGTCACCCAAGACCATGTGGCTAGTCTCAGAGCCACTGACCCAAGCACATACAGCTCAATCAAATCTCTATGTGAGAAGTTAGTCACTATATTCTCACGGCAAAAGAAAACGTGCGTTTTTTTCGAAACTGTTAACAATATGAAATGGAACCACTGCCATGTGCACTGTGTTCCGTTGAGTCGGGAGGTGGGAGATATGGCACCATTGTACTTCCAGAAAGCCATCTCCGATTTGGAGGTAGATACTCGACACAATAGGACCCTGACAAAAATAGAAAGGAATAAACTCTGCTCTTCTATACCTACCGACATGGACTACTTTTATGTGAACTTTGACTGGGGGAAAGGATTTGCTCATGTGATTGAGAACAAGCTGAGCAACACATTTGCTGAGGTAAGTGACACAATTATTTACTTACATGGTGGTGAAAAGAGTATCTCACAAAAAAAAAAAAAAAAAAAAAAAGGAAAAATAGACCAAGTCCCGATCCGAAAAAGATCATGCCAAAAAAGTAGATCTAAAAAATGTGGCCAAGTACTCAAAATAACGAACTAAATTTGCAGCCCATATATTTTTTCTTCCTTATCAACTTGGCAAGTTTTTGTATTGAATATTAGGAACTTAGAATTCTATCAGCAAGGAACATGCCAAGTTGATAAGGGAAAAAAAAACTTTATGCTACAGCTAATTGGTTATTTTAAGTGCTTGGCCATATATTTTAAATCTCATTACTTTTATGACCTGATCCACCTTGGATCAAGACTTTTTTTGTGGGATCTCATTATTTTTTCAAAGATCTCCCTCTAAATAGATTAAGAGGTCTGTAATGCTTGTATTCCGTAAACGGAGACTATATTAATAAGGTAAAATTTTGCCAAAAAGAGCTTCCCTTAAATGTTTGTTCAATTACTTATATTGACCCATGTGTTATGTACTGATCTACATAATTATGTATCTAGCAAATAATTCATTATTGCATATGCTTTGATTTTTTACCATCATTATCACCTTCATAGATCAGCTTATTTTTCTCATATTTTTTCTCAGGAAATAATTGGTGGGATGCTCGATTTGAACCCATCTCTATGGAGAAACCCTGCCCCACTGAACTATGAAACCCAAATGAAACACAAATTAGATTTTATGAACATTTATCGAGATGAGACATACTGATTGGTCATGTTTTACATCATAAAGGTAAGAATTTTGTGTTTCAATGTGTTTTTTTCAATGTGTCAATAGAAAGGTGAGTTTTGTGTGTTTGTTTCACTTTCGTTTAAGAAAGGATCAGGAATATCAATCACATGTGCTTAATACTATACCTTCATCTAGAACACTTGGGCGTTAGCAGCATCGCGAGAACTATGAAATAAAAATGCTTCATCATAGCTATAAAATAAATATTTTTCTAATAAATATATTTATCGATTATTGTAAATATTTTATGAAATGTCCGCATGTTGATTTCTATGAATTTCACCTAAGTAATCGAAAGAATGATATATAAATACATCTTGTTCAGTTTCTATGTGTATTTAACAAATGTGTGTATTTTGTTCTCAGATCTTCAGTATGATGAAAGATTCTGTTTATACGGTAATGATTAATTACTTTTCAAACAATGAGAAAAAACATATTTTTTTTCCATAGACTTGGTTTTTATTTCTCCTGAACTGAGAATAGATAAACTATTGTAAATACTAAATAAAAACATGCAGGCAGATTCAATAAACTAAAAAAATATTTTGGTAACTTTTAAAATTAGAAGTTTTATCATTCGTTTAGAAACTTTTCCCTAATTATACGCCGAACAAAGTTGAAATGAAATAAGCTTCATTAATTATTCAGAGGTTTTTAATAACTCCTCATCAAAAGGAAGGAATGAATAAAAAACCCTTTTCAAACTGTTAAAAGTTATGGAATTTTTTCTAATATCTAGAATAGATGACCCTGTTTAGTATATCGGTTCCTTTCTGTTAGAAATGTCAGATATGTCCCAAGAAAAATGTAATAACACTAATTGTGTGCTTATTCTTTAATATTTATGAAGATATTTAACCTAGTATATATCTACTCAATAATTAAATAATATTATTTATAGAGAATGAAAGATCCTATTTGGAGGAACAATCTACGGTTACATCATTTCAAGAGTCTAAAACAAGTATCACTGTTATAAAAAACACATTTTTAAAACCCCATTTCTATTTTTTTTAAAGATTCTTACAACCACTGAAATAGTAAAATAGGATGATAATACAACCTGGATAAACAGAAACTAAGGGGCCGGCAGTACTCTTCTGCTTACAGAGGTTTCCTGCTTTGAAAAAGTTTTGGAAAGTAAGAAACCTCTTTAAGGACCACCAGTTTTTATCTAGTTTGTCCAGGTTTCCTGTATACAGACTATCTGATTATTCAGGTTCGACTGTCTACACAAGTTGGTTTCTATATGCGAGGAGAAAAATCACCCAGTACTATTTTTGTTTAACATCTCATTAACATTGAGGTCATTCGAGACTGGGTTTTACCTCAGTTTACAGCTTAGTTTATTTCGTTTGCTTAGCGGTAACATGCTTGATTTGCACTCCAGGTGACCGGGGTTCGAATCCCGACGGAGTTGGCCTTTTTTCGGCTTGTACTTTAGATGTCGTGGCCCACTCTGGCCTCGTGAGGACAATTGGGATAGTTGTAGTGTAGAGTGGGCCTGTGACGGCATTACGAGATTGATATTGAATGGTTGGTTGGAGATAATAATATGATGCATTAGTTCTCGTAATGTCGATGCTACCCACTAAAAATTGTGACACAATAACACAGATAACTAGCCCATTTATTTTTCATCTTTATCTTTTTATATCCTTTTCTTACTAGTTTATCGTTTGTATAGTGATCTCAGCCACATTCATCTTGTAGTGAGAGGCTAAACTTATTATTAAGAGTAAATATTTCTATATAAAGCTTTATAAGTTCAGTAATGGAGGTATAATTATTATGGAATATTTAAGCTTTTTAATCAAAAAGTAATATCAGGGAGGGGATAAGAAAAGGCGAAATATTTAAATTAAAGCCAATAGGTATACTCATGTGAGGTGTTATTTGTTAGATTTAGTACATAATACTTTTGTAACTTAACAATGAATAAATTAATAATATTCTATTGATTTTTTTAGTAAAATAAAATAACGATATAGAATCAGTTTTTCTTCCTTCGTTTCTTTTGGTCTCTCATATTGTGCGTATGTTTCAAGAATATCTTTTAACCACCATTTTAGTCTTAAATACTTACGCTTTTTTTGGTTTAAAATGAGTCAGTATTTGTTATTATAATTGTGTAAACCTTTATTAGACATTTATTTCTTCATCTTGAACCTATCTTGATGTGCTTTCTTTACAATAGCTAATTTACTATGAGGGTCGGATACAGGTAGATTACTGTACGGGGGATCTCGTGTACCATGAATCATTAATGTCCATTCCTTGATGAAGCCATGGTTGGGCTGTTGTGAGTTGAAGCTAATCTGTAATGATAAAACATGTGTTTAGTAAGTGGTTTTTTGTTTAGTACTAGTAGTTACCCTGGCCAAGTATGTAGCGCACATGGCTTGCACGCACCTTGGATCTCCAGCAGGACAGAATTTTTTTTGTATAATTAGAATGTGAGAAGCAACCAGTGGCGAAAATGGGCAAAACATTCACAGTAATTAAAAAAGGAAAAGTCCTATAATTCTGCCTATAAATAACCACTAAAATGGTGATATAATAACACCAAAAACAGATATTAATTTATTATTTGCTGTATTTTTTTCAACCACTTCAAATAGGTTTTTGAATATATCAAAATACTGATCACATGTTCACGATGGTGTCCGGCAGTTTTCTTGGATATTTTTTTCTTTTATTTATTCAAAAGGAATTGTAAATTTCATGAATGATTGCTTACCTCTAGTAGCCATGTCCCCTGTGGGTATTCACCCCATGTGTGGGTTGTCATGAATGGCCACTTGGTGAATCCATCCCTGCGGTCATTATCATTGATTCTCTTGCTAAGGATCATAGACCTGGAAGAGAGGGATTTGTGTCGTCATTGTTTCCATCATTGAAGTGAAATCCACTCACTGGCACGTTAAGTGACTGACTGATGAGTTCACTGTTTCCGTGAAGTTTTAATACTTAGAACCCGAAATTTTTCTTAACAGTAGCTCTTGGTGTTTAGATGTGCCAAGAAAAGTAATTTTCGAAAATACTAATTACAACAACAAAAAATGAGCATATTGTGCTCGGCTTAAGCTAGTCATTGAGTACTAAAACACTTTTCATTTATTTTTTGTAAATATGCAAACAGTAGTTTCATTTTGAAAATTCATTCTAATTTTCAAGAGTTTAGTTTTTATTCACAATTTACCAAAACTACAGAGTTTCCAGTATGCTGGTCCTCAGTCCCTCACCTTTTATAATATTACCTGTAGAGCAGTCTCCCTGTCCGATCCCGATCTTGAACATGATATTGTGCAGTATTGACTAATCTAGAAAGAGGATCGCTATCGCCATGTATTGCGAATATTTGATGTATGTATTTCAATCGACCTATATTCCCAGATTTCAAAGACGCAAAGCCTTTAGAGAAGTGGACTTATTAAAAGATCTCGTTTAGTTTCAATCGACCTGTATTCCCAGATTTTCAGAGACGCAAAGCCTTTAGAGAAGTGGACTTATTGGAAGATCTCGTTTAGTTTCAATCGACCTATATTCCCAGATTTTCAGAGACGCAAAGCCTTTAGAGAGGTGGACTTATTGGAAGATCTCATTTATAATTACCTGGTTCCCATTGGTGACGTCATGAAGAGTTCCACTGCTCCTCGCGTGGTGGCATTCAGTGTTATCACTGCTTGCACATGCTCCACATAGCTGACCATGGTGTCCTTACCCTCACAAGCATTCGTCTTGATCTTCAGCAAGATAGACCGACTCGAGGGAATCTCGCTGAAACAAACAGTTAAATTTGCTACGGTTAACAATTCATTATTTTGTTGCTTTAAATAACTTTCAAAAGCTAAAGGTATAATATTGGTTTCGAATCATTTTTTTCCCCCATTTTATGTAATATATTTAAAATCTGTCAGTCCTATTAGGCCAACAGTCATAACGATCATTAATGACGAACTTTTTATTACGTATATTCTCATACCTCGTGAGGAAAAATGAGTAGCTGCTTTAAGTGGCGGAATTATAAGCAAAAATCAGATATTAGGATATTAAAAGATATGGAAAAAGTCCTATACTTCTGCGCTACCCACTAAATATTGTGATATATAATCAGTATCAGTATAAACAGAAAAGTGAGAAGTTGTACTAGATGTACATGAATATCAGAACATACCTGGACAGCTGTTTCGAGCTTGTTTGCTATAATAACACATAACACACAATAACACAAAGAAACACACTATTATTATTACGTACCTATATTAAAAAACATTAAACCAGAACATTTCTTCACAATCACTATTCTCTTTTCCATTTATCGATCCCAACAATGACTCTCCACTGCTCCATTTTTTCCTTGCTCTACTTATCCCGGGACCGGGTCCACACTTTCGTAGTGTAACATGTAACGTGAGTGTGTTACTGTACCATTCACATGCTTCTCTGACTGCTGTGCTCACCATGCTCGGATCCCGTCCACACTGGCAAATATTGTTACATGTAACACGTTCACATTACATGTTACACGTTACATTACGAAGGTGTGCACCTGCCATATACTCATGATTTACAATTTCGTCTGTACTTTTTTAATTTTGGTTCAACGTCGCTTTTAACTATCATATCACGACGGGCGTCTGTTCTTGAACTCTGGTTCTGAATTCACATCAGCCAACCCGTAGGAACTTACGTGACTATGGAAGATGTATATTACTGTTTGTAAATGTATTCAAATATATTTCTCAGTTATAGGACGTTATTATTCCCGATCTGATAAGTAAAACTTACGTGACTTCCTTGACACTGCCCGCTTCACAGTGATATCTCGCCGGTACAGTCTTCCATTGTTTGGCCAGGGCCACCATCGCGCCTGCGTCCAGCACCCCAAACCCAAACAGGTGGTTGAACTCTAGACCCACTCCGTTCATTGTCCAGTGGAACCGACCTTTGGCATCGAACAGAGAGTTTCGCTTGCTGGTCAGAACGGTCAGGTGCTGAATGTCTCGCCAGGTGAGCTGCGGACTGAAACAATTTGGGCGAAATGAGATTTTTAGTCAGTTAACTTGCCCCTCAAAACGGCCCTTGGAGTATTACTCCAAAACTTTTAATTTTAGATGGTGCTAAAGTATCAGTACAAGTGGCGTCCCAAACCAAACATCTTACAGACTTCCAAGGAACAGTAGACATTCCATCTGGTCGTCGTTCATTCTCACGTATCATAGCAACTGGTTCTAGAACTGCAGGTATTTTTGCCGACGCAAGACCTCTTCTTGACAAAATTACAAGTAATTTTTTTACGAATGAGCTTTTTAAAAACACAGGGATTAAGTATAAGTATTTATTTTTAAACCGGATTCACATAGGTACAACCGGAGCAACCGACATCGACAGTCAAAATAAAGCACTACTACTACTACTATTCTTTTTATTTGTACAGAAATTAAATCACGCTTTATTTGTTTCTTTTCACTTTTTAAACAATATGTTCTTATTAGAATTTTATAAAATATGTTCAATATAATTCATATTACAATTCACAATAATTATAAACAAAGTCTGATCAAGGTTGGTGCCTGTAGTGCCTTTGTCATTCTCTTACGCACCACCCTTATACATGACATGACGGTTCGAGTGACCGTGTTGTTAAAACCCTTGTTGGCTTACTTTGCTTCTAATGCGAGAGCAAACACTCCTGCAGCCTCCGGGGCAGCAGCAGAAGTACCGGAGTGGGTGGTCGTGCACTTCCCGTACAGATCTGTGGTGGCCTGAAAAGCAAACAAGTTCAGTCATGAAATAATAATAATATCGCCTTATTTATACTGCCCGATTAGGACTGGTCCCATTATTCCAGCTGTAAGCCCAAGACATATGATTATGTGGTAAAAATCCCGAATGGGAAGATAACTTGTCATGTCCCGGCTAGGTTTCGAACCCGCGACCTCTGGAATCGCTGGATTCACCGCCTTTACCACTGAGCTACCGGTACAGTACCGACTTCTTAAACAAAACATTTTCAGGCAGTACAAAAATTGTAATGTCAGGCTCTGCGAAGAACATATCGCTCCTCTCTCTATTCTTTGTAGATTTCATCCCACTGTCGAGACTCCAGACATATTATTTCTGACAAAACGTGTGCTCCCAAGATGGTGTATTTTCTTCATTACTCATTTATCTTCCATTTCGGTTTGACATGACAATAGCAGTTGAAAATGTATGTCAGAATGAAAATATTATTATATATATGAATTACTTGAACATGTACAGATATGAAAAATTGTTGAAGGACCAGGCGAGTCCATCACTTTTCAACACTTATCTATTTCCCTTGCCTTTATACCATATCAGTTTATGTTGCTATTTTGGTCGGCATTTACATATCTCCCTTGCCTGTATGATAAAATTAAACTTGTATGATAAAATTGCATATTTGACATTGAATGTTCTTGTACGTTACAGTTCAAAAGAACCATTTTAAAATAATACAATAAGGACGTACACGATAAATTCTAATCGGTCTGCTAGAATTGATACCCCTAGTAGTGTTTAATTACCACCCTGTACTGGGGTTTTTGGCTCTTTTTTTAACCATGAGTGTTTCACAGCCTTTTTTATTTCTTAGCCATGAAACAAGAGCTACTGTGGTCTGTGTTGTAGCCTGCCCATCCCGTAGTATGCCCCCCCTCTGATGAGCGAGAAGTGACGGGGGTTTGAACCACCCCTGAATGTGCTGGTAGCGTTTCATTTCATTTCCTAGAGAGAACTTCCCTCTATATAGAAGAGTTAGCTTCGTGATCTAATCAAGGTTAAGCTTCTCATATAATTTGTGATTGTGTTAGGTAAGTACTCTAGATTCCGTTGGGTAAGGGTTTATCGTCCCAAGGGTACCTATTCTCCATTGTAAGAGGGCACTGCGCAATCCTCTCCACATAATCTGCAAATAATAGCTTACCACCCCTGTGTTAGGGTTCTTGGCTACATTACTGAATGTGCTGGCTAGGGTGTACTTACCACCCCTGTGTTGATGACCTTGGTTACATTACTGAATGTGCTGGCTAGGGTGTACTTATCACCCCTGTGTTGGGGTTCTTGGCTCCATTACTGAATGTGCTGGCTAGGATGTACTTACCACCCCTGTGTTGGGGTCCTTGGCTCCATCACTGAATGTGCTGGCTAGGGTGTACTTACCACCCCTGTGTTGGGGTCCTTGGCTCCATTACTGAATGTGCTGGCTAGGATGTACTTACCACTCCTGTGTTGGGGTCCTTGGCTCCATTACTGAATGTGCTGGGTAGGGTGTACTTACCACCCCTGTGTTGGGGTTCCTGTGTCCATTACTGAATGCGCTGGCTAGGGTGTACTTACCACCCCTGTGTTGGAGTTCCTGGGTTCACTAACAGGCAAGCGCATGAACGAGCTCTTACTCACAAAAACAAAGAGATGTTCTCTTTAGTGTGAGTATAGTACAAACAAGCTTTACCCACCTGTTTACTTTTCAAATCTTCTCTAAAAATTGTATTTATTTATTTTAATATTTTCAATTTTACTATATTCTAATTTTATATGCTTAGATTAAGATTTGAATTGTTTGTTATTTAATACTGTACAAATATATATTACATTACATTACATTACTGAATGTGCTGGCTAGGGTGTACTTACCACCCCTGTGTTGGGGTCCTTGGCTCCATTACTGAATGTGCTGGCTAGGGTAGAAGAGCAGCTTTCGTCGTAATGGGCGTTCTGGCCGTCATTGATGGCGGAGTTTATGCTGATGGTCCACATGCTGGCGGCGTAGCCGTCGCAGTTGCAATCGTCGTCCTCGCCTCCGTCGCCACTCGCCCACACGTAGATGTTGCCCAGACCATTGCGACCCTGCGACAGTAGAACAAAGCAAATGCAGTCAACTGTACCGGTCTGGGTTCGTAAAATCAAAAATCAAATTTTATTTTACATTTTTAAGCGGAATAGAGCAAACCGTCATAATAAGATGCACTGTTTATCGACTGTATCTCTCAAAATGTAAACAAACAGTCGAACATATGTCTGTCCAAAAATAACCCGACTCGGTCATTTTTGGACAAACGGATGGTTCTACCTTCTGATTGGTTCTCATTCTGCGTCCTTTTGATAAATGGAATGTTAATTGAGAGCGCCAAATTTTGAATCTGAATTTTAAATTTATTTTTGAAATGAGATGAGCTAAGAACCAATCAGAGAAGACCAACACAAATACAGCTGATTACAGAAATTTCACTTCTGTTGATCTTTGAAATGACCTTGTTATATTTTCTTTATCTTCAACCAATCAAACGCCCCAAACATGTAAATATGTTCGTGCTGTTCCGGTTAAAATTTTATAATATCAATTAAAATTGAAAGCTCCTTTTATTCCAAAATAAGGATATATTTTCACGTGTGAAATTCAACGTACATAAACAACACTACAATACACCACCCACATGACTTGGCCTGGCC
Source organism: Bactericera cockerelli (assembly GCA_024516035.1). NCBI lineage: Eukaryota > Metazoa > Arthropoda > Insecta > Hemiptera > Triozidae > Bactericera > Bactericera cockerelli. Next base: position 38,164,553 of record CM044958.1, read on the forward strand.
AGAAAATTGCTTCTGGTCCTCCAAAGGGTTAATACTCCATCAATCCTTCCACCACCATGACACAACCATCATGGACACGGAAAGTAAAGTTGAGAATGTTCTCTTCGTCTTCTGATGTGTTGGAACAGGCCGTGAGGGCCCAAAATCTCTATGGACCAGTCTTTCTCTTCATGGTTACACTTTACGTGTCTGGTGCATTGTTTTCGGAACAATATATTTTTTTATAGGATTAAGGATTTAATCTCCAAGGGAGTGGACCTTTATGTTGGAGATATGGTTGTTGTTGTTGAACTGAGTACGATGGACGTTCATGAATAATGAATACCCGAGTGGGAACTCATCCATTTGATTTCATCTCACTGGGTTTTCAACGATGTTTTTCTCGTTCCGATATCCAGTGACACAACTGAAAGTAAAATACCATATTTCCGATTTTTTTCTCATCGACCGACGATGGATTGTTGGTAACCTCATGATAAAATAGTACCCCCCCCCCCATGTAGGAACCTAGGTAGGGTTTGTTGGTAACCTCATGATAAAATAGTGCCCCCCCCCTTGTAGGAACCTAGGTAGGGTTTGTTGGTAACCTCATGATAAAATAGTACCCCCCCCCATGTAGGAACCTAGGTAGGGTTTGTTGGTAACCTCATGATAAAATAGTACCCCCCCCCCCTTGTAGGAACCTAGGTAGGGTTTGTTGGTAACTTCATGATAAAATAGTACCCCCCCCCCCTTGTAGGAACCTAGGAAGGGTTGAAGGTTGGAAGACAAAATGTTTTTTTAGTTTTTTTCGGATGATTTTGCACCTTGACATCAATCAATACTCCCTACAACGAAGTTTTATATTGGGGTCTTATGTATATTTTCAACGACATGGACAAAAAAGAAAACGCATTCGATAAAGTTTCATTTACAGTTATAAAGGATAAGAGGCATACATTGATATTTCCCAAAATAACTCACGGATAGTAAGATCAACCACTAATAATAATGCCTTTAGTTGTTGATATCGAATTATCATGTTCCGTTACGTTTGAGCTGCAATAATTGAAAAAGTCGGAGTGTAAAAAACGTCTTGAGATCTATAGCAACCTCCATACTCCATATAGTTCACTTCAACTGTTTCCAAAAACATATGTGTGACCTTGCCCTCATTCCAAAAAGCACTCTCATTCTCACAATCTCCAAATCTCCCTTTCAACCGTCACACAACACACTCCTTGTGAACACAACCGTCTCTGAACGAAATAACCAACCACAGTGGGTTATGTGACAGTTGAAAGGGAAATTTGGAGATTATGAGAGTACGAGTGCTTTCTGGAACTAGGGTCTGTCCCGGTAGCTCAGTGGTAAAGGCGACACTCTATGAATCCAAAGATTCCAGAGGTCGCGCGTTCGAAACCCAGCCGAGACAAGACAAGTTATCCTCTCAGTTGGGATTTTTACCACATAATAATACGTCGCGGGCTTACTGCTGGAATAATGGGACTTAATAGTCCTAATCGGGCAGTATAAATAAGACGATGTTATTATTATAATCCAAGTGATTATAATAATAACACCATGTTATTATTATAATCCAAGTGATCATTTAAAACGCCAGTGGCTGTGAACATTAATGCCAATCTGTCTTTTCAAACATAGGATTCGCATTCATCCACGAGCAAACCTTTTATGGATAACTAAAACTCATTTACCTTGGACTGATTGATCAGCTTTTAATTTAAGCCCTAGCTAAGACGTAGTAACAGGTATTGAACGGACGCGCCGCTAACGTTCCATCACTTTCCTCAGCAGTCTTTTCCATAATCTCATATTTTCTTACTTTCACGTCACGTAGCATTTCAGCTTTACCTCTCGCCTGCTCTATTTTCCCATCATTATTATAAATTTTTACATTTCCCTCCTACATCATCGATCAATAAAATATAGAGAGGTGTTAAATATCGTACAACTATACACAGTACCTACCTACCTAATACTGTTTGGAAATATAGAATTTCGATTTGAATTCTTTTAACGGTGCTGTTGCGTTCGTTGGTTAGTTGAATGTAATAATTGTAATAACATTTTCTTGCATACATTACCTGCTTTCAGTTAAAAAGGAAGTATTTGAAATGAAAACTAGAACTTTTTGTTCTTTTGTCATCTCTACATAATTTTATTTTATTATTTTTCATCAAATTGTTGTTTTTTTATCTGCTCGGATCGATCTCTACAATTTTATTTCCCGTCTTGTTTTCGACTTGGTCTTATTCTTTATATGTGAAGTTGTCTTTTTGTTTCATAGCTTTCTTTCACAACAGCAATGTTTCTTTAACGAATTATCTGAACTAGTTAAGAGGGTCGCAAGGGAACCCTATATATGGATAGAGAAAATGAAATTCAAGAGGTGCACAAGTACAGACGGTGCAAAAGGAAAATAAAAATTCAATTTCCAACGGCTGTTTTCTTTTTAATAGCAAGAGAGAGCAGCTGGGGCTTTCTTCCGTACAGCATTTCCTCCGTTTTTAAAACATAGATAGAAACACGGGACGGAGAAAATTAAATTAACTCATACACGAAGATAACATTACATGCGTTGGTGGAAGTACAAAGGGACTCTGCCCGAACAAAGAACAAGATCCTTGGGGACTTATGCCATGGAATCGAGAAAGTAAATGAATTTTCTCCAAGAGACTCCTGTCTGTTTACCATTATATTGCATGGGAACTAGCATAAGGAGGCATCTCATTATTTCCGATTTCTATCTTTGAATATTTCTGTACCTACATTCATTGTACACTATTCTAATAATATAAATGAACGTAGGAGGTGGATACACATAAACCTACACGAGAGTCCCATATGTTCTGTGTGCAAATACACGGCTTCTTTTATATGTCGGACGCAGAGTGACGCACATTGGAAGCTTCGTTTTATACATTTGTGGCGAAAAGATCTGTTGACACGAATTAATGTACATGTGTGTCAACATATGTCAACACACGAAACAAAATTCAGCACAAGTTTGAAGGACGTAAAGTTTGTCTTCGCGGGAAATGATAAATGTCCGTTACTCATAATTATCATGGTACTTATGATAGCTCACAGCCGAGCGACGGAAACCATGCAACAGGGGAGAGCAGAAACTGACAACGTCTATTTAATTAAAAATATAAATTGTGTTAATCTCTGCACGAAGCAAAGCGGCGGACATGTTCATCGGGGATGGAAGAAGGGCGCTAGCATCCCCGAGGCACTTCGTATTATCACGTACCAGATTAATCACGTAACTTTACTCTCAGTCAGGTACCGAGACCCCGTGCACACAAGCTGAGAATGTCTTAGTACGAAAAAATGAAAACTCCGACATTCCGGGTACAATTTCTTAACCTCACTTGAAAGTAAATAAATTAATAGTGTCAACATTCATTGCCATATTATGGTTGAGGATAAATCTACCTATACTTAAGATGCGAGGTGTCCCTGAAAATATAGTGAACATTTTATAAACGTATGCTAGAGCTAAAATGAAGGTTACTTTGTTCTATTAACATCAGTGCGGAAATTGACCCTAACGAGGAGCCAGGACCACCAACATTTCGTACCAAAAAATGGCGAATGGAGGGTAAAACCCCTCGTCCTGAATAACTCAAATCATAGTGTCTACTGAAATCCTAGAACCAAAACAAATCTTTGAAATCAAGTCTCGGTTATGCTATTTGCACTGTAACTGGAACTCATATGTATGTACAAATAAATAATCTGGAAATAAGTTTCCCAACTGTCTTCTTGGTTTTTTTTTACTCGTCATTCAAAAACTTCCGTTACACTCATGTGCTTATTAAACCACTCACGTTTGAGCTCATTTTTGATACTATTCTGCTTGACTTATTGGCTCGAAAAAATGTCAACAAAATGCTAGCTAACTTTTAAGCTTTGTTTTCATCTAACAGGTACGATATTATTATTAGATATTAAAACTAAGGTCTACATAATGTATGTAATTTCCTCTACCACATCACAGTCCACAATATCTGAGAACACATGATAGCTACTCATATGCATAATAACGTGACAAAAATCAGAAGAAAAACAATATCAAATACTTGAGTATTTTATGTTTTTTGGTGGAAACCTTTCATGTGTGTTTTTTTCTCGGTAAAGGGGTTTTTCTTTTACTCTTTTACTATACTATAGATGTTGTAACAAAGAGCTTTAAGCTAAAAAGGGACCCTGAAGTTATGAAAAATCGGTTGTGGAGCAAAAAAAATAGAATAACGAATTCTGGGGGTTTTAGAGGCTCCTAGTATTGCAACTAACGCTTGTGTTTGGAGCAATGTGCAAATTTTCACCTCCCCAAAAAAAATGTCTTTAATTATTGAAATATTCCTTACGGATACTACATTATAAATATTCTTGAAACATGTAATGTAAGTGAAGCAAGAGCTTTTTCAAAAAAATTGTGGGTAGCGCAGTATTACCAAGAGCCTCTATCACTTTGCTAAATCCTTTACATTATTTTCTTTATCTCTGGTAATGACACTGGTTACTCGACTACTCATATTATAAAAAGGTAACTGAGAGAAACAAATTGTTCTTATATTTAAAATATAATACAATTATTGCGTCTGTTTACCTTTGGTAGATTGCTAATACACAGGAAACTCAAATCAAAAATAATTGATGTATACTTTCTCAATTTTAGGTTCTAATATTATTAAAATCTCATTACCGTGTGCTTCAAATTACCAATGCAATCCCACAAGCAATGGACCTAATTCAAGGAACGTAATATTCCGTCCTGCAAATTATAATGCAATTTGAAATACTCCAATGCCAATGGTTTGAATTACGCATTTGAATTTTTGAAAGCAATCCAATTAACGTCAGTATGATCACAATAGATCTAATAGAGGTTGTTGTGATAGTTCTCTTGTAAGGCTTCAACCAGTTTATAATAATAACAAAGTCAATATAGGATTATTAAGGGTTGGGTGGAAGAGATGATAGGCAATAACAACGCCCTTTAGGGGATATGGATGTGTGTATATGTTTATCTATTTTTTCCATTTTATCGTTTATATTTTTTCCATTTTTGAATTTCGTAATCATTATTTCTACTGTACATATGTCTTTTAATCTAATAAATAATTTAATACTAATAAAGTCAATAAATGTAATGATGTGACAACATACCTCGTTGACCCCCCGTACAATGGCCCGCATTGTAGCGTTGCGGGGTCCGTCGACAGTTTTGCCGTCGTCGGTAGGGCCCCAGGAAGCGCTGTAGATATCGATAAGGTTGGGTTCATGGCCCATGGAGTTGGCCTCAATCAGATCCGTCATGTAGGGCTGGTCCAGCATTCGAATACCTGGAAAGCGAGGTAATACACGAACAAATACAGTTTATTTATAAACATTTGGATCAAGCTTTATTTACATCTTTTATATACAATGAACATGATAACAAGTTAGAAATAAATATAAACAAAGCCTGATCAAGGGTGGTGATAATGTCTTCGGCATTCTCTTCGTTTACTAGCGTCATCTTTGAAAGAAAATATATTTTTTTCGTTTTTCTCCTCCCTTAATTTAAAATTCAGTGTATCAATAATAATTTATCTACCGGACAAAGTAGAATTGAGCTTTAATGTTGAGCTCAAACTGTTGAGAACGCGTGTGCAGAGTTGCTTGGAGTTTGGATTGTGTGTTATTGATGAAGGTAATAAATTGGAAACTCCATTGACCCGTCACGCATTCCATCTTCCCATCCCCAACACCTGTCCATCAGAGGATTAATTTCCTTTTCACGTCACATATACCAGCCCTTCTTCTCACACTCCCTCGAAATTAAATGGATTTCCTCTGTGCAACCACCCCCCGCCCCCCCCGCTCATCTCTCTGTCCTTTTCATGGTCCATAAAAACAAAATGAATGACTCCACAATAAATAATGAGAGCTCAACATCCTAAGCTCTGTACCTGTTGAGATCCCATAATAATAAATTCCGAGCTTTCATTCGGTTATTATTGTAAGTTTAGCAGAGCAAACAAATGGAGACCAAAGTATTTGAAGCGTGGCAATTCGAGGAACAGGAAAACTGGAAAGTAGAAACGGAGGAGGAGGAGAGAGAACTGGATGGACACCTGCCGAGCATTAGAAAATTCATAACAAATACTATTTCCAGAAAGAAAAACAATGTAATCTCGAGTGACTGCTCAAGAGATGATGTAATTTTGAAAGCTAATATTATTTTGTTCGCCGTTTTCCAAATGGTTAGACAGTCCTCTGTTCTACTTTCGTATAGAATTCAACATTTGTGCAGTCCATGAGCAATATTTGAACGAGGCAGTAGTTGGTACCAAAAAATACTAACTTGTAAAAGTAGAAAAATGTCTGAGCTACCAAAATTTTGTGCTAGCTATAACCTGACATGAGCTATTTTGACTGGAAAATTCAATTTATAGATAAAAATAATAAACGTGGCTGTAAATAAGAATCGGAGTAAATGAAATCGGAGCAAAAAAATATTTTTTATACAAAAACCAACAAAATACTTCCGATTTCTAATATTAGAAATTTTTCAGAAGTAATATACTGCCAATTATGGACACTATACTTCCTTGTATACATTGTTTTACTAAATCACTTGTGTCTCCAAAAATTCTCAATCGATTCTCTTCAAAATTGAATTACATATAATTATGTACGTATTGTACGTATATTGTAGAATACCGTTTTGCCTACAAAAAAATCTGTATTTTTTCTCCTAAATACATATCATAGCTCAATAATAATTTATTCGAAATAATTTACAATGTTCTAAGTAAAATGCTAAAAAGCACATACATACAACATTTATCCGATTAGAGTAAGCGAGGTAATTTCCGGTGATACGAAGTTGGTAAATTTGAAGTGGGACAACACGTCTCCTATATGTGTACAAAATTTCGTTAAAATCCCTTCGGTAGTTTCTGAGATTTGCGCCTTGCAAGGAATGGAAATAACAGACATACACAAAATCAAAGTTGTTCAGGAGGCTACGACATGTCTAGAAGTACTTGTGAAAAAAATGATTTTTTTCTCTCATAAATAACAAAAACGGAACACAATACTTGCAATATCTAATATTATTTGGAATATTAGATATTGTTGATCAGGACTAATATAAAGTTGCACGACATGCCCAGAAATATGATTCTTTTTAAATTGGACCTAAAAAATATTTAATTTATTTTTACAAAAACGAAGGAATACTTCCGTTAGCTAATACTAGATATTCTCGGAAGTAATAATGGAAAGAGTAGTATTAAAGTCACAAATTTAAAAAAAAAAAAAAAAAAAAAGGGCACCAATTATTTCAGCCATGAAAACATACAATGACTTGACGACAAAACAGACCTTTTCCATCATGATTTATGAATGAATGTATGTATATTATATGTATGAACTAGCGGGCTGCACCCGCTTCGCCAAGCCATCACACACACACCACCCATACATCATACACCACATACACACACACCACACACACACACACACACACACACACACACACACACACACACACACACACACACAAACACATCCACATACACCCACCCAAACACAACACACCCACACACATCACACACATACACACACCCATCCACACACACACACACACACAAACCCACACACACACACACACCACACACACACAAACCACACACACCCACCCACCCCCACACACACACAAACACACACCCACACCCCCCCCCCCCACACACACACACACACACACACACCCACACCCACACCCACACCCCCCCCCCCCACACACACACACACACACACCACACAAACCACACACACAAACCACACACACACACCCACACACACGCAAACACACACACACAGAAACACACACACACACCCACACACACACACACACACAAAACCATCATCGCTGTAAATTTCAAAATCCCGAGCCAGATCATTCATCATAGCGGATATTTATAATGTAGCAAACTGGCCTATATTTCGAGAACGATTTGTCAGAATATGGCAAAAAAGGGCTCAAATAAAATCATGTGTTGTTCTCAGACAGTTTTTACAATAAAAATATAGGTCCTCGCGATAACTTTCAAGTTCCGTGCTGGAATCTGTAAAAAAAAAACTTGAAAAGTCTGAAAAAATGGTCGAAATTTCGAACATTCTGGCTTATATCTCCAGAACGGTACGTCAAAATGTGGCCTAGTATGAATTAAATGAAAGCTAGTTTTGTCTTATGTGTTATTAATTAATAAAAAATATAGGTCCTCGCGACAAATTTTAAGTTCTGCGCTGGAATCTGCTAAAAAACGTGAAAAGGCTGAAAAAAAGGTCGAAATTCCGAACATTCTAGCTTATATCTCCAGAACGGTACGTCAGAATGTGGCCTAAAATAAATTAAATGAAAGCTAATTTTGTCTATTGTGTTATTAAATAATAAAAAATATAGGTCCTCGCGATAGATTTCAAGTTCCAGGGCAAAGACTGTCATAAAATCGGACCCTTCCTCAAGCCAATACTTGAGGAAGGTCATAACTCAAGGACGGTTTAGAATTTCGGACTTTTGAAAGTTTTCCTGGTATTTTCCGGCAATTTTACTTGGGGTCGTCTCTCATCAATTTTTCGCTATCTCTTACCGTTTCGCCTAAACAATTGCTGCACACAAAGCCACAAAGCCCGTCCATATTTCTCATTTATATACAGGGTCTTCATAAAGTCTCACCCAGGCCTAGGTTTCTCGAAAACGACTCAGAATATCAAAAAACGCAAAAACCCGTATTCCTTTATATTTAGGGGGATTGATTTTCAGCCAATTTTTTTTTGCCTACACGGCCCCAGTCAGGCTAGGTATGTACCAACTTTAAAATCTTAAATAGAATGGTATGTCTTGTGGCATATTGTTTTAAAGGTCTTATTGAGAGAAGTTCATTACAACAAATTTTAGTGAGCTACAACTTACCGTTCTCGAGATACAGGGTCGGACGTCCTGCGTAATATCCATATATTTTGACCTATAACTCGTTAACCGTAAATTATGGAGAGAATTTTTCATGTTAATAATAACTCCTTATGGCAAGAACTTTCGAACAAGTTAAAACTTGATTTGTTTTTTCGTTAAATTTTTTTCGACTGTTCGTCCGGCTGGCTCACGAAACCGACCAGAAACTAACATCAACAGAGTATGTCGAGTTATAACTTGTTCGAAAGGTCCTGTCATAAGGAGTTATTATTAACAAGAAAAATTTTCTCCATAATTTACAGTTAACGAGTTATAGGTCAAAATATATGGATATTACGCAGAACGTCCGACCCTGTATCTCGAGAACGGTAAGTTGTAGCTCACTAAAATTTGTTGTAATGAACTTCTTTCAATAAGACCTTTAAAACAATATGCCACAAGACATACCATTCTATTTAAGATTTTAAAGTTGGTCCATGCCCAGCCTGACTGGGGCTATGTAGGCAAAAAAAAATTGGCTGAAAATCAATCCCCCTAAATATAAAGGAATACGGGTTTTTGCGTTTTTTGATATTCTGAGTCGTTTTCGAGAAACCTAGGCCTGGGTGAGACTTTATGAAGACCCTGTATAAAGATGAATGAGAGAATGACTGCGTTAGTTATTGCTTGTTAATGCTTAACCGCTTAACAAGTGTAAACGCAGTATAAAAGTAGTAAGAATTTCTGACGTAATTAGTCCATGGAAGGATTATATATGTAGGGGATCATATAGGTATGGAGATGCACCTACCAGCAATTTTAGAATCATAGGCGACACCTACACCACACACACACCGTTGTCTCTAGCGGCGGACACTTCTCCCGCACATCTGGTGCCATGGCTGAAACAAAGACAATATCTATGTTAAACCAAGGAAAACATTATCTGTGCTAAACTCGAAAATTTTGTCACAATAATAATAATATTAATAATACTCTAGTGAAATAATACCTCGCCTGGTGGTTACATTCTCAAATAAATGAGGAAAAATTCATGCACTGGGTGAGATTCAAATCAAAGAATCCCTACGCTACCTGAATTAATATCTTGTACGAGTATACTCAATGCTGATGCAGATAAAGAGAGCAATGATCTTTATCTGATGATTTACTCTGGTAAATTTTGACACGACTAGGACTTGAACCTCA
>CM044958.1:38174817-38187638 GCA_024516035.1 Bactericera cockerelli
CCTCCACCGATTTGAACCATTTTTTTTTCAACGTTTTGCATTTATTTTGCAGTGATTTGCAATGTCATTTTTTTATTTTGCAACCTTACGGTTGTCGAGATATTCGCGTGCCAAAGTGGTGAGCCAGCTTAACGTTAAGTTGGCTCACCACCTCCACCGATTTTAACCGTTCTTGTGCCATTCGTTAGCATTTATTTTGCAGTGATTTGCAATCAAATTTTTTTTTCGATATCTCAAACCAAACATGTCGACAGGGCAGATGTCGAAAAATCGTACTCTGTCGAAACTGGTCGAGTGTGGTATTCACGTTTTGCATTTTTTATGCAGTCTCTGAATATGCAAACCATTTTTCTCTACGACTTACGGTTGTTGAGATATTCGAGTTGCAAAATCGGTGGAGGCGTTGAACCAGCTCAACGTTAAAATCACGACCTCCACCGATTTGAACCGTTCTTTTTTTAATGTTTTGCATTTATTTTGCAGTGATTTGCAATTTCATTTTTTCGTTTTGCAACCTTACGGTTGTCGAGATATTCGCGTGCTAAAGTGGTGAGCCAGCTTAACGTTAAGTTGGCTCACCACCTCCACCGATTTTAACTGTTCTTATGCCATTCGTTAGCATTTATTTTGCAGTGATTTGCAATTTAATTTTTTCGTTTTGCAACCTTACGGTTATCGAGATATTCGCGTGCCAAAGTGGTGAGCCAGCTTAACGTTAAGTTGGCTCACCACCTCCATCGATTTTAACCGTTCTTGTGCCATTCGTTAGCATTTATTTTGCAGTAATTTGCAATCAAATTTTTTTTTCGATATCTCAAACCAAACATGTCGACAGGGCAGATGTCGAAAAATCGTACTCTGTCGAAACTGGTCGAGTGTGGTATTCACGTTTTGCATTTTTTATGCAGTCTCTGAATATGCAAACCATTTTTCTCTACGACTTACGGTTGTTGAGATATTCGAGTTGCAAAATCGGTGGAGGCGTTGAACCAGCTCAACGTTAAAATCACGACCTCCACCGATTTGAACCGTTCTTTTTTTAATGTTTTGCATTTATTTTGCAGTGATTTGCAATTTCATTTTTTCGTTTTGCAACCTTACGGTTGTCGAGATATTCGCGTGCCAAAGTGGTGAGCCAGCTTAACGTTAAGTTGGCTCACCACCTCCACCGATTTTAACCGTTCTTGTGCCATTCGTTAGCATTTATTTTGCAGTGATTTGCAATTTAATTTTTTCGTTTTGCAACCTTACGGTTATCGAGATATTCGCGTGCCAAAGTGGTGAGCCAGCTTAACGTTAAGTTGGCTCACCACCTCCACCGATTTTAACCGTTCTTGTGCCATTCGTTAGCATTTATTTTGCAGTGATTTGCAATCAAATTTTTTTTTCGATATCTCAAACCAAACATGTCGACAGGGCAGATGTCGAAAAATCGTACTCTGTCGAAACTGGTCGAGTGTGGTATTCACGTTTTGCATTTTTTATGCAGTCTCTGAATATGCAAACCATTTTTCTCTACGACTTACGGTTGTTGAGATATTCGAGTTTCAAAATCGGTGGAGGCGTTGAACCAGCTCAACGTTAAAAACTCGACCTCCACCGATTTGAACCGTTCTTTTTTTCAACGTTTTGCATTTATTTTTCAGTGATTTGCAATGTCATTTTTTTATTTTGCAACCTTACTGTTGTCGAGTTATTCGAGTTGCCGTGTGGTGAGCTAGCTTAACCTTAAGTTGGCTCACCACCTCCACCGATTTTAACCGTCTTGTTTCATTCCTTAGATTTTATTTTGCATATTATGGATATACATTGAACTTTTTTCGATAAATCAAACCGATATCTTTTTATCGACATTTTCACACTCATTTCCCATTTGACCACATGATCCATAAGACCCCCATGTTCATTTTTTCTAGGTTTTTGAAGATATGAGAAAAACTTGCTAACGGTTCCTAATTTTTTGCATATGATAAATAAATTTGGGGCATAATTTTCGATTTTTTTTTTTGCTGAAAATACGAGGTATAACTTACGTTACATTATGCTGTACCAGTCAAGTACTTCCTCCATAAAAAAAAACTTCCAGGACTATTATAAAAAGTCGTGTGATGTTCACAAGTGTTTATTTTTAATAATATAAAACCCCTGTCGTGCTAATATGACTATGCAGTTTAAAGCTACGTTAAACCAAAATAAAAATAATAGTATTATTGAAATTTGGGGTTGCGAACATATACTATTAGGCTAGCAGTGGTCTTTCAAATTAACCTTATATACATTTATACAAGCAGGCTGTCGCCCGCTTTGCGGACCGAGGCATGGCCGTGAAAGCAAAAAATTCTTTTTCGCCAATGGCAAGTGTTGTAGTGGGAATTTCGAATAATGCCGTCTTATTGCACATCTAGACTATAAGACAAAGCTACCTACCAAATTTCAGCTTCCTAGGACTTACGGTTTGGGCTGTAGAGCGATGATCAGTCAGTGGTCAGTGACTTTGACATTTATATTATTAAGATACTCTTAGTTTTAACAAAACATTTGACAAAGTGCAGTTCTATCATAAATGACAATGCAGTAAAGCGACGGCAATAAAAAAATTTATACAAAAAAATGTCACTTTAACGTCACTTTCAACTGAATAATCTTATCACGACAGGGGTTTTACAATTCATACTTAGGAAATTTACAAACCTGCTACCCACGTAAATCTCACCCAGCCTGGGTTGCGCCTGGAATAGCAAGCATCACGAGGATTCAATCTAGATTGGTGACCGATCCTAATCCTAACCTCGCTAGCCGTTGCTTAACTTTAGTGACAGAACAAGAACTGGTGTAATAAATCGAACGGCGCGCAAATTTTCAAACTAAGGTAAGGCCGTCACCTAAGATACCTAGTCGGCTAACGAAAACCAAAAATAGGATTTAAAAGGATTGCTCGGTGCCGCATGAAAGAACAAATCGCAGCGGAAAGGTTCGACAAAAAAAGCGACCCGAATATCTCGACAACCGTAAGGTTGCAAAATCAAAAAAAAAAAAAAATCAATGCAAAATAACTACAAAACGTTGAGAAAAGAACGGTTAAAATCAGTGGAGGTGGTGATTTAAACGTTAAGCTGGCTAAACACCTCCACCGATTTTGCGACTCGAATATCTCAACAACCGTAAGTCGTACGGTTTGCCTCCACCGATTCGTCAAAGTACGATTTCTCGACATCTGCCCTGTCGACATGGTTCGAGATATCGAAAAAAAATTTGATTGCAAATCACTGCAAAATAAATGCTAACGAATGGCACAAGAACGGTTTAAAATCGGTGGAGGTGGTGAGCCAACTTAACGTTAAGCTGGCTCACCACTTTGGCACGCGAATATCTTGATAACCGTAAGGTTGCAAAACGAAAAAATTAAATTGCAAATCACTGCAAAATAAATGCTAACGAATGGCACAAGAACGGTTAAAATCGGTGGAGGTGGTGAGCCAACTTAACGTTAAGCTGGCTCACCACTTTGGCACGCGAATATCTCGACAACCGTAAGGTTGCAAAATCGAAAAAATGAAATTGCAAATCACTGCAAAATAAATGCAAAACATTGAAAAAAGAACGGTTCAAATCGGTGGAGGTCGTGATTTTAACGTTGAGCTGGTTCAACGCCTCCACCGATTTTGCAACTCGAATATCTCAACAACCGTAAGTCGTAGAGAAAAATGGTTTGCATATTCAGAGACTGCATAAAAAATGCAAAACGTGAGTACCACACTCGACCAGTTTCGACAAAGTACGATTTCTCGACATCTGCCCTGTCGACATGGTTCGAGATATCGAAAAAAAAATTTGATTGCAAATCACTGCAAAATAAATGCTAACGAATGGCACAAGAACGGTTAAAATCGGTGGAGGTGGTGAGCCAACTTAACGTTAAGCTGGCTCACCACTTTGGCACGCGAATATCTCGACAACCGTAAGGTTGCAAAATAAAAAAATTACATTGCAAATCACTCCAAAATAAATGCAAAACGTTGAAAAAAGAACGGTTCAAATCGGTGGAGGTCGAGTTTTTAACGTTGAGCTGGTTCAACGCCTCCACCGATTTTGCAACTCGAATATCTCAACAACCGTAAGTCGTAGAGAAAAATGGTTTGCATATTCAGAGACTGCATAAAAAATGCAAAACGTGAGTACCACACTCGACCAGTTTCGACAAAGTACGATTTTTCGACATCTGCCCTGTCGACATGGTTTGAGATATCGAAAAAAAAATTTGATTGCAAATTACTGCAAAATAAATGCTAACGAATGCCACAAGAACGGTTAAAATCGGTGGAGGTGGTGAGCCAACTTAACGTTAAGCTGGCTCACCACTTTGACACGCGAATATCTCGACAACCGTAAGGTTGCAAAATAAAAAAATGACATTGCAAATCACTGCAAAATAATTGCAAAACGTTGAAAAAAAAAAATGGTTCAAATCGGTGGAGGTGGTGAGCCAACTTAACATAGCTTAGTCGGGAAGTGCCTCATAATTTTGATGATCTGTCAGTCAGTCACTCAGTATCAATACTGCAAATTTCAAAATTACATTCCTCTGAAAGTTTATTGCATAGAGTCTTGAAATTTTTAATGTCTTTTTAATGATATTTAGGGCAATCTCTGTTCCAAATTTCATAGGTATCAAATTTCATAATTGAACCGAAGATATGAGGGTGTGAAAAACCGGGTGAATTGGTTCGTGTAAAGACACACTGCCGTGCTTGCTGGAACTTGGTCTGGCGCACTGCCGTGCGCTCAGATTTTAACTGTATAAAAATGTGTTGACTGTATTAGAGACTTGAAACAATAAAATAAAAGTAGGTATCTATCCAAAAAAATCCCTGCAGGCCAGTGAATAACTTTGGATTTTATCAATGAACTATTGTACATTATAAATCACAAAAATAAATATCCACATCCAAATTCGCTGTCTGCTCTCAAAATTTTAGTTAAAAAAAGTTATAAGTTATCATATTATTGTGTTAATCACTTTTACGATACCACATCTACTCAAACTCGCTTCAGTAAATCTACGCTGAAACCGGACATTGAACCACCGTCCTCCAGGTTACAAGTCTGCCGCCTTACTGATCAAGCTACTGAGGTCGGTTTAACGAAAAGAAATGTTGCTGATATAGATGACATGAAAATTTGTTTTCCACCACAACACAGAGCGTGCCGATAATCTATATTTCATGAATATTTGGAACAACAATGGCTCGTGAAAAAAAAAGCCCAAGTTATCACGATGGATGACAACAACAACAACAACAACAGCATGTGATACAATCAGAATATTGACAAGAGAAGAAGAGATGGGTTGGCAATGGAGATATTTGTCTTGGGGATTTTTAATTGTTTTACGCTGCCTATGATGATGGGTTTCAAGGCTACTTTTAGGTTAAAATAGGGGATTTTTTTTCAACAAACTTGTATACTTAGGGCGAAATTAATAGGCCAAATCGATAATTTAAGTATTTCCTTAGCTTCGGTTTTCCTCATCTAAGACAGTACGCAATCTCAGACGCAGTGCCACAGAGGTATTACAAAAACGTCTACTAATTTCGGCCTTACTTTATCAGCAGGAAAAAAATATAAAAATAATATCTGTGATTTGTTTTGAATGACCTTTCAAATTTTGAACGCCAAAAATGAATTAGTACTACGCAACAATAGTTAAAATAAGTCGTCAAGTCATCATAAATCTAATATCTATCAGTTATCTTCTTTTTTTAAATTGTGAAACTAAAAAAGGTGAGTTGACATTAAATTTATTAGTACATGAAAACAAATTTATGTCAATAAATAATTATAGATTTTTCTTTAAAATCAATACGATATAATACGTAACTAAAAATGCTTAGTTTGTTTATATTGAAAAAATACTTCTTTGCAATTCATTAAAAGAATAATATATAGTTTGTTAAAAGTCTATTAAATTGCTTTGGTTTTTCGTTTGCAGTCTTCAAAATCACAAACGGTATTAGTCAAATCAAAATCTCCAGTCTTCAAAATCATCAGTTCCAAATAAAATCAAAATCTCCAGTCTACAAAATCATCAGTTCAAAATAAAATCAAAATATCCAGTCTACAAAATCATCAGTTCCAAATAAATTCAAAATCTGCAGTCTTCAAAATCTCCACTCTACAAAATCATCAGTTCAAAAAAAAATCAAAATTTCCAGTCTACAAAATCATCAGTTCAAAATAAATTCAAAATCTGCAGTCTTCAAAATCATCAGTTCAAAATTAAATCAAAATCTGGAGTCTTCAAAATCATCAGTTCGAAATAAAATCAAAATCTGGAGTCTTCAAAATCATCAGTTCAAAATAAAATCAAAATCTGGAGTCTTCAAAATCATCAGTTCAAAATAAAACCAAAATCTGGAGTCTTCAAAATCATCAGTTCAAAATAAAATCAAAATCTGGAGTCTTCAAATTCATCAGTTCAAAATAAAATCAAAATCTGGAGTCTTCAAAATCATCAGTTCAAAATAAAATCAAAATCTGGAGTCTTCAAAATCATCAGTTCAAAATAAAATCAAAATCTGGAGTCTTCAAAATCATCAGTTCAAAATAAAATCAAAATTTGGAGTCTTCAAAATCATCAGTTCAAAATAAAATCAAAATCTGGAGTCTTCAAAATCATCAGTTCAAAATAAAATCAAAATCTGGAGTCTTCAAAATCATCAGTTCCAAATAAAATCAAAATCTTCAGTCTACAAAATCATCAGTTCCAAATAAATTCAAAATCTGCAGTCTTCAAAATCGTCAGTTCAGAATAAAATCAAAATCTCCAGTCTACAAAATCATCAGTTCCAAATAAAATCAAAATCTCCAGTCTACAAAATCATCAGTTCCAAATAAAATCAAAATCTCCAGTCTACAAAATCATCAGGTCAAAATCTCCAGTCTACAAAATCATCAGTTCCAAATAAAATCAAAATCTCCAGTCTACAAAATAATCAGTTCAAAATCTGCAGTCTTCAAAATCATCAGTTCCAAATAAAATCAAAATCTCCAGTCTACAAAATCATCAGTTCAAAATCTGCAGTCTTCAAAATCATCAGTTCCAAATAAAATCAAAATCTCCAGTCTACAAAACATCAGTTCAAAATCTCCAGTCTACAAAATCATCAGTTCAAAATCTGCAGTCTTCAAAATCATCAGTTCCAAATAAAATCAAATTCTCCAGTCTTCGAAATCATCAGTTCCAAATAAAATCAAAATCTCCCGACTACAAAATCATCAGTTCAAAATAAAATCAAAATCTCCAGTCTTCGAAATCATCAGGTAAGAGAACAAATGATTGCCTCCTTTTTATCAGATTTTTGATGACTTGACTGAGACAAAAATTCGCATTTAAAAAGATAAAGGTCATTCAAAGAAAGAGTTAAAATTATTGCTAACAGAACGTCTCTTTTGTAATTTGTTAAATTAATAAAATTGTACAAAATTTTCAAAAAAAAATAATATTAAAATAGAAATTTTGTATTGTTATTTTGTGTTTGCACCAAACGGCACTTGCACACGGGAAAGAATGACCGATTCTATTGTAAATATATCAAGCCATTTCTGCGATCAAAGCCACCAAAAACGAGCTTCAAATACCTTAAAAATCTTGGTACTAATACTACAGATAGGGGGTTCCAATTAAAAATCGAAAGTTGATGCCTGTTTCACTAGTTTTGGGACAACCTGGAGAAATTACAATTCCGCAAAAAAAAAAAAAAATTAGAAAATCTTGCGTTAGATCTTCTTACAAAAATTTAAGTCCCTATCTCGAGTCGTTAAAAAGATAAAAATCCGTCCCAGGACTTTTCGTTCACTCTGTATAGATTTCAGCAAGGGTTTTTTAATCCTCCACAAAAAAAATGAAAAAAATTATTTCTCAAAAGCGTAAGAGTATAAAATTTGTCAATTAATTTACTTAGCCTTGATAGCCAAAGTTATGGTCTAGTCTAGTCAATCTAGTCAATGAACAGTGGAGGCTTACCTCTACACGCTTCCATGTTAATGATATCCATCAAGCTAGAGGGCATAATCCGGGCCTCTGATTTGTTGAATAAGATTTCCCGGATCAGGTCCAACACCAGAGCTCGAGTCATCTTCTGTCTCTCAACAGCGTTAGTCTGAAATGTAGTACAAGTCCAAGATTTTGAGAGGCATACTCACCGGAATGCCAGCATCACGAAGTGTTCACCTCGCTGGACGTTGCTTAACTTCGGTGATCCTACGAGAACCGGTGCATTCAACGTACCATCGACGGTGGCTAGATTTAGTTTTCTGGAGAAAAATAGCCAAAAATATAACTATGCCACACCGTTCTAGTAACAAACTAATTTACTCTTACAAAATGCTAATCCAAGCCCACGGTTATTGGACCTTGAGTCTACTGTATTGAAAGGCTACACCTATAAAACTGCTTTTGTGCTAGAAGGACTTACCTCTTTCTGAACTTTAACATACAAGCACTTTGGCACGTGCGTAACTTTCACACATCTTGCGTTTTCCTTCATTTGAAACAACAGTCCATAGTAGTGTAGGCAGGTTTCTCTATTGCTGAGAGTGTTCAGTTCCTGGGCTGACAGATTGAGGACACAGGGAGTGATAGGGTGGGAAATGAACGAACCACCGTTTTCCTCATTGCGATAATCTGTGGTAAAAAAGAAAATACAAATAAAAAAAATAATTCAGCCTTCCATTTGGACATTTGAGCTATAATTTTACCATTAAATGAATAAAATGAAGCGCTTTTCGACAGTTCTAGGAGGACTTGCAGACATACTAATTCGTCTTTAGCCCCAAAAAGGACTTATACCCCGCTAACCACTTGGTCCCTGTGGTTGTCTGTTCTCAAAGGAGCAATAATGAATTCTTTTTTTACACATTTTATGGGCAATGCATGAGTGAGGTATTTTCAAAAAGATTTTTTTAAACATTCTAAGAGCTCTCCGTCTGTATAATACGATCTGATCAATCTAGGGAATCAGCGCGAATGACCTGTATAATGACAAGGTTAAAGCACTTACAAGGATTTTCTTTATTAATACAGTGCAACATTATACGAATTAGTTTCATATGATAGTATAAAAGTTTTAAATAAAACTGAAATAAAGTTTGAATATTCAAAAAAAAAAGGTAATAAGAACTCACAGGAAAGCAACTTCTCGACTCTGATCCTCTCGTCCACAGCATGCTGGTCCAATGCCACGAGCAGAGTTTTGTTGAGAAGAACCAAGATGTATTTTCTGTCCAATTGAGCTATGACCTGAAGTAAAAAATAAAACACACCGGTTCCCTTCAGAACACCGAAGTTAAGCGACATCCAGCGAGGTTAAGACTTGGATGGGTGACCATTCAAATTCTAATTCTCGTGACGCTGGCTTTTCCCGGCCCCACTCAGGCTGGGTGAGGTCAATGTGAGTAGCAGGTTTGTGAGTTTCCTACGAATGGAGTGTAAAACCCCCGTCGTGATATGACCATGGCAGTTGAAAGCGACGTTAAACCCCACTTTAAAAAAAAATAATACAGTCGAACCTGGATAAACAGGAATTGAAGGGACCGCCAATCTATTCCTCTTAATAGAGGTTTCCTCTTTAAAAAGGTTTCCTCTTTAGGGAGGTTCCAAATTTCGTTTTCCTGCTTCTAGAGGTTCATTAAAATACAGGTCGAGAGGAATATTGTCCTACGGTTAGTGGTTTACATGGTTGTTTTTTAAATCACAGTGCTGGGGTTCGATTCTTCAAGCTGCGAAATTTTAATAAGAAAATAAATTTACTGACCATAATGTAAGGTTTCATGGGGTTGTTTATTTTTTAAGTACTTCTGCGAAGAATGTACCTAGGTAAACAAAAAAATGTTAGCATAAATGTATACATGGACAAAGAAATGTGGAACTTTTTTACCAGACATGATTGAAAACTATAGTCTCTCAAGTAGCAAATAAGAACTGAAGGTAGGTACTGAAACTGAAACTGACTGATACAAAAAGGAGTGAGAATTAATTTCATAAGCGACACATTGTGTGCAAGATTAAACAAGTCACAACAAAGTCCTGTTTAAAGAAGTTTGGCGAAATGGTTTTCCTGTTTATAGAGGCTCGCTCGATCCAAATTCCTCTTTACAGAGGTTCAGATGAAACAGTTTTCCTCTTTATAGAGGCTCCCAACCGCGGGGCGACGAGTTTCCGAAAAAACATACTATTCCTCTTTATAGAGGCTCGAATTTCCTGTTTAACCAGGTTTTTGGTCAAAAAATGAAGGGGCCACGATTTCCTTCCTTTTTATAGGGGTTTCCTCTTTATCCAAGTTCTCTTTATCCAGGTTCGACTGTAAAACTCATTATAATTATGCTGTCAAATTCGTATTTTTTCGATATTAAGGAGCGGTAGCTCTCCACCCCGCCAAGTCAAAAAGTAAGAACAGCGTACCAAGAGATATTATACGACACAGCACAAAGTGCCGATTTCTTGCATACTTTTCTACTTTGTATTTGAATTTCATTAATTATTTAAGATGGAGTTTTCTTCTATGTTTGCTCTTGATGTTCTCGTCGGTTCTTCTTTTAATAAAATGACAGTATTTCTCTAGAGGTTTAATCAATTTTCCAGCACTATGACTAAGGATATAGAAGAAGAGTGCAAAAAGGACGATATTTTCAGGTGTATAAAAGTAAAGAACTAAAGACAACAAAGTCAGAGTATATAACATAATAGATCTATTTGAAGTTTACTAATACCACCTTTGTTCCCATAAATAACATGTTAGGCGATCGAGGAGTTTTCAATCTTGCCATGCCCAATTCTCACTTTGGCTGATGCTAATGAGATATTTCAGTTACCTAACTCGAGAGTTAAGATAACGGAATTCCAACATTACCTTGAATGTGACATTGAACAAATCCTTAGTGACATGACACATGGAATTCATGAGTGAACTCTTCAGGTGAGTCTTGACCAGAATCTCCTCCAGGCCAACAATCTTGTCTATACAGTTATTATCCAGACCATTGTCTTCTCTGGGTGAGGGCATCATCTGCTCTATGACTTCTAGTTCCAAACCACCAAGTTGTCCTACTTCAGCTCTGTTCTTATTCGATAGAACAAGAGGAGAAAGGCCTTTGTCCATGAATCCATAGCGATCTTTTAAGTGAAAACTGCCTGCCATTGTAACGGGCTCAGGATTAGAGCCTGCTACAATCCCTAGGGGATTAAATACAAAACTTTCCACAGCCACCTGGTCAGGTAAATATATTGACTTTCCGTCCACAAGTTCCTCAGGGAGTTGGTTGTTTACAATAACTTGGGTATCAGCAAGAGCGTTTTCTCTCGCTATTCTTTCAATTGTATCAGCGAGACTTGATGCCACCTCTTCATAAGGAGGTTCAGTAATTCTTTTTTCAGTGGAGGGTGTTTCCAATCTCTTATCAACATCCAACTTGTCAAATTTACTTGAATATGCTTTATCAATGTCCTGATAGGAGATATTTTCACGAGTAAGATTTTGTGGAATGTCTTCGAAATCTACAGTGTGACGAACATTACTGCTGCAAGGTTCCATCACGTTGTGCCTTTCGAAATTTATTTGTGTGTCATCCAGTTCATTGTTAGATATTTTTGCATTGAAATGTCTATTTTTTATTTTATCATTTTTAATATCATTGCTTTCATAACAGGATGACTGTTCTTCTTTTCTTAATGTTTCGTCAATGTTTTCACGACTTTTTGAAACATGAGTTTCAGAAACATCTGTCAACCAGGTCTCAACGTATTTCATTTTTGAATGGTTATTTCTCTCAGTGATAGGGATTTCATCTGGAATAAGGTTGATGTAACTTTCCTCAAAACGAGACTTTTGATTGTTGACGTGAGGTTCATCATTTTCAGCTGTCAGATCTGAGCTTGTCTCTTTATGATTGAACTCTTCTGTATCTAAAAGAGCGATTTCCTTCTCATATAAGCTTTTTCTTTTCATTAGCTGAACCCTCAAATCAATATTTGTTTTGTTGTTTTTATGATTCCAGATTTTATTATTTTCCATTACTATGGGTGCATGTTTATCATTATCTATTAATGTCTCGGAAACACTATCTTCCCTTACTTCATATTGGTCGAAAGAATTAATCGAATTTTTCACGTTATTTCCACTAAACAGTGCATATAAGTTTTCCTCAGAATGAGAATAAATATTTCTTGTGGACTTTTCGTAACCGAGTCTCATCACGTTTTTGTTGTTCTTAAAAACATCATTATGTACAAAAGTTTCGTGGTGGTTTTTATTTGGTGTTTCGGTATCAGCAAACAGGGGATTTGCGATGCTATACTGATTATTGGAATTAGACGACTGGAGAACAGGAGTTAGACTAAATTTCTTCTCGAAGAAAGCTACATCAAGGACAGATTTCTTAGGTTTGGGTTGAAAGATTCTAAAATTATCTTTGACTTCATTCGACATGAGTGTTTCCCGAGTTGATCGAGTTTCTTTCAAGAACTTTGAAGAAAAATGGACTTTATCTGATGCTTTTTCTTTTGAATGCAACGGATGAAAGTACGGTGATGGTATATTAGAATTGTACTCTCCTTCGGAATAATGCTCACACATTCTAAAAGTTTTGTTTAGCAGTGTTTGGGATGGATTTTCAGCATTATTTATTATATCAGAAATTTCTTCGTTCCAATATTTCGCTTGTGTTTCCTCTCTTATATTATTGGGATATAGGCAGGCTGTTTCGTTTAGTTTTTCACGATAAAACGACGTATTTGGAATATATGAATAGTTTAAATAATTTTCCTC
>CM044958.1:38187738-38246648 GCA_024516035.1 Bactericera cockerelli
AAGTTGGAGAAAACCAAACTTTAAAAACGTCATTTTTTTCATCATTTTCTGCTTCTTCTTTCACGTTGACCGCTCTACAGCCAAAACTACTAGACCGATTTTCACAAACGATGGCTAATTTTTTTCTCGTGAGTGGTAGGTGTGCTATTTATTGTTTTATTATCCTTAAAAGGGACATTTGGCCCTTAATTAGGAAAAGGATCATTTTCAGAGCTTAGAACAAAGTTGGTGTATAGATATTCAGTATCTACTATAATCTTATTATCACTCTCCCAGATGAGTCAAAGTCGCATATCTACTTTTTAGGTGAAAGATTAATTTGGAGAAGGATACTGTGCTTAGGTATGAATTTCAAACTAAAATATTTATCTTCACATTCAAACTGTTTCATTTATCGACACTTATTCCTTTAAAGTCATTATTTAATATGTTACCTAAATAGTTTTTTTTATTGAAACAACATGTATGATACACCCCACACCTATGCAGGGCCACTACAAAAAGTTATAAGATCCCCAAAAAATATCACTTCGTGACATAAAAAAAGTCCCGCCAAGTCGTTTCCCAAAAATATTTCAGTTCCCAAATTCATCCCTCCGTTCCCAAAATATATATTACTTATTTGTGACCTCCCCCAAAAAAAATATTGAAATCAATTTATGGCCCCGCCTTTTATTCATTCACCTAAGTGCAACAGTATACTTATTAATAGCCTCCCCTCTCTCTTTCTTCTAATGTCCTCTTTCTTTTGTTCCTTGTTGCATGTTGGAATGTTTCCTTTACAAACTCAGAACTTATGTCTAATTTCCTTGCTCCTTTCACCGACTTGGGCTCTTGGCGGAGTACCACTAACTGGGAATGATAAATATATGAATCTAATAGACATTGCTATTTTTAAAGAATTAAAAAGAGATATTTAACATAGTAGTTCTTATGGAGAACAGGAAATGAGAAGTCTAGCCGACCGCGACTTAAGGATGCATTATCTGTATCTAAGTCGCAAAATATCTGCCACCAACAAGAATAGGAGCATCAGATCAAGTCACAATTCAGGCTCATTTCCAAGGATCACGTGTTTACATATGTCTACATTTATACCATGTAGACATATGTAAACACGTGATCTACCATGACAGGACTCGAACCTGCAATCTTATAAAAGAACCAAGACATCAGTTCTTTTGGCTAAGAACGGACCTGCTGGGTGGTACTCCGCCAAGAGCCCAAGTCGGTGAAAGGAGCAAGGAAATTAGACATAAGTTCTGAGTTTGTAAAGGAAACATTCCAACATGCAACAAGGAACAAAAGAAAGAGGACATTAGAAGAAAGAGAGAGGGGAGGCTATTAATAAGTATACTGTTGCACTTAGGTGAATGAATAAAAGGCGGGGCCATAAATTGATTTCAAATTTTTTTTTGGGGGAGGTCACAAATAAGTAATATATATTTTGGGAACGGAGGGATGAATTTGGGAACTGAAATATTTTTGGGGAACGACTTGGCGGGACTTTTTTTATGTCACGAAGTGATATTTTTTGGGGGATAAAAATATATAGAAACGTAGTAGATACAGTCCTGCCTGGACATCAGGGAACTCAAAGGACCGGAAATTTTTCTCTTATATCCAGGAAATTTTTCTCTTATTTTAAGAGGGTTATTTTCCCTTATAGAGGTGTAAATTTGATATGAAAATTGTTCTCTTAGAAACATTTAGGTGTCTCTCATATCCCGGTTTGACTGTACGAGTATTTGTTAGTTGCAATATCCCGTCTTCCATTTCAGCAAGAAGAGAATGATGATTTAGACATTTAGGGTGAACTGAATGGACTGTGGGTATACCTCAGTGGGGCTATCTTTTGGTAATTAATACCTCAGTTCGAACCAACGGATCCCTACGCTATCTGGATCACCATCATTATTATTATATTATAAGATCGGTGTAAATGAGTAATAATTAACATTTAATTATTGTGAACAAATCTTACCTTTCACTATGTTAAGTCTTATTTGCTCTTTCTCCCAGGACGCGAAGGAGGCCTTCAAAGCCTCCGTCATCTTCTTATTCGTGCCAGGAGTGAGGGGAGGTACTTGGGTGGGGATATCTGCAACACAAGACGGACACATTTCATTAGGGCATTGCAGCACATACATGCACATTTAGTGATGTTATAAGTTTTAAGTATCAGAAAAGTGATACTTAAAACATCACTTTTCTTATTACAGGATGAGAGAAGCAAAAGTTTAACTTAAAACTGAATTACGAGTATAATGACTGTGGTAATATAGAAACATTCAATTTTACTAATGAAAAGTTCATTTTATAACTATTTTAAGAATAAGGAAAGTAGATATTGAAGCTTAACAAGAAATAGATTTTACATAGAATTTCATGCTTAATCAGTAAGTACCTTAATAAATTGTCATTGACCCCACAAATTCCTTAACTACTTAGGTTCTAACCTACTGAATTAGGTATATAGGCATGAGTCATTACAGCAGAAAACTCTCAGTCAATAGTTCTTGTATGTACAAAGTTTGTGCTAAATACCTTAGGATTTGCATTAGACGCAATACAGAACGGGAAAGAAAGAAGATAAACTTATAACATCCTGGTAAATTTTCCTGTCGAGTAAGGTTCAATAACTCGTACTCATCTTATTTCTTTACACAAATGCGAAGTCTTTTCTGTTACAACTACGTTTAAATGTTTTCAATTATTTGTGTTAATCACAATAGAGATGTCACAACTACTGGAATCAGCCTTACTAAAAATTGCCATGTTTGTGGTACTCAAAACGTCGACCTTAAGGTTACGTGTCTGCTGCCTTAACAATTTAGTAAATGATTTATAATTAAAATTTCAACTAACTTTGGAAGTTTGTAATATTTAACTCTAATATTCTTGTTATTCCAGTAATTCGTGATGGGTACCTACCTATTATTAAATAAATTTACTCAAGTTCATTTACAATATGGTTACATTTACAAATACAAAGTAGAAATCATACAACAAAACTTGATCAAGGGCGGTGCTAATGCCTACTGCCATTCTCTTCCAATTGCCCATGTCCACTTAAAAATTACATCAAAATTTCAATTCCATCAGTTCTTCTGAAACCATCTTCATTGTCTAAACATCGAGCTTAGGCTCACATTGACACTTCTAGCATACAGTCCATGTTACACTCAGCCATGCTAATCTCCTCCATGGTGTTTGCTTCTCCATTTCCCGCCGGCTGTCCCACAAACAAAGACCTCTCTCAATTCCATGCAGTTCTATGACTTTACAATGTGGCCCCCAGGAACTATCAGAATGCAAACAACGGGAAACTCGTGTATTTAAACAAGCAACACCTTTCTGTGATATTACGTTTTATGGTGTAATTGTACCTTTGTCAAATTGAAAAAAAATTATCTTTGTCAAATAAATGGAAATGTTGGTTAAAAAAAAACTTTGCACGAGAGATCTAAAGTAAATTACAAATTCTCAGACCATGCAAGGAAACTATGAATATTCGACTTAAAAAGGCTAATAACTTTATACTAAAGAATACTTCTGAAAAGTACAGGAGTACTTAATAGGAGAAATATGATGATGACATTGTTAAAAATAAAAACAATCATTATTTATTACTTTAGTGTAATATAGTGAAGAGTGAAAATTCACTTTCAAATTTTTTTTTTTTTTGTATCCAAATTTTAAAAAGTTACAAGTCAATATAGTTATATTTTTACAGTATATAAAAGACTTCTCCCAGGACATCTTCCCGAGGCAGTGTGCTCAGCACTGAGGCAACATTACCTCTCTGAACAGCGAAACTAAGCCGTTGCCTGAAATATTCCCCGGCGCGTCTGTCCTTCGTCTCAAGGACCAAGGTTTTGGATATGCTATTAAACATTTCCAAAGCACTTGGCCCAAAAGAGCCAAAGGTTTCGACGGCGAAGGGAATGAAATCATAGAGCATTTGTAGGTCCTTATATTTCAGGCACTTTTTTAGTTCCGCTTGTTTGGCTGTTTCACCTCTACAGTGAAATTACACAGTGGCATTTCTTTCTCTATTTAATTGAGTTGTAAATTTTTCGTATACCTGTCGATTACATAGTTTACATAAATATTGTTAGACGAACATTATCACAGAAAGATACTGCATACAGTTGAAAGAAACGTTAAGTCCAAATAATATAATATTAATTACATAGTTAACAATAATTTACACCAAATAATATAATTGGTGTAAATTATTGTTAACTATGTATTAATACTATTCAACCAAATATCCCCACACAAATAAAACCACTACGACACTGTGTTATCTAAATTTATGTGAGCAAGATTTCTTTCTTTTTGGCAAATATGAAGAAATAACAACATATGAAAATTGAACAAGACGAAAAAATATTCGAAAACATTAGAGCGAACGCAAAACGATGTAATAAATTAATAATAAATAAAAATATTAAATTATATTAATTAACTGAAATTAATTTATATGACTCAGAAATAGTTTGGCCTCTTATACATTACATACATGAAATATTCAACATGATGGGAATAAGGCATAATAATATAATGGGATGTTCTGGGCGAGGAATATTTCTTTTCTTCTTAGGAGGTCTTCTCCCTATGTCTATTTAGTGATATTCGCTAATGTTTTCAGGGTTACAATGAAAAAGATCTTTAATTGGACTTTGTTGTCTGTGTGAAAACGCGAATTTTCCGTAATACATAGGTGCTGTATGTGCTTGTACAAAAGATGGGTTCTCTAGAAAAAAATCTGAAAGTTGGTACTGACTAAAATTGTGTTTTGTAGTTTGCAGCTGTGGTATAACTGAAAACATTTAGGAATCAGCATTACTGACAAAGATAGTAAACTTGAAATTCAATATAACAAAATAGAATTGTAACATCGGTACTTTTTCTCGCACCGAGTGAGCTTCAGTTTTTTAGAACCCTGTTGGTGATAGGAATTTCTTTTCTCTTTCTATTTTTAAGTGATACATTTATTATGTCATAAGTGTATTCGCCTCTATTATTTATGGGCTTTTAAACTTTGCTTTTTAAACATATACACAAAAAAAAGAAATACTTGACATTAGTTTAAGTGTTGAAGTGTACTAACTGCTCCCTGTCATCCAGTTTGTTTGCGAAAATTTACGACCCAAAGTTGGCATGCTATTTTTCAATTAGGTATGTATACTTAGTTCAAAATACAAATAAAATAAAATGAGTAACTTCATTAATATTATTTTCACAAGATAGGTTATTTTTATTTGGCGTTTATCATTAACCTCATTAAAAGTTCAATGAAAAGGTTTATCCGCAAAATGCTAGGAAAGTTTCTTATTCTAGACTTCTAGATTCAATAAAAAACTAAGCCCGAGTGCATAATCGAAATGACCTAATATAATTTAATTTTTTCCTCCACTAAAAGGACCGCTGAGACCCAAGTTCAGTCTCACCACCGACCCAGACACTTCCCCAATACTTGACATGACATGAGACATCTATGTCTCTTCCTCAGGGTTGTCTCCTATCTCCTAATTATTACAAATTTACATTCAGGAAGCATAGACGGCAGAAATTTGCTGTCGTTTACGGTAATTTCGAGTTATTTTTCCCCAAATGAGAACTAATGTGAAGAGATAGAAGTGAAATGAATACTGAACGGTGTGTACACAAATATTATGAAGATCAACAACATGTGGTTCAAATTTGTTCGACTATTGGAATATGAAAGAGTTAGCCCTGTGAAGCAAGCTGTAGCTCTTACTGGAAGATGTGATTTTATGATTTCAGATTGATTTTTTTCATTGATTAATAACGCATAAAATTAGATGTGAATCTTTTAATTTCCAATATTTAGTTTTGGTTGCAGAGCATGTTACTTTTAAAACATGAGGGACCATGTTTAAAATCTTAATCTCAAAAAGAGGGAAGCAAGTTTTAGGTTCACAACCCAACACTCAACTTGAGTCGAAAGTCTTCTGTATTGTTGACCACAGCTCAAAATCAAGTACGCGATCAATATTGGCATCTTATTCTTGTATGTTCATCTAGCACAGGGTTAAGCCCAGCGCACGTCCCTTATCATGAGCGATTGTTTAGGAATAACATTTACTCAGCGGAAGTTGACTTTTAATGAGAAGTCAAGTAGGGGGGGAGGATCAGGATCTTGAGAATAAACCTGTCAGCAGGAGCGGGAGGGTCCTGGCTCGGGGATAATTAAATCCCAACCGTTTCGACTCTCTGGGGCGAGATGTGTCTCCCTGACAGGTGCTGCCGTCTCCTCGCGGGAGTGTTATTGGATTTAATTACGAGCACATTCATCAGCCGGATCGATTGACAAATTGATTTCGAAAGATTTAGGATGCCTCTCTTGTATCGCATAGCTCGGGGATGCCACATACGTGGCTCGGTTTGTAATTTATACATTTAGGTGGGCAGGGTGGAACACAGTTGAAAGTCAAAACTGTGGAAAACTATATGCGGAAATGCAATCGGAGCCAACACGTTTCGTATGCTCGCTCGTGTTATTTATTGTACACTCGTTCACGTTGTGGCTGTATTGACAACTCCGCTGATTTATATAGCGGGTTCAGGGCGACTGGTGATGGGGTGCATGTGTTGTACTGTTTTATGGTGCTACTTGTGGTGACATTTATATTGGAAATTTAATACAGTTCAGGGGGAAATGTAATAATAAAATAATTAAATCGAAAAAATCTTCCTACATAGTCCAGGAATCAGAGTTTCTTGTCAGCATAAAAACCAATTATCACTGTGCATTTACTTATACACTCGAATTCTGATTCTTTGGATGGTGTTTTAATGTCAAGACTTTCATAAATAGGTGCGAAATGAATTGTATAGTAACATCTTTAAAAGTTCTATCTCAAATATTCCTATGTGCAACTTTTTTGACACACTGAGACTGAAAGGACATGTACCTATGTTATAGAAAACTAAACTTCATAAATTTTAAAAATAATTATTAATGTATGAAATATTTGAAGAAAAAAATCGTGTCTATATCTGAAGGTACGAGTGGTTGAGTGGTTATGTACACGATGAAAATTGGCAGTGAGTCAAGTGTTGAAGACATTGGAATTGAAGTTAACAAGCCCGGTAGATATCTTGCAGATAGCAGATGACATTATCACCATCATCGTATTAGAACAGAATTGTGAAATATTCAGGTGAAACAGCTCTACGACATACATATAGTTTGATATGTAGAGTTGAATTGAATTAAAGATGTAGCAAATTTATTGACATCAATAAGACATGAAATTACCTCCTAATCTTAAATAAGGAAGAAGTTAAAAGAATAACTTGGAAAGAATTCCTTGGTAAATTTTCTAGAACCTAGTAAATAACCGGTAGACAATACAGTACCTAGTCAGAATGGAGCTCATTAGGTCGCAGTGTTAATTGTATGGAGTTTCAACTTAAAACCCTACGACCTGATAAACCCTGCAAGGTCAGCAGCATAAACAACCAATATTTGGAAAAATGAAGGTTTTTTTTTGAGTATTTTTTGGGCCTGGGAGGAAATTTAGGGAGGAAATTTTAAGCGGAATTTATCTTTTGAACCTTGACTCTCAATAGAAGATTTGTTGAAAAAAACTCATCATCATCATCTGACCTGTTTCATTTTATAAAACATTTCGCCGAGGCCAATCAAAAGGGGAAAACCTCCATTAAAACTAACAGGGAAAATTGCAACTAACCTAGAGCTATTAGATTTATTCGCAATGGATTTGTTGTGTACACGTATGCATAGTACGCTTTCTCATGACGACTTACAACCCGGAAAATTGTGCAAAGTATGAATGGACAATAACAAGTGCCTCCTCTCACTACAGTAGCAGTTTGACTGAGGTGATCAAATTTATTATTCAAATATATGCACGGCATCAGAAATCATAAAAATACGTGAAATGTCCGGGTGAGGCAGAGAGACACATCAGACCGAGGCATGATCAGGTCTAAAGAATTCAATGACTGGTTTGGTATGCCTGCATTAGGAGGTGTATAAAATTCAATAATATATCTAGTATATGTCTGCTATTAGGTATACAAAATGCAATAATATATTCCCAAGAAAGGTATATAATTTTAGACTATAAAGTTTATGCCGAAGAAAGGTATATCTATATTCTATAAATATAAATCTACATATAACTATAAAGTAGGTATACAATTACAGGACTATAATACTAGTAACAGTATGAATCGCATTCCCCAAATTCTGGACACAGCACGTGCTGGCAGTGACAACCATTGTCCTGAGGACTGGCAAGTGGACAGCCATGGGCACTAGATATGGCAGGCAAGATATTCAGGCAAGACTTGTGTCTAGTAGTGACAGAAAGACAGAGATATACCAAGCCAAGTCAGTAATGTATGTAGTAAAAGGAGAATCAAAACACTTTGGGAAGAGAAGAGGCAAGGAAGTAGAAAGAAAGACATATAGAGAACACTTAATTCGAAAAATCCATCTTTTTCAAAAATACGTATAGGTTCAATACAGACTATTATAATTTAATTATAGATGTATATGTATTTTCTTCCAAATGAAGCACGATTCGACATTGGATGATGATAACTTCAATTATAGTTGATCAATTTTTATTCAAATTTAATTTTCATGATACGAGTATATGTAGAATTTCTATAAAGAATTTAAAATTTTGAGGAAAATGAGGAATCTTGCAGTAAATAATCCCCGGCTCCTGTTTTTAACTCCATAATTCGCCGGGAATTCAATATGAAAACCTGTGAAACACCCCTTCACTGCTCCTCACAGTGGACAGGCCTGGAAACTGTCTAATATCCAATGGATGGGTCTCACTCAATATTCACCGCAGCCACATAGCTACTCATACTCGTAGCACATGCCAATACAGCAGTCATCCAATCATACTAATTACAAGAGCCAAACCAATACCAGGTTGCTTTGGTGAGCTTGGTAGTTCTCTATTTTTGATGTGCCTTCTGTATGACGAACTGAACAGAATAATAGGAATTGAACTGTCATCTCATCGCTTGAACTTCCTAATTGCAGCCGAAATTGTGGCTTCATGCCGCACACAAGGACAGGGTAATTTCACATCGTGGTAATTCCAAAAATGTTCTTGTTGATTTCAGATGAGGAGCTTTCTATTCTTACTTCGTACCAACATAGGTATGGAGGGACAGTAAATCTCCACATTCCAATATGACTGATTTAGCCATTTCTGAGCTATGTTAATTATCAAAATGAGAATGAGAGAAAAGTAATAAAATAACAGATGAATGTAATGATATTCGTACTAGATAAAAAAAAATAGCTGAATTGTGTGCAGAACAGACATGAAAACAGGAGAAACACTTCAAATTTGTTCTGATGTTCATACATTTTCTTCAGAAAATAGACACATCTACACACATCTTGTAGAGTATATTATTCACAATTTCAACATCATATTCCTAGATTTCCGAGTTCTTTTGTCCCGTAATTGAATATTCTTCCAATTTATCTTGTCTGCCATGGACAGCCCGGGTCCAGGCCTCTTGATTAATACACAATGGACCTTATTTACTGCATGAACGGAGTGACCCTTTGGCTTAAATTTTATTAGATTAAGGAGCGCGGTAGCGCTCCGACCCGCCAAGTCAATCGAAATAGTTCGCGCGCTACCAAGAGTATACTATACGCGACAGCATAAGTAGCACATTTCGTGTAGTTGTAGGAGAAAAAGTACAAGTGATGGAGGAAATTGAACTACATATACAGATTGGGGCACGATAATAGACAAGCTTTTAAAAAAGAAACATCGAAATCGTTTGAGTTAAGTTGGTCAAAAACACACTGTAAAAACGTCATTTTTTTTCAAAAAATTCTGCTTCTTCTTTGACGTTGACCGCTCTACAGCCAAAACTACTGGACCGATTTTCATGAACGATGGCTCATTTTTTTTCTTCTGGGTGGTAGGTGTGCCTTTTTATGGTTTCATTATCCCAAAAGCTACCATTTGGCCGTTAATTAGGAAAAGGATCATTTTCAGAGCTCAGAATAACATTGGAGTATAGATATTTAATCTAGTTTATTATGTATATACCTATTCATTCACAAACCTTTCAATCCACATGTCCCGATGTGAAATTGTATAAAGGTATACTAACCCGTAAATAGTCGCCGGTGCTGAGTGAGTTAGCGCGCTAAGCTTACCACGCATGGTGGCCTGTATTCGATCCCCAGCTGGGCAGGAATTTTTCTGCACTTTACTTGGGTGTTTGGGGTCCGCTCATACCTCGTGAGGAAAAATGAGTAGTTACTGAATAAGTAACGACCAGTGACGGCATTACCAGAGTTAAAATAAATTAATGTAATAGAATTTGAAAAGTAAAGGAGGCTCTTAGTAATGCTGCACTACCCACAAAATTTGTGAAGAGGCCTTGTGCTTGACCACAAATAATTTCATACATACATAGCTATAATAAACCTGTAATGCCCAAGGAGTGAAAAAGACAAGATTTTTTTTCTTCTTCTAAAATGTTGGTTAGGTATATTAGGTTCAAAAATGTAAAAAAAATCTCTAGTACCCAATGTTACATAATGTATGTGTAACATGAATGTCATAAATATTTGGGGACCTTTTTAAGTGGGAAATGTAGAAGTTTCATAGAAAACTTTGTAAAAGCCCCTACACTACCTAATACCTATTCCTAATTAGGAATGTTAGGTACATAGGAAGTGAAAGGCTTTTTCCTCCCTATCGAATTCTCTCTAGTAAATATTTCTTTCACTGGCCGCTAAGAATATTATTATACAAAGTAAAATAAATTGAAGCTTTCATATGTTGCAAATACCACAGGAATATGTCAATAGTCCAGGTAGCTCAGTGGTTAAGGCGGCACTGTTTAAAGCTGGAGGTGCTAGAGGTCCGCGGGTTCGAACTGAGACATGTGATTTTTTTTTAAAAACAAAATACTCTTTACTTGTTTTAGTTTTACATAATTTACATTAAATTTAGTGAGTTTATGAGGTACTATTAACCTTTTTGTTGTGGTTGTGTTGTACCTCATTTATAATATAAAATAAAAAATTAACAGTTAAAAAAAAATATATTTATACATTTATTACTCAACACAATAAGCTTCGTTCTCAGTATTCTTTCACAGAAATTAATTGTAAAAATACATAGTTATCCTCCCATTTGGGATTTTTACCTCATAATAATACATCTTGGGCATACTGCTGGAATAATGGGACTTAAAAGTCCTTATTATTATATCTGACATAAATTAAGGAAATATGTTCAGGGTGTACCCACTATTTGCACCAGTTGAGGGACCCATCTGGATAAAATGAATGGCACCACACAGCATCCTCGTAAAAATCTGTGACACAGTGCCAATTTATGAAACGGGATTAATTTTAGAATAACCCGGACTATCTCTCTAATCGTTCTTCGACTTGAGGGAGGGTCTCGCTTGTTATCTTACCTTCTTTTAAACATAATTAACCGAACACAGTGAGAACGAACTCACTAAGTGAGGTTATACGCCAGAGCAAAATTAGCACAATTCTTGTAGTTGTAGGAAAAAAAGTCCAAGTGATGAAGGAACTCGGACTATAAATAAATATAGATTGGGTGGGGCACGATAAAGACAAGCTTTGAAAAAAGAACCATCAAAATCGTTTGAGTTAAGTTGGGAGAAAACCAAATTTTAAAAACGTCATTTTTTTCATCATTTTCTGATTCTTCTTTCACGTTGACCGCTCTACAGCCAAAACTACTTGACCGATTTTTACAAACGATGGCAAATTTTTTTCTCGTGAGTGGTAGTGTGCTTTTTTATTGTTCTATTATACTAAAAGGGACATTTGGCCCTTAATTGGGAAAAGGATCATTTTCAGAGCTCAGAAAAAAGTTGGTGTATAGATATTCAGTATCTAGTATATTATCACTCTCCCAGATGAGTCAAAAGTCGCATATCTACTTTTTAGGTGAAAGAATAATTTGGAGAAGGATACTGTGCTTAGGTATGAATATCAAACTAAAATCTTTATCTTCACATTCAAACTGTTTCATTTATCAACACTTGTTCCTTTAAAGTCATTATTTAATATGTTAAATAGTTTTATATTGAAACAACATGTACCATTCACCCCACACCTATACAGGGCCACTACAAAAAGTTATAAGATCCCCCAAAAAATATCACTTCGTGACATAAAAAAGTCCCGCCAAGTCGTTCCCCAAAAATATTTCAGTTCCCAAATTCATCCCTCCCTCCCTTCCCAAAAAATATATTAGTTATTTGTGACCTCCCCCAAAAAAATTATTGAAATCAATTTATGGCCCCGCCTTTTATTCATTCACCTAAGTGCAACAGTATACTTATTAATAGCCTCCCCTCTCTCTTTCTTCTAATGTCCTCTTTCTTTTGTTCCTTATTGCATGTTGGAATGTTTCCTTTACAAACTCAGAACTTAAGTCTTATTTCCTTGCTCCTTTCACCGACTTGGGCTCTTGGCGGAGTACCACCAAGCAGGTCCGTTCTTAGCCAAAGGAACTGATGTCTTGGTTTTTTTCTAAGATTATATATAAATGTAGACATATGTAAACATGTGTTCCTTGGAAATGAGATGGAATCGTGACTTGTTCTGATGGTCCAATTCTCGTTGGTGGTAGATATTTTGCGACTTAGATACAGATAATGCATCCTTGGGTCGCGGTCGGCTAGACTTCTCATTTCCTGTCCATAAGAACCATTATGTTAAATTATCTCTTTTTAATTCTTTCAAAATAGCACTGTCTATTAGATTTAAAAAAAAAATTATTCCCAGTTAGTGGTACTCCGCCAAGAGCCCAAGTCGGTGAAAGGAGCAAGGAAATAAGACTTAAGTTCTGAGTTTGTAAAGGAAACATTCCAACATGCAATAAGGAACAAAAGAAAGAGGACATTAGAAGAAAGAGAGAGGGGAGGCTATTAATAAGTATACTGTTGCACTTAGGTGAATGAATAAAAGGCGGGGCCATAAATTGATTTCAATAATTTTTTTGGGGGAGGTCACAAATAACTAATATATTTTTTGGGAAGGGAGGGAGGGATGAATTTGGGAACTGAAATATTTTTGGGGAACGACTTGGCGGGACTTTTTTATGTCACGAAGTGATATTTTTTGGGGGATAAAATGTACGGAGTAGAAGTAGTCACTGTGGCAGAGCGAGTTAGCGCGCTAGGCATTGCACGCATGGTGACCTGGGTTCGATTCCCAGCGGGGGAGGATTTTTTCTGCTCTGCACTTGGATGTTCGGGGTCCACTCATACCTCGTGAGGAAAAATGAGTAGTTACTTGTATGAGTAACGACCAGTGGCGGCATTACCAGAGTAAAAAGAAATTAATGTAATAGAATAATTCGAAATGTAAAGGAGGCTCTTAGTAATGCTGCGCTACCCACAAAAATTGTGAAGAGGCCTTGTGCTTCACCACAAAGAAATTCGTACATACATACACATGTACAGAGTAGAAAGCAAATATACTGAATGCCTGTAGGTGCTGAGGTGTGATATCAAAACTGGAATTTAAGTTCTTTGCCATCGGATGGATCCTAGAACTTTTGATCAGAAGTGACAAGCATGAGTTCAGAAAGCCAAGTTCACATTCACAAAACATGAGGGATTTTCTTAGTTTAGACCACATACAAGTCCAACATGGTACTCTACTGATATTGAAAGTGCGTTATCTAATGTTTGGGGCGTTTAGGTAACCAAAACTGTGGTTGCAGACGGTTTGTTAAATGATAATCGGTGGCATATAAAATCTAAAATTCACAAAATGTAAAACCTCATGATTTTGGACACTGCTTATGATAAAATACGCAATTCACAAAAATAATTGCATATTACATGTCCTTCTGTCAATATAAGATAGTTTTGAGGACCATTAGCTATCAGTCTCGTTCGTTGCTATATTTTGGCACCCAGGTGGAAAGCGCCGCTGCACAGATGTTGCTCTCGCTACACTAGTATGGTGCACCCACCCTCTTCAAATAGCTCTCCTTTCTTAAGAAACCAACCCAAGTCTTCTTGAAGATAAGTTACTTCTCACTCGCTGGGGATCATATGGTCCTAGGACTTCCGGATACGGATCATCATAATAATTGCAGGTCTCAGCTCTCAATAGGAGATGGTATACAATACACGTCGCTCGTATGTCAAACAAAGTGCAAGATGCGCTCTCCTAGGGCCACCTAAGTGTACAAAATATCAATTGGGAACATCAAACTATCGTGTGTTCTTATGGAACAGAAAGGTGATCGGGCGAAAACCATTGTTAATATGGTATCATACATAATTATAAATTTAATAGAAGTACATGTAAGTCAATCTGACACAATGTTAACTCTTCACATGAGATCAGAGAAGATAGATGTACAATTGTACATATATTCATTTTGCACAGTTAATAACAAATATTGGTATTTTAACAGTACATCACTGGTAATACATCCCCATCTTTATAGGGTAGACAAAAGTAAATCTGACTATTTTCTTCGAAAGGAAAGTTTTGTTACTAAATACTTTACATTTCTTCTAATCCCAAAAAGCTGTTTCATTATCTACAAGTGTGGAAGACGGGTCGGGTCGTGCCGTTACCCAAGAACAAAGGTAGAATCTTGTCGGTTAAAAATGCTTATACTGACTAGAGTTCTACATGATCATTTTGTGTAGAAACCATCAGTTCATCAGGGATTGAACATTATTACATTAGCACCAATGATTGAAAATCATAATGAACTCCAAACAGAGACTCACTGAGGGAACTGAGGAAACCAACAGACTGGAGTCCAGTGCCAGAGCTGATGTTCAGAATACTGATCAACCGAGTCCCCAGCATTCCTCCAGTACAAGAAAGTGGCCATTTTGTATTGAGAAAAACGAATAAATCATTCATTGACAGCCAATTCATGGCTGCTGAATCTGCCCTGAAGACGCCGTGTCGGTAACTAATGGTTCTCAATAATTCATTGCGACTTCCATACCTTTAGCTGGACGGCTACGAATATTAGTTATCAAAAAGTAGCAAAAGTATATAATACATTTATAATGTATTATTGCACAAATATAACAAGGGAGACGGCTGTTTCAAAGACCAAAACTAATACTAGAAACACAAAGGTACTTGGATCCCTTCAAAGAATCGGCTGTAATATCCAATTAGAGGAATTGTAATATGTTTGGATCATTTACTTAAAAAGTTTTAGAACTTTTATAGAATTGTAAACTTTTTTTAATGATTATGCTATAATAGTTCATAGATATAATAGCCACACAATAAATATGTAGTTGATGGTTGTTCAATTTAAACAATAGTCTTTAAATTGAAATGGCATAAATAAATAAATAAAATCAAAAGTTCTTAGAGTTCAGAACATGGAAACAACCCCTATCAATTCTTCTCAGTAACTTGAAATTAATGAAAAGACCAAGTATCCAAACCAAGAAACCATTAAAGAAAATACATTATTTAAATTGATGCTACGTACCACGAATCCTGTTGAATGATCTGATCATCGTGTTTTTTATTCCCATCACTTGAAACTTTACAAATAATATGAAGAATGTTCACACTACAGGTTCAAAGTTAAACCATCACATTATTCACAAACACAAATGTTTTTACCGTTAACATTTCAAGAGTTATTATTGAAGTTTTCACTGATTTTTTTCAGTGTACGATGCTCAAAATATTTCACTCTATGAGATTAAGAACAAAGTTTAAACTTCTAAAATAAAAACGGTTATATTAGGAGATTTTTTTTAAAAAATATTTAAAGATAAAATCTAACGAATTGATGTGAAAATACTTGATAACATAAACACAATCTATTTTGGAATAATAAATGACATTTTTTAATTTAAAAATAAAATGACACCAAAACTGGTTTTTTAAATTAACTCTGCTAATTATTTACTGGTCACAAACGAACAACTTTTATTAGAAAGAGAAAAAAAAATTAATGTGTAGAAAAATATAAAAGATATTTTTGCAAATAATTAATATTAAAAAAAAATTCCTAAAAAACACGATTAAAAAGTCCAGCGATCATATCACTTCAATTACGTTACAAGACGTCAAAAAGTATCGGAGAAAATTACCGACCGGTTAATTCAAAGAGACGAGGATAAAAACAATAGCGAAATAATTAAATCACATGTAATTAAACATGATAAATCCCGTGTTGTAATCCACCTGTACTCCAGCTTAGAAGGAAGGAAGACTCCAAGTTGACACTTCTCTATGGAATAGGGCTGCAATAATAATGATAATAATAAGGGCCGTACACCGGATCTTGGGCTCCCCACCACGCTTTGTGAGCCGCCTCTTCAGTCCAACGGCCTTTATACACTCAACTACCTACTGACATTTTATTATTTTCTTTTGATAATGACATCTGAAAATGTTTTCAGAAAGAAATTGTAAAATCGCCAAAGTGATTTAAATAAATAATTCGGTCTTCTGAGATCACTTGATCGATTACTAAATTATTCCACAACTCGGGTACATTTTGGGAAAGACAAACATTTCCCTTGTTCGTCAAATCAAATTTTCAGATATGTGTACGAATATACTAATAGCTGACTTGTTTGATCAGCAATGAAAGAAAAACTTTTGTATACTTACATATATGTAGTTTTTGCATCCTATACTATGCGGTGAAAAATTACGCCTTAAACTTATCGGGTACTTATAGTCGGATTCAAGAAAAGATAATTCTGACAGAGTTAAATAATTAACATTGGCAGTCTTGTTGTTCACCAGTAAAATCACAGAAATTCATAATTCAGAAATAGGTACTCATTACCATAGAAACCATGATATTGTTCTTGAATATTACAACCTTCGATTTCGTACGTCGTGCACTAGTGCAGTGAAGAGGCTATGCACTCCAGCATACTCCCGAGTTTTATGAATGAAACGATCTCAACAGAATATCTACAACGGAGGGGTCTTTTTTACTACGTTCATTCATTCTATCTCTCCTTTCTAGTTTTTTGAAAGGGGTCTCATGTCTTTTATTTGGTTCCTTTCTCATAATTCTCCAATATCTTATCTCTTGTACCTGTGCACCTTGTTTGCTCCTGATGGCGGCAAAGCACTTCGTGTGAATCCACATATTGCTTTAGGACTTTGGGGTGACATAAAGCCCTAATTTCCTGATTCATCAGAACGAGGAACACATCTTTGCGATAGAGAAATTTAAATTCACTTAAAACGGGGACCTTCAATGGATTGTTTCATCTGACTAATTTTCTAAAATGATCATCAGAATTTAATTAGCATTAGCACTATTCATATTCAGCACACAAAAATCTCATTCATCTAAGTATCTCAAATAGAACATCAATTTCAGAAATACTGCAAGTGGTTAAACTAGGAATTTCCTGTTTCAACCACTTCCAGAAGAAAAGATCGGACGAAGATTTCCATAGATCTCAACCTCAGCCGCCTTACTATTCCTGAAAAAAAAAAAAATCACAAATAACGATAATGGATCATCAAACTGTTTCTCACTATGTAAACCGAGATCCTTCACTTTCCCTCTCTGTTCAGGGGACCAAGGATCCCACCAGAATCCCTTCGGCTAGCAGGAAAACCAGTGGGAACCTACTCTCCAAGTCTGAGGCTGAACATTACTTCTAGTGATTTTTAATGTTGTAATTTTCATCTTTATCGTTATTCATCATTGGAAAATATATCCAAACTCTTTGCTCTCATGTGGATGTTTTCTTCAATTTTCTTACTCAAGCACATTCTACTCGTATACAGGGTGGTCCAGAAAGTTTGCACCAAAATGATAGGGGTAATAAAAGAGACCATTTCCAACAAAAATATTCCCGGACATTTTCCTTTATTTTTTGTCGTTTTCAAAATGGCGGCCAAAACGTGTGTTTTCAAATATTCCAACTTTGGTTTGGCTTTTGATTTTTTAATTTTTTCTGTACCACCTAGAAAAAAACGGATTGTATTTTTGAATTGAGAATAAAATTTTAATTAAAATAAGTTAAATTAACCCGTTCAATGTTTTAATGATCATGCTCATTTAAGCTGTCAAGGTTCTGAACGCACATATTTGAAAAACACACGTTTTGGCCGCCATTTTGAAAACGACAAAAAATAATGGAAAATGTCCGGGAATATTTTTGTTGGAAATGGTCTCTTTTATTACCCCTATCATTTTGGTGCAAACTTTCTGGACCACCCTGTATATGTGTGTTTATATCTACGTATATTTCCCCGCGACAAATTATTTTGTAAACATCAAATTAGGTAGATAATTCCATACCTGATATCTTAATATATAAATGTCAAAGTCACTGACCACTGACTGATCATAGCTCTACAGCCCAAACCGTAAGTCCTAGGAAGCTGAAATTTGGTAGGTAGCTCTTTGTCTTATAGTCTAGATGTGCAATAAGACGGGATTTTTTGAAATTCCCAATACAACACCTGCCATTGGCGAAAAAGGATTTTTTGCTTTCACGGCCATGCCTCGGCCCGCAAAGCGGGCGACAGCCCGCTTGTCAATAATAATTTCAATCAACAATTAGCATGACGGAACTCAACATGTGTGCAATCTTATTCTTCAATGGAATTTTCTAAAATGGTCTAATTCGAAAACAGAGCCTGTTTAAAGCATCATCAGCAAGTTCATTATGACTAAAGAGCAAATCCTGCAAATCTCCACATTATAATCAAGCACTGATAAATTCGGGTTTTCGGATTAGGACGCTCCAGGTGATCCCTAACAACCAAAACAGAAAGAATATTGAACAACAGCATCAAATATAATAAAATTCACAAATCTTTACCCTCAATTTATCTTTCATAAAGAGGCATGTTAGCAGGTTAGGCACTCACGCTAACAAAAGAGGATTACACCGACTTGTGATTAGTCTTCATCAGGTTGGGATTTCTCTTCTTATTCAGTGGAGGTGCGCTTTACCAGGGTTGGATAGCACTCGTTACAAGTAAGAGTATGATGGTCACAGCTAATAGAACTTCTGAACAATATGTTGAGGGACACATGTAAATTCCCCGGTTTTTTGAAAGGTTCGTATTTCCGGTTGTAAATTCCCCCGGTAAAATATTTGATTACCTGAGGGTTACATGGTAAACTCCCCCGATTCTGTACGTACAGGTATAAAATTGTATATTGTAGGTATGTAGGCAATCTTTTTTTCCTTATAGGCATAGTTTTCAATTAATGAACCCTACTATAAACCGAAGGCATGGCCTTCATTGTATTTTACCTAACCCTGCTATAAACCCAAGGCATGGCCTTCATTGTATTTTACCTAACCCTACTATAAACTCAAGGCATGGCCTTCATTGTATTTTACCTAACCCTACTATAAACCCAAGGCATGGCCTTCATTGTATTTTACCTAACCCTACTATACACCCAAGGCATATCGAAACTTGATTACAAATGTTCAATAAACTTACATTTTTGTTATTTTTTTTAGGTTGACCATCGGGGGAATTTACATTATACCTTTTTTTTGCAATCGGGGGAATTTTCATGTACCTTTTTAAGTCCCAAATTTGCAATCGGGGGAGTTTGTATGAAAGCGGGGGAATTTACAATCGCCCATGTTGAGAATTAAAAGTATAAAAATAAAAATTATATAATACTAATGTGGAAAAAAAATTGAAAAATAAATCCTAATTTACATCAGAATTCAAAGTCGGGAATGAATAAATTCCCAAGACTGACCGACTATCAGTGAAAATCAACAGATAAATTATTGAGAGAGTATTATTTGTAGG
The DNA here is from genome assembly GCA_024516035.1 of Bactericera cockerelli. Classification (NCBI taxonomy): domain Eukaryota; kingdom Metazoa; phylum Arthropoda; class Insecta; order Hemiptera; family Triozidae; genus Bactericera; species Bactericera cockerelli. The sequence continues at coordinate 38,207,570 of CM044958.1, forward strand.
AACTGTAGTGATGATTTCGAGCGAGATAGACACTCACTTTTTAGATATTAACAGAAATTCCGAGTGAAGTATCAATAGTATTAGGCTGAAGCAAATTCACACGTGTCAAAAACCACCCCTGATCTCCTAAGAAGCAAAATGAAATCGCATATGTACTTGTAATAAAATCAATTAATGAAAAGGTCTATGAAAAAATAATGAATTATATTTTTTGCTAAAATATTTAATATCTACCTCTGTCTCAAATCATTCTATACAACTGTTAAGTATTAATGTGGAGCTCTGGGTCTTGTTTATCTGAATGGGTGCAATTTTCGCTTCCAAATTTAGCGTAAATAAAAGAAAGAACTCACCGCCAAAGTATTCAGAACAGAAATACAATACAACAGATAAGTGATAGACACTTTGAAGTTTCTCCGAACAATTGATGAATAGGATTTCTGTGACTGATCACTTTTCTAAGCTCAGATTTCAAGAAAAATCAAAAGCACTACAATCATCTATTGCGTCAGCTTTGAATTCTATCTTTTCATGTTCAAGATAAACCTGTGTGTTGTCATTTGAAGAAAGTTGATACTTGATGGAATAATGGTACTCAAAGGATTCTTGTCTCAGTTATTGATGCCGAAAGCAAAATAAATACTTTTCGACATTCCAGTGATTTCTCTTACGAGAGACCATCTGACATTTGCACAAAAGATTAGTAACATGATATGAAATTGGTTCTGAATGCAAGTACTCTTTGGCAGAACTGGTGAATTTGCAAAGGTAGAGTTACACATACACATATACCAATTTACAAGTATATCACAAGAGGCTATAATCAGCAAGGTTAGTTGTAAGGTCACTGCACTAAGACGTGAACTCAAATTCTTAACTATATTACTGCAAGTAACAATCAAATGATCGGTACTAAAATAAAATGCATTCAGTGTCAAAGCCAAAGAAAAAGAAATTTCAATAAAGAGAAATAAACGGAATACAAGAGAAGACCTGTTAGATTTTGTGACAAACACTTTGCTATGGTTATCAATGTGAAGCTTTAAGTCCTACGTCTGAGGAGTGATATGTCTCTAGCCATCACTTCTCTGACCTCAGAAAAGACCCAAGTAACATAAACTTGGTTATTTTTTCTGTGAAAATAAGAGAAAAAGTTCAAGCCTATTATGATGCGACCATGAACAAATACAGTTAAGAGATGCCTATTGTGTGCTATAAAAATACTGCAACTTGGAATAACAGAACCTTGATATAATATGTATTCGAAGAAGTAGCTTGTTAACTGGTACTTAACTTGTAAAAGTGAATATCACATTGTTGGAAAAAAAAATTACGAACAATTCCAATAGCACATCAAAGTATTTTTAATTCAAAATCACGTGCAATGAAACATTAAAAATTATTGAGATTTGCCCAAGAACATGAATTATCTAAGATCGATTTCGACGGTAAATTTTCCTCTCAAACATGGGCAGATTAAAAACCCTCAGAAACAGGGAAAACAAACTATCAGCAAGGATCAAAATAAAACAAACAACTGTTAGAAACAATAATTACTGTGGGGTGGTCAAAATGTTTCACGTTATTTCACACCTGAATCCATGAAGCATGTAATATATTATTGCTGGTTTTAACATCCCATATGGTATATTAATGTTTATCAATCATGGTATAATTATGTCAAAATTACAAAAATATGATGAATTCATGTCATCATTATATTTCTCAATGTGAGATCCTTTTCAGCAACATTACTTACAGGGTGTACCAGGTAGATTAAAAACTATTCACAAAATTAGAAAGTTATATGGTTTGTTTATTTTTAATAAGCTTGAAAGTATAACGATGAGGTTTCTTTTTTCAGGTCTTAGGTGGATTGAAGGTTTCCGTATTCCGTATCTATTGAAATATGTGATCTTCATCAAAAGAGCAAATACATAAGTAATATATGTATTAGGTATGTGTATTTTCCTCAAATGAGCCAATAAAGAATATCACGAGTTATTGTATGAATAGTTTTTTAGAAGTGGGCCTTTATTCTAAAACACATAAGCCATTAATCTAAAGATCATAATAGCCCGAAAATCAATAATTAAAATCGCTTGCATAACCCAGTAGATATTTGATAGTGCAACGCGTAGGTGGCGTGAGAAAGCAGAAATTAGAGTAACATAAATGTTTTTGGCCACGTCTTTTGCAGCCCCTATGTTCACCTGCGCTATACACCCTCCTCATAATATCGAGCTACCATCAGAGCTGCCCTACATATAGGAGAGTACCACATTGTAATACCCTCATGAAGTCTGAGAATTTTTATGAAAAGGGATCGCCCCCCGTCTCATTTGTATAACAGAAATATCAGCGAGCATAATTATAATCGTAAAAAACACAAATGACAGTGCAATAATTCTACAGTTCCAGATGATACCGATTGATAAAAAAAATTGTTTTTTTTTCACGTAAAAAAATAAAATGTTCTCACAAGATTTGATACTGATGGGAATGATGGTATCCAATAAGTTTTGATCAATGTACTTCAGAAATCGCCCCATCATAATTTAAATTTGTGTCCTCGTTAAATTGATGAATCAATGCAAGATCAAGAATTTACAGAACGATTAATCATTTAAAAATACTATAAGCGAGCGTTGATTTGACTTTTCTGTTGGGTCTTCATCAGATCGAACGAAACTAGGCACAACATAGTTAATGGCATTGTGTTCATTGTGATTCAAAATTCGTATTTCAGGTATTTAAAGTTTACGGACCAATTAAAAAACTGCACATTAACCATACGAAAAAAATCAATTTAGTAATTAAAATCAATATTGGTCAACGTCGCACAACCATTGTACAACCTCGCCGTTCAATTAAACCTGCTTCGACAAAGCCCACGTGCGTACAAAATCAGCCAGACAGAATAAGTTAGCGACGATTTTGCGGAAATGTGACCATGTAGAAAACCTAACTGTACCTTCCTGTGAGTGACACATGGCAGGAGACTTATTTGGCAAACTCCTCAAGCAAGCACGTACCAATGGAAATAAATTAAAATAGAGACATTGACTGCAAGATGAACTAACGCTCAGGTGACCAAGGGTGATGAACCTGCAACAAAGTCACTCAATCTATCGCACTGTGCACTGCACTCCAGTCCACAGAAGTTACCTACTTGGAATGATTTTGTTGGAAATCAATCACAAGTCATCCTTCATTATAAGCAATCATTACTCCTAAGAGTCATTAATTAAGAACCAAAGCACCTTCCTCAAACAATTTTAAAACAAATGATCTATCAAACAATAGCAAACAGAAGCCAGAAATAAGGTGCAGACGATCCTTTATGGGGACAGTAAAATTTACCTAAATGTATTACGGTAACCTAGTCCATTCATAGCCAAACAGCCCTATAAATAACCTTTGGTTATTGTAGTTTTCTACAAAAAAAATTCAAAGGAGTCAAGTCTTTCTTGTCCCAGTGATTCTTTTGTGAGACCTGTTAGGTAATGTGTTGTAACTCTCGAACCGTAATTGTTAGATATGGAATGAGGCTTTAAGGTTCCTTATTGTGATTTTTTTGTCCTTTTGAATGGGTTTTTTGTGATTTGTATATCCGGTTTGGCATTCATTTATACTCGTATATCTGCTTTCGATCCAGTGTTCGCAATTGGGTTGAATATCATTTTCCTACATCTTAGTGAGATTTTACTGATCGAAGGTAACTTGGAGATGGCAATTTTAAATAAAATTATGCACTCATCAATTCTTCACAAAACTTACCGAAGAGAGGCTTTGCATATGCCACTGGCAAACTAAGTAACTTTCACTGTTCAGTTTAAAATGGATGAAAGATCAAACAAAATCAATATTAATTGAACTGTCAAGTCAGTTCACCACGTACCAACAAAATGCATAGAGGTACTAAATTATTACATTGACCGATACAAAACGTTATACAATAATGTCACACTGAACTCATATAATGCATATTTTACACATCTAATAATTATGAGGTCATAGTGTAGACAGTTTATTACTTTGAAAATAATAAAAATCAAATTATTGAAATTATTATTCGTGTTTCAGTAAACCAGAACATGATGTGTAAGTGTTGGGATAGCTTCGTAAATTGCTTGATTAAATTTCTCATCAAGAGAAACCAGTAGTACAAGAAACGGACTCAGCATCAGACAGTAACTTATTCTTTGAAGACTTCTAGATGAGATATTGTTCACTGAATTCAATATTAATAGCAGTTGGGAGATTACTAATAGCTAGGAAAATTGTTGTTCTGTTAAAATGAAGTTTTATTTATTTTTTCTAGTTCGTAAGGTCTTTCTTTTCTAGATAGAAGTTAGAACAAATCCACGCCTACAAGATGTTTATTAGAACAGCATTGGCAAGTCTTTCTATTAAAGGTTACCCTACTACATCTTATATGAATTATTTTGTCGTTTATATTTTTTTTCTGATTCTCTTGAATATTTTCATTGACGTTTATTTCTTCATATTTTCGACGCTGTTCAGTGCAGCGTAGTTAAGTTCAAATGATATTCATGTATTACTAGAGGGTCGGTCAGTACACGGATACCTATATGAGAAATTTTCACTTTAATAACACAACCATTTGGAATTACCCGACTAGAAATTTGAATGAATCCTTTCAATAGGTCAACAACATTGAATTCCAAATAAAAGGCATATGCATGTGCTTTGTGTGGGGATTAAGCAGACTATTATGGTTTGTCAAGTTGAGTCAAACAGTTCAAATCCCACCCATTAAGAATTTAGAAATTTAGAACCACATTGTTTATGTTTGTACTTCATCTCAAACCTCTAAGCTAGACAAGAAACTCATTTTGCATGCAAAACCTTTAAATCTCTTCCCCAAATCTCCAGAGACGCGGATTTCAAAAGCCAGCGTCGATGGCATGTTGAATACACCGGTTCCCTTCAGAACACCGAAGTTAAGCGACATCCAGCGAGGTTAAGACTTGGATGGGTGACCATTCAAATTCTAATTCTCGTGACGCTGGCTTTTCCCGGCCCCACTCAGGCTGGGTGAGGTCAATGTGAGTAGCAGGTTTGTGAGTTTCCTGCGAATGGAGGGTAAAACCCCCGTCGTGATATGACCATGGCAGTTGAAAGCGACGTTAAACCCCACATAAAAAAAAAAAAGAAGAAAGTGCCAACAAACCAACCCTTATCTCAACCACGGTTATTGGGTTCGGTGCATTTGAAAGGGAAAGGTGAAATTTTTGAATTCATTATCTTCAAAAGAAATGGAGAAATATTTTACTGTTGGTAAATATTGTGATAACACAATCGGCAATTGGAAAATGAATAATGAGTACAAGTTCTCGGATATTGTCAGATAATCAATTCCCACAGGGACGCGGGGATGTCATACTGTAAAGGACCAAAGGAAAAATTAGACTACAATTTAACCATTATTTTCCTTTGTGTGTACCAGTTAAAGTGTAATTTATTAACATCAATTTACTACAAGTAAAACTAGAAGTTTTTGAAAGATGAAAAATCCGTTATAATCATCACAACACAACAACTAGTACTTCTTACAAACAATAACAGCAATTTGTACATCGAGAAACTAGCATCTATTGTTATTAGAAATTTCATATGCAAAAACTCAAGTTGAATGTTATAATCTATTTTCAACTTTATGCACCTTCGACGTCTGAAATAGCTCATAATGCATTCCTATGCAGTAAGATTCCATTAGAAAGTCGAATAGGTATGGAGCTCTTGGCAGTGCATATTTCCACAATAGTACAGACTACGGACCTAACAATGAACCAGATGGCGCGATGGAACATGATGGGAAGGACACGAGATGATTGTGGGAACCAGCATCTAATGGAGTCTGGAGTTGCACGGGCACGGAGCTATGCTCACAGTAACGGCTCATGGCTCATCAATATATCACACTTACTACAAGTAACAGTTCACCGGAATAACTACCAGCAGACAATTTACGTTCGTGTGAATTGCCAAGTATTTAAAACCTCTTTAAGGTAAAGTTTTTACAATCTGATCAATGTCAAATCAACCATTTTATTCTAGGACACCAAGTTCAGATCATCACGGTGAGTTGATACATTACTCAATCATGATAACTGACAACAGTGGCTGAGAGAAAATGTCATCAATTATTTAATAGAAAAGATATAAGCCATTACAGACAGAATCTATCATTCTAAGCTTCAAGTATTCGATAAAAAATATCTGATGAAAATAAATTCAACAATAAGAAGTTGGGCTTCTGTTCGGAGAGCAAAAGAAGTCAAGAAAGATCACCAAGAATACAATTAATAGAAATCATTTTGTTCAGAACAGTCAGATTTGTATGAATGGAAATAAATCCACGGCTTATCTCTTTTTATTCCTTCCACTTGTAACGATCATTCATCATCAAATTATTACACAGCCATAACACTTCTTCCAGCAGATAAGACCTCGACAACACTAGGGAAGGTGATGATAATAGAGAAAGGACCGGGGAAGTGAGGGATATTAGGAGAGGGTGCAGGATCCACCTGAGAGGTGAACCTCATGACGTCACCGGAAGTGAACAATCTTTGTGTATTATGTTATTCAGACTATAGAGTTCAAGGAGGGTTGCGAGGGTCCCTTGTGATCCTAATAATCATATTGGGGTTTCATCCATCGGGAATCCGAGCCCTATACCATTTCATTTGTGCCAAATCTCAGGATCGTGTATGTTACACGGAAAAGAAAATAAGACCTTAAACAAGTATACGTGTGCACTGTGCATAACTATAACATCAAATCAATAACAATATGACTGCGAGTGAACATCATGCAAATTGATGTTGATCGCAAGTGCACTAAAAATAACAAGTAAAAAAAAAACTTTACCAGAAATATACATATTTTATGCTTATTTTATGCTTTCTATTGGATATAAGATAACACTCATTAAACATATTGATCAACTAAGAACAAGTAAAGGTGATGGGATTATCGCAATCGGAATGTTGAATTGAGGAGATCACACTGACAAGAGATGGTTGGACTCGGCAGTAGGACTTAATCAAGATACATGATGATCTGTGACGTCATGTGACAGGAAACTGTTAATCGTGAGTATGGAGGGCCCAGACACTCTCATCTGAATATCAATCAGCCTGCTCTGGGGATCTCACAATGGAAAGGATCATCGTCGAATAGCCACCACACTCGGAGACGAAGCAGGGAGTGAGAAGAAACGTCGAGAAATCAAATAGTTCCTGAACTGAATGATGTCCTCTTTTTACAGATGGTCAATCCAGTCATTCAACGGATTGGGATTTAGTGCGAGCTATTGCATAATCATGAGAATTGCAAATTGATTTCCATTAGGTATAGATTTGAGAACAACTGTTATCTAATTTTATTGGTTTACAAAAAGCATTTTTATCTTTGATAGATGGTGACTTCGAATATTATAAATAGCACCTTATACGTCTACAACTCTACATAAAGGCTCATCTTTCACCTTCATGTAGACAATATATTGTTGATTCAATTCAGGAAACTTTGGCTTGTTCTATGAAGAACACGCTGCTGAGTTAATAAAAGTAAAAGATCAAAAGAATCGGTACATGCATAAGAACCGACGCGAGCTTCTGGTTAGGATCACAACTTAATGACGATGTTGATAGGAACACTCGTGTCCCAATTAGCATCACTGAGGTTTCAGATAACACCGATATCACAGATACTAGGACTACAAGCAGATAAATTGTTAACACTTCATGATACCCATCTCAAAGAGTTAAGACTATGCATGCCAGACACAGTAGATGAAATAATATGCATAGGAATTACATAAATCAAGACATTTGAGTCTCGACTCATAATCATCTTGGGATAGAATCTCATCTGATTTTCATCAGACTCTATCAGTCGCTGTGGACAGTACCTAATAAATTTTATAATTTATAATACCATGTATGTATTTCTGGGGAGAGAGAACCCATAGGTTCCCTGAGACCTTCTTAAAGAAGTTAAACAAAATAATGTTGGTATACTACTCGTATGTAAACGTCAGCTTCGAAAAAGGCACTTGCCTTTATATTTTGAGGTCGGGAATTTCATTCTCATTCAAGAACTAATTTGTTCCTGGAGAAAATATCGTACTGGTTTTATCGAATCTTCTCTTTGTGGCAAGCTAGGTATGTAATGTACGTGAACATACTATTCCAACTCGAACAATTTCATTGTTAAAGCGGAAGTTTTTCTCGTAAACCCTTCTGTTGAATACCTTTTTCATTACAACAAAGATTACTATACTTTTAGAGAAATTATTAAAGCATCTACGAAGAAGTTTCTTCGCTATAGCTATTCCATTGTCAGGTTTTCACATTAAAAAACCTAATATACAACCGGCCCGCCCCGTTTGTTTAATGAGGGGGGTCAACCGGAATCGTGCACCAACAGTCGCTAATAGCACTCACTGGGTCTGCTCTGACACATCACATGAGCCAGCAAGTTCATTAGCATTCAAACTTGACATGGACTTTGCATTAGACAAATCTGCATGTAGCGCTTTTGTGATTTGTCAAGTTTTTTCGTCTATTCATTTCTGTCTGTTATTTTTTTTTTTTTTTTTTTTTTTTTTTTTTTTTTTTGCAAAACCTCCTCATGCAGAACAGAAGTGATTGTATTCTGTGCTAAATACGTTCCGTCTAAATGCTCTGCTCAACTGACTTCTGCAGTACGGTTCATTCTCCGAACAAGAGTTTGATATAGTGAATACACTTGAAATTCAGTTATAGTTGTCTTTCTATTTTAGAAATTATGCAAATAATGCATTCAGACCAAACAGGAGCTTCTCTTTATAGTCATTAATAATTCATAATTGAGGAAAATATTAATAAAATCCAATTTTCTATTTACATTGGCAAATTATAGGTACATACATAATAAAGCAAGAATTCGGTTGAAAGTATTTTCTTGCACATAGACCATTGACAAATTGAAAAGAGCTCTCTGTCCAAAATCCGAATTCCAAGGATATAGAAATCCCTATCCTTATTCATACCCAATATACAGTTCTCTCCATGCCATCGGATTACCGTTCTGTTGTGATTCAACATGCTCTGTAGAGTGTTCCTAGTTCACATTGAATTTTAATAATAATTGTGTCATTCTATTAATTTCGTATTTCCTGTTATGGAGAGGGGTCTCTCCACGTTAGTCTCATGGGGCGGTTGAAGAATCAAGGAATATTTGTGTTGAGATAGAAGTTGAGATACCATGTGTTAAATAGAAGCCTGTACATTACCAAACCATTGTTCCGAATCGCATGATAGTGAAATATCTTTGTAAAGGACTCATTAAAAGCTCTCAAAGGTGTATGACAAAATTTCAATTTTAAATCCTTTCAGGACCAAGAAATTCAGCTTTCCAATAACAAAACAACTGTCTCATTAGAAGCACATGTTCGTTTGCGTTCATTCATCTCCTCGTATGTGTGTCATAGTGTCGGGTAATCCATCCAGTGCCAATATTTCTCACACTTCGTGGACCGCTAACACATATTGTTCAGTAAATTTGTCAATCATAATGTAGTGAATGAGGAGAGAAAAAATACTCTTGTTATGAATGAGGAAACTCTTCCTAACATTTACAAGTTGATATTCGAGTGTTTGGAATTACTTTAAGGAGCTTCATTTTTGGACAGCTTTCTATAAAGATTGGTTGCAAGTGGGTTGTAATGTTGTATACATTCGAGCAAGTGTGTCTGTTTATTCCATTTGAGAAATCTAATGTCAACATTGATAAAAGACTCGTGGAAATCATAAATGACATGTATAATAATAATTATACCCATTACACTAGTATTGAAGACCTGACTTTTATCTGAAGACGTGAGAGAAACTTGGTCTCCTCCTCAGTGGAGTCCTAAGCTGTTCTAATGTATTCGTTGGACACTAGGCATTGTTTTCTCAAGTTCCCCATTATAGTATCTATCTCTCATTAGTGCGGTGATATCTGGGTTGTCGGCATATAGCGTGGGAATTCTTCTGATGGATCAAGGTGTTAATGAACGAGCTGTTTGCTTATAGGAACTCTCAGATCTTGAGACTGTTTGTGTACAAAGCAGGTAAAACTGAGCCTTCCAATGTTTGCCCAGTCAACACACACAATGGAGCTTATTATCTTTTATTTGTTTACAAATCTGAAGAGATAAAGACAAAACGGGGAAACTTGGTCTCATTAATAAATAATAATCGGATTTTATTTTAACTGCTAACTCAGCACTCACTCATTTGATACGAATATGCGCGACAAAATGCTCGCAAATGAATAATTAAGAAGAAAATTTTACAGAAAATTGGAAGAAAATTATGTTCAAATAACAATGTAGAACAAACATTGTTGGTTCAAAATCAAGAAGCAATCACCCCGGCTTTCCCGAATCCATCAAGCACTGAGAGATCGTCTGGGGGTTTCCACAGATGTAAGGATCTAGGACACCAGTTGACACTTTGTCTAGTGCGACTCATTTTTGCTGAAAATTTTCCATAAATTTGACATTGCACAGTCTTCGAGGATTACTCATTCTTCTGCCGAGGACGATTCTCTATGGAATTTTACCATTGCGAGTTGGATGACTATAGAGAGTTGGTTCCGGTGTATCACCAATTTACCAGAGGGAATTGAGCGGCGTTCATAACACTGAGGACACCTGGATGGACTATTCCTCCATGCCCATCAGCCTGTTGACTCAAGATGTTATTGCAAATTGTATGACTATAATTGGAGACAACTGAGACATTACTACCTATACATATAAGAAAAGTGGATAGTTATTTTTTTTTAATGTGGCAGGATTCTCAATTTTTGAGCTCTTCCATCCAACCACACGTGAAAAAACGAAATTTAAAAGGCATATCTTGAAAAAAATCTCAAAAGATTGATTTAAATATTAAATAGTGTACCTAGATATTAAACGGTTTACTTTTAGGAAGGACTCAATTAGGAAAATTATCATATACTGTACTGCATCACCATTAAGACAAGACATGTTATATTACACAAACGTAGAAATACCGAAGGATATAGGGCAAGTTGGTAGAAATTCAGCTCATTTTTTGACATACCCAACTGAATTGGCAGGAGAATAATAAATTAAAAGAACAAGGTATCCTCAGTCCTCAGATAATAAATTATCCAATGTTCGCCAAGGTCTCTACTAGATGTCATAGTAGAAGTTAGTAAATGTACACCTATAATAAACCTAACCCAACTCACTTTTTTCTCACGAGAACCTACAGCAAGAGGTAAACAAAACATTTAACTGAAGAAAAAACACATGAAATTAATTCCACTGATGTCCAGAGCCTTGACAACGTACTAGCCAAACTATCTGAAACAAGTAGTGAGGGTTTAAAAACACAAGTAAAAAGAGTCATTAGATTTTGTAAAGTACCCAGAGCGGATGTAGAGCTAGTTCCTATGCATGAAACCTTTGTAGAGCTTCCGGTCCCGGGATGACACCTGTGTTAAGCAACGCAATGAGAGATATGGGGGACTGGGGTGCAACTCAAGCACCTTGCTAGATGATGCAATCAAAAGTTAAGTACCCAATGTTGTCATGAGAGTATGGGGCTAGAAATCAACCGTCATAGAGATAAACAAATATATTTAGGTACTGTGACCTGCCCATCTATGGGCATGGGTTACCAAAATAAATGTTCTGAAAGAAGTAATCCAATATTCATTATAAAATTGACATATGCCATGTGTAGTAACATTACCATTTTATTTTTATCATGATCCCAGAATCATATTTAATGAAATTATATGAGAAAAATAATGATGCATTCTGTGATAGGTACTTTATATTTTAGAGTTTTTACAGTTTGAATGTAAATGACCTTTTAATATACAACCAAGGTTTCTTCCGTTTTCAATAAGTTCCACTGATACGTAGCTTAGGTATATGAGTTATTACACTTATTACCAAGGTGCCCCGTTGTAAATTTGATAATATTATTCCATACTACACGTCGTCAGCATACATAGTTTTACCTGAATTTCAGGATACATCCATTATGTAGAGTAAATAACTAAACATATGAGAACCAGTTCTCTGCTCGAGTTAATTGAAATCCTGGAATATTTGGCAACACGTTAAAATCTCATCGGTTCCGGCCAATTTAGTTTTCTACCTCGGCCGAGTGGACCGAAACTCTGCATATGTGTTCAACATGTTCACCTGACGAGTTCCAGCCTCAGGCTAATATTATACTATTAGCATATCATTAGCGCTACACTCAGATACTTTGGCGTGGCTATTTACACCAGTCCCAAGTTAACACTCACCTCGGAGTATACTCATAGGCCTTCTGATATTATTTTCCTTCATATTCGCTCAAAGCAAAGATTTTCGTATAAATAAAAATACAGGACATGAATATTTACACCTGTACCAAGTTAACACTCACCTAGGAGTATACTCATAGGCCTTCTGAAATTATTTTCCTTCATATTCGCTCAAAGCAAAGGTTTTTGTAAAAGTACTTTTTTTCTCACGTCAATTTTTCCGTAAATTAATGGTGTTCTCGAAATTGGCATTTTTAGAGGTGAAAGTCTGCAGTGACATATGTTTTTTATGCTTGAAATCGAAAGAAAACTTAATGCAGAAGCGATTAAGATCATAAAAAAAGCCATTTAACCTGCTAGTTTTTTCACGACAGTGTCCGGTAAAGTGGGTGAATTTCGTATTGGATTTTTTTTGTTGTTGAGGAAACACAATTGGCATAGAAAATAAATAATACCTAATAAGGGAATAATACTTCAATTAACATAACTAAATGCGAAATTAATGAAGATTATTTCTTCTAAATCAGTGCCGGATATTTTTTTTTTCTCTCTCTTTCTCTCTCTCTCTTTTCTCCTCTTTAAAATAATTGAATTGGTTTAATTTTTACCCTCAAGAGTTTGGTACTTGACCTGGTATTTTTTTCTCTTAAATTTCGAGATAATTAGATTTTTATTTAGAGACCTGGTATTCATTACTAGCAACACCAGTATGATTTTTTTTTTAATTTGGGTTTAATATCGCGTTTCAACTGCATGGTCATATCATAACGGGGGTGTTACATTCCATTCGCAAGAAACTCACCAACCTCCTAAACACATTTATCTCACCCAGCCTGGGTTAGGCCGGAATGCCAGCATCACGAAGTCTTCTCCTCGCTGGACGTTGCTTAACTTCGGTGATCCTACAAGAATCGTTGCATTCAAAGCGCCATCTCCAGAATTATTGACAATGTGTTTTCTACAGATTTTACCAACTTACCAACTAAAATTGTCTCAAGAGGGGACCCCTAGGCCGACTTTAGAAGCAGCATTATCCGATAATTATTTTTGATACAAGTTGAACTTTGAAAAGTGAAAAAAAGAGAGAGAGAGAGAAAAAAGAAAAATATCCGGCACTGATTTAGAAGAAATAATTTTCATTTAATTTCGCATTTAGTTATGTTTATTGAAGTATTATTCCCTTATTAGATATTATTTATTTTCTATGCCAATTGTGTTTCCTCAACAAAAAAAAATCCAATACGAAATTCACCCACTTTACCGGACACTGTCGTGAAAAAACTAGCAGGTTAAATGGCTTTTTTTATGATCTTGATCGCTTCTTCGTTAAGTTTTCTTTCGATTTCAAGCATAAAAAACATATGTCACTGCAGACTTTCACCTCTAAAAATACCAATTTCGAGAACACCATTAATTTACGGAAAAATTGACGTGAGAAAAAAAGTACTTTTACAAAAACCTTACTATGACCCTGATTAGAAGTAAACAAGAATATTTTTTTGATTTCATATGGTGTAAAACAATATTTTGAACCTATGAACATAAAAAAAGTACTAAAAAATCTAACTAACGCTGAAATACAGGGTGTAACAATTTTGAAACTTGCACCCTACTAGCTCCGCCCCTGATAAGGTTTTTGAAAAATTTAAAAGCTCATTATACTCAGCCTAACTTGGACTTTAATTAACAGGAATAAAAATATAGCATTCCATTTAAAATTCGCGAGAAAAATGAAAAAATATGGCCTAAAATCCGGAAGGGCCGACCGGGGCCAAAAATAAATATGACCACAGGATGGGCCATGGGGCACTTCCTATGCCTAGGACTTTACAGAATTGAAAAATTCCGTCGCGTTCAAAAGTTACGAGGGGGTGGCCACCTTTTCTGAAACATACTGTATAGTTCAAAATTTGCTGGAATGCACGCTAAGAGGTTTGAGCCTCACATCGTGCAGGGATTGTTATCAAAAATAGCTTTATTGTTGAAAGTCAGAATTTTGTTGGAATTAATAAAATCACATTTTTATGACGGAGAAAATATTGACGCGTTCCTTTGGTGAATTCGAGTTGAGGGTAACCTAAGCTTTAAGAAGTGTTCATGAATTCCGTTGTCAGACCTGGTTTGTCTGGCCAATTAACCAGATCCCAGAGGAAGGTTCACACCATTCCAACAAAGGAAAATATTCTCTCAACAAGTGTAAACTCAGAACTCGGTCTCTCTCTCTCTCTCCCTCTCAGATACACACACACACTCCCTCCCTCTTGCTGCTTGAAGGATTGCATGACTTAAATCAATAAAGAATCCAATCACAGAACGTATAATTATCTAATAAAATGTGCTTTTTAACACGTCTGTATTTACAAACATATACTAAACGAAGAAGAAATATTTATACAAACATATCGAAACACTTTTTATAACACTTTATATTGACCAACATATAAGCTTAATTATGATCATACATGCAACGTTAAGTGATAAATAATATGGCAAACCGGATGTGATGGATTCAAAATAAATATATTTTTACATTAAAATCAATTAAATGAAATACTTCACAAAACCTGAAGAATATAGAATACATTCACATGGATTGTATGCGAACAAGTATATCAGGCACTGCCCGATATATTTGTTCGAGTGTTGAGTTTACTTGCAGGTAAGTTTAGAGTGACATACTTAACAATAAATTGAGGTATGACCATAAAAAATGTTGGTACAAGCTTCAAATCTCTTAAAAGCTTGAAAAAAAATATAGTCAAAAGAGTGTTTTGATATTATAAATATCCAGAAAACACTAAAGTCAGAGAAAACAGTCAATAGATTAATTTAAAAACCAAGAAAATAAAATGAATGAGAAGAAGAAGAATTGCAAAGTTCTGACTCATATCTCTCAATGAAGCTAATTTTGATAACAATCTCTGCACGATCTGAGGCTCAAACTCTTAGCGTTCCTCCACCATAATTTGAACCATATGAGAGTGAACCTGACACATCCACTGATATCATTACTCATACTTTCGGGACAAACCCCCTACACCAAAACTTGAACATACCCATTACCCATACACCACGGACAATAAAAGATTAGATATACGAGTATATACATATTGTACATGCACAGTAATGCACACATATACAGTATAAATATGTTTATATGGAGGTAAATGCAAAATAATGTACAAAAATGAGCAACATCATGGCAAGACGTGAAAAAACATTCAAAGATCCGCAGAGTTGAAAGTTTCAAGATCGGTGGTACATCTATAACATTTAGATGATGAGATAGAAGAAAAAGTGCTTGAATGGAGGTGAGAATCGTGAACCACGGATAAGAAGTTTGAACATAAAGCTTCCATATCTCTCAAACATCTTCCATAGGACGCTTCAGAATAAAAGGAAAAATTACGTGAAATGCAAAATAAAAGTGAAGATGAGAAGAGAGCCTTGTGAATTTGAAAAACTCAAGAAATTGCGAAACCATGCAAACATTAAAGGAGTCTCCAAAACTTTCTTGGTATATACCTATTTTATAAAAAATAAAATAGGTATACCAAGTAAAAATAAAACCCCAAGATAACAGATTTTTGGAGGTTTCAGAAAGGTTTATGAAGATTTCACAAATGTTGAGTATCTATTCCAACATTTTTTGGTGTTTTCAAATCTAAATGACATTCTATAACACCCCTGAATCATGTGTTACTACGTGTGAGGTTGATATAAAATTCAATGGTGCACAGTGGACATGAAAAACGCCGTTCAAAACCACCCGTCCTGTGTAGGCCGCTCATAGAAGAGCGAACTTGTATGAACCGTCAAGAGTTTCAGCCGTCCAAAGAGACCGAACTTTTATCAACCCACCTGAACTGCAAGCTTGAAAGTCAATGCCAAGAAATAGACGATTGTTAATCGGAATAAATATGCTCATAGAAAGTTCGCTTTAAATTTATCTGTCGGGAATTCAATTATAACAAACGCATGTTCCCAATATTAATAGTCCTAATATGTGGGACCAGCACCAGTCTCTAGATCCAGAGTAGCTTCATAAATGTTGATGTGTTTAATTTATTTTCAACAAGTAGGCGTTTATTCAGAGAGAATTCGTTATACCAAGTTTGTAGGTATATGTGCAGTTTGGTATTGAAGCTGTCTGCTGGTCTAATATATTGGGCACAGGCTGAGGGCCACACACAAACGCACGCACACGCATCTTACACTCACAATATAATATGTGCCTTGTGCCTACATTTCATGGATACATAAAGTTATGTTCATACTAAACGTGCACCAGCTCTCATATAAATTTAATAACTTTACACTCGTCGATAAAACGTGAATTGTATACAAATATTTATTCCTGAAATTAAAAGTGCAAATAATGTTCTCATACTCAAACTCTTTTGATTAAAACGATCAATAAAAAAACACGATTATAAGGCTTCTCATCACCCTAAGATTACCCAGTGACATTAGAATTAGAGGGAATGCATGCATTAGGACAATAACTACTATTCAAAAGTTGTAAGAGGAAGAACCGGTTGACCAATTGCTATCGAACTAATAAATACAGAGCAAGTAACTTTATCAAATATTGAACACTCTTAACAAAATAATATCTTACAGTCCCCTTGATACCCTTGATATTTACATAGGCAAAAAACTGAGATTTGAGAAAAAAAGGATCATCAGATGGTTCAATATATGAAACTGCTGAGTAACACATTTTACTGGGACTTGAACCACCGACCTCCAGGTTACAAGTCCGCTGCCCTATCGATCAAGCTACTGAGGTCGGTTTACCCGTGCTATTAAAGAACAGTCTATTAGACTGCGGAGAACTTGGGCGAAGTGTTGGCAGACTCACATACATATAGGTGAAGCGATCCGATTAGCTATTTCAAACAACTGTTAATCACAGTACAATGTTAAAGCCTACATAGATGGTTCGTATGGTTTGGATTAAATGAGGTTCTTCTTGATAGAAAAATTCTAAACCTGGGAGGCATCTATCAGAATAGAAAAGCTGTCGGGGGCCTGTCCCAAATCCTCGCAACACTGAGGAGATGCTCCACTTCCATTCTATTCTCAACAAGTACCGTACGCTAAATATGCGTATATTGTTTCATTTTAGTGTTTATAATTAAGTTGATTAGGTGTTAATGTTTGACTTCTCCATCTGCGAACGATCAAACAAAACTAATTTAGTCCCAAAAGGGAATGTCCTAAAAATAAATCAAGAAAATACTCGATTTTCTAAAAAAAATATCAAAGTACATAATATTTAAACTCAAGACATTAATCAGTATAATGAAAAGATCTTGGATGTCACAGATAATAGTATGAATTGGATTTACCTAAGCATTTGTAAGTCTTAACTCATAAGTCATAAGAGTCATAAGTCAGACGTAAATAACAGTTAACTTATGATTAACGCCTGAAATGTAAAATAAAAAAGATATTATCATAAGAGTACTTAGGAAAAAAATAAAAAAATAACCGACTTCAGTAGCTTGACTGATAAGGCGACAGACTTGTAACCTGGAGGTCGGTGGTTCAAGTCCCGAGCTAAGCAAAGATTTAGTAAAGCTGGTTTGTGTAGTTATAACATCAGAAAATGATTAACACAAATATGACAACAACTTACTTAGAGGAAAAAAACAAATACTTAGCATACTTAGCATACGTAACTCTCTATTGACATCACTGATTAATACTCATCATGTGATGGAAAAATTGGACAATAGCAAATTTCCTCATCCCAGCACGAGGCTCACTGTCAGTGAAATAGCTAAGTGTCAAGGATTTTGAACTTGGGATCTACTGGCTACTTAGTGGTGGTGTCACAGGTTCTAATGATCCAATATGGACCAGGTGTCGCGTTGTGATCTCAAGTGTGACTGGACTGGCCTTGAGATCAATCATACAGATCGCACTCTGTAGTGAAATCTAGATCATGAGACAACTATGTGATCCGCCTCGTCAATGAGACAACTTGCACATAACTTGTTTCTCGTAGATATTGGAGGAAGAAAGAAAAGTGGAAGAAAGCTGGCATACGAGTATAAGTGGAAACAACAATTATAAAATTCTATATCAGGTAATTAATTATCATCGTCGTACTGTTAGAAACAATAAATGAAATTTGAACAGTTCAAATTGTGTCTCAAAAGGTAAATGAACAAAAAGCGATGAAACAAACACGGGCTATCAATTAAAGAGCCACAAAAGAGAACTAAAAATATCGGAAGAACAATTCACAAAGAAGAAGGAAGACCAGACAGGACACTCAACTTGTGTTTTTGACAATTCCGACTGTCTACTTCCAAACAACATTAAAATCTACCAGACCGGAATATTGAGTGTAGTCGACGGTGGTTTTTTGTTTAAAATTTAAATTAACAAAATTCTGCAACAAAAAGGCGCCGATACTGTCGGCGAATGTTACGCTTGATTTTTTTTCTTGTTGCGAATTTAAATTAATATAAGTGAAACAAAGTAGACTATAGGGATACTTAGGATATCATTGGTCAGTATCAGAACTAATATCATATTGGCATTTGTGATTAGGGCAGTTATGAAATAGGTAAATACTCATTCATGTTTGCGCCAGTTTCTCGATCAAAAAAGTTGTTTTTGATCATTTTCCTCTTCCTTGTCAATGTGAATGAGAATAACACTGTTGATAATAATGATTTGATCTAATAACTCTTCAAATTCTCAAGCTCAATGAAAGCCACTTCAGATCTTCATCGCCCCAATCTAGTTCTAGTGGTTTCACCCTGTACACAATCAAAGGCCACGCTCATAAACTGTCAAATTACTTTGAAATTAAGGACTTAAGTCTAGCAATACAAAAGACTGACTGACCGAATCTAATCAAGAATTGATGTGAACAAGGGCTCAGGGTAGTCCAATCTCAGGTAACCAATAATACGCTTTCACTACTAGAGAACCAACATCTTCTCCATCTTGTTAAAATAATTCTAAAGGATTTTCTTTTGACTATTCCTACAAGGTAAAAGTAGAGAAATATTCAAAAACAATAGAAGTCATAATCCTATTCGTGAGCAGAACATTTGATCTTGATTATACTGACCAAATTCTTGCTAATTTATAACTTAAGGCTAGTTTATAACCATAGACAAAACTTTTAGAGAAGGCAGAGTAAGTCGAAGATTTTTTTTATACCCTAACTCTAAAGGTATGGTGGGACAAAAAGGGCTCAAATTGGCGTCAGGAGTTTTTGGAGAGAAAAAACTTTGGTGAAACATGCTTCTTTTTTTCTTCAAAACAAAAAAATATCGCCCCCCAAGGCTTTGTTGAGGTTTTATTGGTTTTTATAGACGTCATATTTCACCCATTTCGGACGCTTGTTACACTTGTTGAAAGAGAACAAAAAATGTGGACATATGGTCGGCTGAATTTTAGGTCAAGAAGGGTGAAGGAGCCAATGTAATATGAAACTTTCTCGTGTGGAGCCCTTTAGTGCGTGGGGATGTTAACAGTAGGATAATTTCTGACATAGTTTGCCAATTAAGACGATAGCAACCATCCCTGTATGCTCGGTCAGACATTAGAGCCGCGATCAATGCCAAAAGAGTCTATGGCTAATTTGTAAATACAATTATAATATTTTTTTGAAAAGATAAGTAAAAATGAACAATCTATATTTATAAAATAATATGGAACTTATTCGTCTGAAATAAGGTTTGAGCTCGCAGCTTCGTGCTAAAATATGAAATTGGTCTCCTGACAAAGGATCCGACATACTGAAAGCTTAGTCTCTTATTTTGAGCCCCGTGCTTTCATGATTCTAAATTACAGCCAGATGATCTTTACATTTCTTAACATTGAACATTACACTGACCGGGACGTGACAAGTCCAGAGGAGCTTGACTTAAGAGGTGAATGACTGACTGTCTTCAATATAATACCTTTACCTATACTATGAGTATTTAGTTATAAGTACCAACATATAAATAATACCTACATATATTGCATATCTACTAAATTCATTATACATCCAATACCTATTAGGTATGTAATAAATATTAGATCACACAGAACTATATACTCGTATGTATAGGAATTACAAGGAGAGGGTAGGTACAACTCATTCGACACAACCTGAGCACTGAGCAGCCAAAAATTTGTGCATCACATGTCTACTAAAACCAAACAATCGAAGGGTATGGATGTGTAGCTGTAAATTCTAATACTAAAAATTCTTCTGATTTAAGGAACAAGCTGCAATTTTAAGTTTTCATTTGCACAACATCAATCTTTGAACGTTTTTAAGGCTTTCTTGACCGTAGCAGATGTCTCGATTCTGAGCTCTTCCATCCAACCACTTGAAATTACTCTATATAATTTTGAAGGAGTTTTTTAAGCCATCCTTGAAGCTTTCCGAGGAGGACTCATGACGTAGCTCTAATGGCAAGGAATTCCACAACCTCACAGCAGAAACATGAAAGGACCCTCCAAGTACCTTGGTTCCATGAGATGGAAACTCTACTCTAGAGCTTTGGTATGATTGGATCTGGTGGCATATCTAGTTGAGTCGGATGGAAATCTCAAGTTATATTAAGGTTTAAGATACCGATGATTAATCTGATAGAGAAATTTCAAGGATTTTTAACACACTACGAGTAAGATATATGTTCATTTGCTTTCGAAAGCCTCCACTTCAAGGACAGCAGGTTACTCTCCTGCGATCCGGAGACCGTTGGCACTTAGAAGATGTATCAACAGAAGGTGGTTAATCAATTGCAATGAATATTGGTTTGCAGCTTACTAGATTACTAGCTATAATTACTAGATTGCAAGTAGATTAAGTTCATTTTTAGACTAACATAAGTTACTGCATTTGTTTTGATGATATTTCAGTTTATGTGAGCTTCAGTATGACCCATCTGACTCAACCTATAGTAATAATATGTATTGTGAGAAGCTGTATTTCCTATTTCCAAATACACTGCCCGTTTAGATCTCCTAATTTAATCAATGTGAGACTGGGACACTACAGCAAATAATTATTATGATTATGATAATCATGTGTTTTAATTATGAATTATGATACGTCATGATGGTGTGTTGACAGGACCAATGATAATGTAATGGTACTAATGGTCAACTCTCTTATGTAAAGTACTATTGTTGGAATCCAAAGCATTAAGTATTCTTCATTCATGTATTATTCCTTGCGTGCTTCATAATTTATACATTTTTATTAATCATGGTTTATGAAATAATCAAACATTTTGTGTTAGTTAACACACTACGTTTCATTATCGTGAACATGGAATGGCTATCAAGTTATCATTATTCAACAATTCAATTGGTTAGCTGCCAACGCACATACGAGTATATTTATGATAGTACAGAGATAACTATTACATTTTAATCAAATTCATAAACAAATTCTAATAAATCAAATTATTTCCATGAAAACAAAGACTATATTACATAAACGTAATACATAAAGAAACAAATTTCTGAAATTCTAATCAAGACTCAAGTTAAATTTACCTTAAATGTACAAACATCGGAAAAGGCGAAATCCGTTGTTTTTCCACTGTCTTTTATGGGTTAATGATCTTACTTCATACCGATGTGTATTAACTTTGATATAAAAACAATATTTGAAATGGACTAATATCGAGCGAGGTTAAAGAATAAAGTGAATGTATCTCTCTCTAGTTGTTCAATATTGTATCTTAAAACACCAAACACACACTATATTATCAAATACAGATAGGTACATTGCTCCCGTGCTCTTCAACACAAACGAGACTATTAAGATCTGAGTCTAAATTACAATTAAAGTCCCACACTTGAGAGTTAAGACAGTACAAAAGTTTTACCATCCCACATAACCTATTTACAATACGAGAAATTAGATCGTCCAGGAATGAAATCACACACACAATAGAGACGACAGACATAAAGTTCTTTGCCTCCAGGCTCTATAAACTAGAAATATTGAGACACTATCCGTCCATCATAAGCAGGAATGAAATGTATGAAATTGATTCGAAATGGAAAAAAAATGACCTAGAAGAGACTATTGTGGACACTTCTAGTCGTCTAGAAAACGGAGCAAGTACCAGTATACCAGTCCGCGTTGGATGCCTGTATTTGGAAAAGTGAGAAACTTTCGTTCAACTTTCTTGCCGAGACCTGGAATCGATTATGAGCGACTTTCATTGCGATGGCCTCCTGCCTTCAAAACCTCATTGATGAGCTAGGTGTGACGGAGGCTAAACTTTCTTAAAACCGAGGAGCAAATAGGGTTTCAGTCAAACTTCGAGATGCTTCTTTTGTGATGATCATCGATCAGTTTGATCAGAATTCAAAACTCGCGGGTTCAATTACCGTCCATTGCTCACAAAGATGCATATATTGGCATGAAACAAGCGACACAGTTAGACATGGAATTTGAGGTTTGCCACCAGAAATGCAGAAAATATGACAAGTCATTCACAGTCAGCAGTGTGTTTATGTTCTCCAGTATCCTGATGTGTAATTATCTGTATGTATAGATAATCCTATGTACAACGTGTATTATATTTTATGTATGCTCACATGACGTTAGAATAGAAACAAGAGACCTACTGGAACCATGGCAGGACTCACAAACCTAGACCTCACGCTAAGCATCAGTTCACGCCTTACTCCGTGACGTCATCACATGAAATCCTGATGACTTGGTGAGTTTCAGCTGAAGGTACTCTTGCTTGCACTATAGCATTATGGTCTATCGATATCTCTATTAAACCCTACACCTGTCAAGGGTCAAGGGCATTTGCTGTCTGTGGTCTCCGTTACTGTTTATGCTGATTTGTAGGCTAGATTAGTACAATAGTGTATGTGAGTAAATGTTCTGTTTATGCCTAATGGATGATCACTTAATGTCCTGTAATGTACAAATTCAGTTGAATTCAGAATGTCATGTAATTTACATAAACTGGACAAAACTCGTGGTCCTGATAAAAATTTCCCGTCTAAAAATCTTTTTCAAACAGGAAAGTCAAATCATACCTCTTTCAACAGGAAAGTTTTGCCGATCCCTTGAGTTCCCGTTTACCTAGTTTCTACTGTAGGTACTACACTACAGATTTGCTTACTTATCTGTACTACACTACAGTTTTGCTCTTTTTGGTAGTATGGTGTATTATATTATAAATATGTATGCAATATGCTAGTAGTTCTCACAGATTGCAAGTATAGTTCAATAACCATAATTCTCTCTGATTATTAATATCTATCTCAAAAGAAAATGATGGTGTTGAGGGAAATGTTTTGGAAAGCTGAACTATAACTGCTACCGTCTATCATTATGACATTGATGTTCATGCTCATGTTGTTCTTGACAGAGGACTGGAATGTCACTCAGTAGCAAAAAAAAAAAACAATAATATGTTCAACAGAAGTACCAGAAGCAACCCTCAAAACTAACTCATGTTGAGGGGAACAAAACAAATCGATTTAGATTTCATAAAAAAAGAGTCAAAGTAAAAAATTCAATATGCACGAGTGTGAAGAGACACGCCGCCTGTCACATCAGTCACTTGCGATTCATGACACGACAAAAAGTAATACAGGGAGAAACAGAACACCAGAATAACATCTAACTTAGAACACCAGAATAGCTGTTAAATTGCTTTGCTTCAGCAATGTTTTGCTATTGCTGAAGGAAATTTATGTCAGGAATATTCCTATTCAATTAGGCTAAACTGTCATGAGTCAGCTGGGATTTGAACCAACGAAATGAAAACTCTTCAAGAGTTCAGTAGTTGTGCATCTGCAGCCCCAACTAAGAAGATTGATACTGAAATGGTCGATCGAAATTTAGTCACGTACTTTTTAGTTGGATTCGCTGAGACTATACAGAGGCTTTCCCTTCATTTCAGAACCAAATGTGGAAAGTGTACTACTTTCATATTCAGGTATTTCACACCCTACTCGTGAAGCAGCCACAACCAGAAAGAAAGCGTCCTAAGAATGGATCTAACCCTGTTAGAAGCAGATGTCCCCCACCCACAGCAGTAATAGCATTCAATCAGTAAAAACACGAGCCATACTAAGATCTCCACTTAACGCTACATTATTTTTACACATTTTAAATTAGAAAATGAGACTGCAATATGCTGAGAATGCATTGTGTACTGCATTTAGTGCAAGTATGTATTTCATACCCCCTACCCTGATAGCGCTTGTTCATTACCCGTGCCTCGGAAATTCCATTACATTTAATGATGCCTAATTTCTACTCTGAAATGTTTCATAAAAAAATATTTTTTTACACCCAAATGTGTAATAAGAAAAGCATTCGATTATCTTATCCTCTATTCCTCTCTTTTCCTTTGTCAGAAGATTAATCGACACTTGAAATCTATTTCCTTCCTTTTTCACGATATTCTTCCCTAGGATACAGATGCTGCTATTTCATTTCTCATTTCAATCACTTTTAACATTATCACACTCTTATTAAACACCAAATCTCAAGTTTACGAGCGCAGTGAGAGCATCGAAATGGAATAAGAGTCTGATGTAGGAAGGTCCTGAGTCCTTACTGCTAAAAATATCATTCAGATGCGAGTTATTGGACTTATTAGCAAAATCTTTCACCAGTAATCTGATACTCTTGCCAAAACACACTCGGAGCAAACATTTTTAAATAGAAACCAGTTTTTAAATGTCCTCTAAATTCAATGAGAGAGAGAGAAAAAAACTGTTATGACAAATTTGGCGAGTCGAGCATTTTGCAACAATGGGAAACTGTTAGCACATGAGCGAGATTTTAGTCAAAACCAGTATTTGGTGTTTTTAAGAATCAAGAGTTTGGCCCCATACACCTGGTTCGTGTATGGATTAAGCCTGACATTAACAGTGCAATGTACAGATGCGCTTTTTGGATCTTTTCAACAGATTTTAATTTTTAGATAATATGCTAATTTACATTTATGCATGTGAAGTGTCCAATACATGTTCGCAAAATTGAAGAAAGTAATATCAAGCAAGGTGGGGATTTTGAGACGTAAGGCGAAACATTTTGAAAAGCTGAGTGATTTTTTATTCAAGTAGAAGTTCAAGTATCGTGGAACTTTGCGGAAATGCAGGCAGGTGAAATCAAAACAGACAGGTGAATTTAAAATAAATAAAAATGTTATAAGATGAAATCCAAAATCCCAGAAAGAGGAAAAAAAGTTGACCATTTGGACACTTTCATAGAAAAATCTTACGTTAATTTATTTACCGTTTATCTCGCACCCACTTCACCCAGGCCCAATACTCATTAAATTGATTTAATTTTCGTTAACCATCACTGATCTTCACAG
Source organism: Bactericera cockerelli (assembly GCA_024516035.1). NCBI lineage: Eukaryota > Metazoa > Arthropoda > Insecta > Hemiptera > Triozidae > Bactericera > Bactericera cockerelli. Next base: position 38,233,267 of record CM044958.1, read on the forward strand.
CTTATTAAGTGTCTGATGTATAATCAACTAAACTTGCTACAATTTAGTTGATCCTTCAAGACCCCTATGTTATACTCAAGCAGTATCCGAATGCAATCGTGTTAAATATACTGTGGGGGGACTTGATTGAACTCTGCCCTTATATGAGGGTCATTTGCCCCCAGAAATCCCCCCCACCCTCCACTTTTGTTGATTGAAACATTAGACTTGAATTAATATACAAGAAGATTGTTTTCTTCAAGTGCCTCGGTATTATTATTTCTAAGCGTATTTAGTTCTAGGTTCTCTATTTAATAGAGTTGGATTTCGGGAGAGCTTTCAACTTTTTACACAGAGCCTGTGCGGCGTAATTGCGCTGAGTTCTGAAGGTCTATAAATCAGTGAGGATAGATGAAAAAGAGCTAACTTTCAATTTCGGTATCGCAATAAACCTAAGTGGCACGGTAATTAGCAATCTCACACCAAACTTGTACGTGCAAAAATAAAATAAATATTAATTCTTACCATTAACTAAGACTATTTTTAAACAGTATTGTTTGTGAAGCGCCATAATATGAGGAGCAACCTAGACCAGATCCGTATTTTAAAAGGAGTTTTATGAACAAGTAAGTATTTTAGGGATTTTTCTTTATAAATACATACAAGAGAAATCAGTACTTTCAGTTATGAAAAATGCCAGAACAGACTACATTATGTAGGTCAATAAGTGTATTTTTTTAAAAAAATTCTTACTTCTAAATTTTATTTTCTTATTTTCTTTAACCTACATATAAAAGGAATATATGACATACGACAATGATGAAACAGACCAAACATTTTTGTATATTGCAATATTTTACTACGAAAACATGGTTATCATATTAGGCAGTGTAGTCGTAGACATAGACACCCACTGAATGAATCACACAAAATCCGTGTGAGAGATGTACGTAGGCCCCCTCCTATCATAATATATCTTACAAAAAGAAAACAATATTGTGTCTTGTACGAGAAACATTATTGTCTTGTATAAAAAATATTATTTTTCGCAACCCTTCTGTCCTTGAGAGCTAAGCCCGAGCCAGTAATAGCAAGAGCAGGCGTATTAGCGGAGGCAGATAAAGTCTTCATAGCTCGGGTTACGCCAGTGGAACATTGTCTGGGGGGCTTGGGTCTCTCACGGTCTCCTGTTTCACAGCAATTCATCTGAGGGGTCTCCGAGTAATGGGTCTAATGGGAATTGTGAGGGGAAACACATGGAGGTGAGAGGTGGGAAAAGGTTAAGGTGTGTAAGGGTGATACTTGGGTGGAAGAGACCACAAATTTGATAATCCTGCAGTTAAAGCCTTTAAATATAAAAAAAATATAACCGGGGTTAATGAAGTTGGGAGATTCATAATTCATAGGGCTTAAGATAGAAGGCAAATACGCTTATGTCTTACTGGCAATCCTTGATGTGAGTGTAGTTACTTCGAGACGAAGCAAAATATTTACAAAGGAGATTTGAAAAATTATAATTATTAAACTATGGAAAATTATTACCCTAAATTGTCCTTGATGAGGGCACTTTGTTCTGGTTTAAAGGAGTATTTCATGTTTCTTAATATTTTTGGATAAAAGGAGATTTGAAAAATCAACTCTTAAGTTAAAACGGGCTAAGAATGGATCTTTATTAATGTATTTTTAGTAGTTTTGACGTCATAGTGTTGTTGCTATTAAATTTTGCAAAATTATTACCCTAAACGGCCTAAACTGTCCTCGATGAGAGCACTTTGTTCTGGTTTAAAGGAGTATTTCATGTTTGTAAATAATGTTAGTTAAAAAAATAAGGTAAAATGGTTGTTCTAAATTAATCAATATCGCGGGGTCTATAAAGAACAGTTGACAATTCACCACAAGATCAGAGAATCCTCAACAGTTGGTTGCAGGAGTGCTCAAAAAATGATTTTCTAACCAAACTTGTAGTCCTGTCTCAAGACACTGTGTGCCTATATTTTTACATAGGTAATACGCTTATGTCTTACACTAGCACAGGTTACTCTCCACAAGTCTTATGCACTGTCCAACCTGTGTCTATTATCCTAAAGGTAAAGTCTACTAAGTGAACAATATAGAGATTTCCAATTCACCTGACAATCAGTATCAGATGTACTTTGGGCGGCTCGGTGGAAAAACGAAGTTAGCGTACTTCTGCCTTCTTCCAGAAAGCTCTCTCGCTATCAGCACAAATCTCCCTTTCAACCGTCAAATTTCCTTACAATAACCCACTTTCTGAATGCATTATTTAAAGGCAATTTGTCGGAAATTTAAATGAAAGATATGGGGATTTTGAAAATGCGAGTGCTTTTTGGAACGAAGTTCTCATGCACATATGATCAACTTATTGATAGTATTTTACCCTTCGAGTCAGATGGCTGAGGTATCCCAGGCGGAAACCATGATTCGAATGGTAAAATGCTAAGTTACCTTTTATTCTCTTAATCACAAAAATTGATGTCTAACCTAACTATTAGCGATTTTTTGGACTTGAACCAACGAGTACAAGTTACGAGTACACTGCTTTATCCATCGAGCTTCTGCAGGTATTTGAGATTAAGAAATCCAAATCCAACTTTCAAACAAACAAAATTCAGGATTGGTTCAATGTGTGTGTATCAAGAGACATTTGCTCTCATCAGCAGGTAATGGTTCTGAATATCCATGCCATCAACTAACCTCTCTATTTTAATCAGTGTCAACAAGTGTCAAAATGCTTGTAAAAAATTGATGAGACACTGTTTTCTTCTGAGTTGAAGTAGAAAGCTAACAGAAATTTCATTAAGATTTCTTAGTTCACCAGCCGCAGTTCATCTTCAAGACCCGGGTTTAGTTCGGCTGAGTGGTCCTGGTTCCATGACAAGAGATCACCCCAACTGTTGATTCTCAGTCACCCCAGTGTTTCATAATATTATTAAAACCTCACTTCATAACATCATGTTAACCTTAGTGCAGGAGGGGGGATTATAATGTTAACACACTATAGGGATTCTGGTTATGATGAAGTCAACAATAACACGCTACGAAAATAAACCTTTTATTAAATTTATGATAAAGGCTTGTCTAATTGATGGAAATAAATGGCTTTAACATCCACTTGAGTATATCCCTTTTTCTTCAATGCTCTATAGATATTAGGTGATTTACCAATTTAATGGTTGTGGAATTTGTTATTATTAGGAAGTGATTGCTTTCTCTTCTCGACACTTTCTGATCCCTACCTAAAATATTACAGATCAAATCAGAGTGAAGAGAATAATAAAAATGTAAATTATATTCATATTGACGAATTAAGATAATACTGGTTTCTGACAGCATAAGCATAAGTAACGCACGGTGATTAAAATAATAGGTATATCTATTTCAGTTGGGGGAGTAATGAAGGTAATCTCCATTGAAGATGGGGTTGATGTGAGGGTAGTATGAGTAGGACAATGATTTACAAATTAATTATTCTAGAATGATGATTTTTTTCTCAACTGCTGAGGTCACAAGTGACAACTCCACTGCAATCTGCCACCGTTTGCTTGAAGCAATCCGGTATCAATGAAATGGATTTCCTAATATAATTTCGAGTAACAATTATATTAGGTGTTAATTAATTTTTTCACAAGATTCATAAAAGCCTTCAAATTTTACATTTAATAAGCACGGCTTGAACTCAATAAAGTAATCTTGAGACCTAAAACAAAATTAACTTGCCCTGAACCGAAATCTCAGCAACCAGACCAACACACTAATATAAGCCAGCTTGAACAGTACACAAAGGATCTACATTATCCTTCCAGTTCAAGTTCCATTAGTGCAACAGGTGTTTTCATATCATGAGACATGAGGGTGGGGGAGGAGGGGGGGGGGACCGGCATAACATCGGTATATCACGCTTGAGAGGATATCAGATTCTGTTCCCCCAGTCCCTGGATCCACAGCCTCTCAGGATTTCTTTGGGTAATGGTTCAGGTCCCTGATCCATCATGATCTCACGGATATCTGCTGCCTCCAGTAAACCATTCATCATAATTCTAGAACTGAATTGTTTTTATTTATTTACACAAAATTATAACAATTACAAACCTCTTGGAGTTGGAGGTTAATGCGAAATTCTGTGGAGTCCCATTCTAGCATTGCCAATCCAGAATAATTGGCCAAAGCTCCACAATATCCCCGAAGCAAAAGTGGTTTCGCAAAAGATTTTTGATAGAAATAAGTAAGTGTTTCTGAAGACAGTCTTTTCAAATGAAAATTCAAATACAAATATTAGCCCAGCTCTTTTCTTGAACCATGTAATGGACATGAACACCGACTTAGAAGGATAGAAATCTAACTGTCTGCTGATGCACCATACTGGCGCTTGAATTTTGATCTTCAGATTGTATACTACCCCAGCTTCTGCCCCTCCCACCTCCATAAGCAAAGAAATTCATCTACCACCCGCACCGAGCACACATGTTATGCTTAACCCTTAGAATTTAACAAATAAAAACCCTTACTGAGAACAGCATGAGAGAAGAAGACGCAGAAAGCAAAAGCTATGAAGGAAACAATTCACTCTTGGGAAAATCTTATGAAAGGATTCAAAGTAGATATCACAAATCAAAACAAAAATCGCAAAACTAGATGTAATCGTGACATTCACAATATGCATTATGCAAGGTTCTTCATACAAAGAAATATAATCAGTAGTTACTATGGGCGAGTGAGTTAGTTAGCGTACTAGGCATTGCACGCAAGGTGACCTGGGTTCGATCACCAGCGGAGCAGGAATTTTTCTGCTCTGTACCTATTATATACCTAAATGTTTAGTGTCCACTCATAACTCTGTAGGAAAAATGAGTATGGTATATAAAACAGTAACAAGAAAGAAAAATCATTTTTAAATCAGTGAATCCAATAGGGGTTAATAATATGAATATGATATTACACAGAAATGAATAATGTCTTCTTTGTTTACATACTTCTAAGAAAACGTAGATAAAATAAATATTGTGGTATTAATTAACCAAAAATGACGACACCCATATCAACATCTGAGGCTACCATCTTATATCGAGTAAATGCTACAAGGTGTCCTGAAATGTCGTTACATACAATACTCCTGCTGTAACCATAAGACGAGTTAAAACACAAGGTAACTAGCAATAGTAGTGAAAAGCTCCAAAACAAAATATTAAAAGCCCATAAAAGTATAGTAAAAACAAACAAAAAACGGAGTATACGAGTATCTTGGTTTTTTATGGGCACCTAGATCCAAAATTGTTAATTAATAATAAATTAGGTACTTATTACAATAACTATAAGGGTCATCGGAAGCCTATCAGACTTTTGGCCTCACTGACAATGTGTCTCTACTGTGTTTTGTCTTCTGCTTCTTCATTTGTTCTTACTATTATGCTAATATCTTTATTTACAATCAACTTTGGCATTCCAGGTTTTTCTTAACAACGACTGAGCCTCATCTCTACATAAATTTTTATCTGTCCATCTTAATCTTGGACTTCTTACTTTTGCTACAATATCTGGTACATTAACCCAAGAATCTATCCAAAGAATAGATTTAGTTGTATGATTTGAGCCCTCAGAAAAAATCCAAATGTTTCAGGCATACTCGTTTTCAGGCATCTTGTACTTAGAAACAGTTAAAGCCAGACCTTTTCAAAATTTCTCATTACGATCAGAGCGTTCTATGAATTTCATTGTTCCGAGTTAAGAAATTTAGTCATTATCACATTTAACTACTCATTTGTTGGAATTAATTAAGATAACGGGTTCTCATTCTGAAAACTCGTCACTTGATTTACATCTACATCGATCGCCCACATGAAATGACTCTAATGTTATGATGGTCTGTGAGCGGCAATATTATACTGACAACCATAGGGCATAGCAGAAACATCCCATCTGATTGATACTTATTCGAACTGGAAAATCAATATAATTTTGAAAAAATGGACTAGAAAATTTACACCAAACTTTATTTAACTTTTTTCTTCATTAATAATAAAAGTATAATCGTCACATTTTCTCGACTTACTAAACATAATTGTCATACTTGAGGCGACTCCGCTGCTTTATCGAGCTAGTAATTTTATCGAGGTCGGGTTTACAAATAACACAATACAAAACAAAACAATAATAACAAAAATATTTTTTGCAAAGAGAAAAGGAGTTCCATTTGGTTAAAAATAATCTAGTCTCAACATAATACAAAATTCTCTATATAATACAAAATATATAATGTACAATTTAAACATTAATATTTTGTACATTACATTTCAGTTAAATTTTATCTGGTGGATCCCAGTCCACATAACTCAGACCTCAGACAGACCAGCAGTTCTCTCCTACGTAGGTACTCGTAATGTACCATGGTTTATAGCAAATCTGCAACCTCTAATTACAAAAAAGTCATTACACTAGCAGCAACTGTTTGGCTTCTGTTACGCGCGAGTTTTAATCCTTAAACATCAGGTTGAACTATCTGGTTGCTAGACGTGGCTAATACTGTGGGCCATAATCATTCAGTAGCAGCTTGCAATGAAATTGAATCCAGTGCAGTGCAAAACATTGATGAAACAGCAGGCACGGAATTCCAGCAAATCTTCGCAAACTACGTACAAAAACAGTCTGAGCACACCCCAATCATGTTTCATTGATTGGGCAAAAGTATATCGATGTCTCAAGAGTCATCCTAACATTGGGCTGAAAAGTCATCCTAACTTTTTCATTTATAGTTTAGTTTGAGAACAGTTTTGAGAGGCTGATTACTTAGTTGGGATTACCAGTTGATGTGAAGACGAAGGAGAATGTCACAAGAAATGAGAATAAAAAAATATTATTTTCAATTCCTGATGTCAAACCGTTCCAACTCGACAATGTTCGAAATTGGCCCTATTAGATGTACTTTTACTAGAAAATTACTACACCTAATAGGGAAAATACTGGAAACTAACATAGGGTCGAATGGTAGACTAATAAAGAATGTACAAAAGAGTAAAGTAAATTACACGAACTTTAAGCTCTTATGTAATCAAAAATACTAAACTTGCTCGAAATAATAGTCAAATAAATGGTTGGCCCTAATATTGTTGACATAAACGATCAATTCCATTTCATCAAGTCTTTTTTAAGTCCCTGTCGCTATTCCAAACCTACTCTCTCGCGATGGTTTTTAATTACATATTTTATATGCCGGCTTCTATGTGTAGACACAACTATAAAGCTCTCTATAAAGTGCACTAGAAGCTTTTGAGTTCGCATCTGGAACTAATGCACTCGGGACTTGTAATAGCACACATCGGATCATAAAACCGAGAGATTTCAATATTTTAACGAGTAGCATAAACAGTTCGATCAAGAAAATGAAAATAAACGTAGAAACACTTGCCTGCACTGTGTAGAGCAGTTTCGACTCATGTAGTGTATACAAATATGCACTAGCTCAATCCTCGCACTACGTCACCGCTTAGGGTTTTTGACTCCCTAGTTAGGGCAAATGGGGCATCCCTTTTGGAATTTCGAAAAATCTTTTCTTGTTCCAATTTGAGATGCACATTTTAACTAAGAGAAAAAATTGAGCAAAATATCAGCTTCCTAGAAGATATCACAAATGTCACTTGTAATCCAGAGAGGGAATTGCTCAAGTATTCTGAGTTTCGACCTCTGGATTGCAAATGGCAGAAATTTATTATCTGTAAAATAAAATAAATAAAAAGTATTTTATACTGGCAAAAAATCACGAACGAATATATTAGCAGCAAATTACAGAGAGAGTCACTGAATCAATCATTCAATGAGTGAGTAGATTTTGCTTTTGTAAGTGTAAAAAGGCTAGTTGATCTAATTGATGCTCTCAAGCATATTTGGAATATTAGCTACGCTAATTTCTTATGAGTCGTGGTTAGATTTAGATTTCAGAAGATATAGCTCCCAAAGATCAGAATACACCTGCTAAATCATATTAATCGATATGCTGTGTTGAGAATGAAACTCATCGGTGAAGTAATATCAACCGAGGAACAATAATGTTATTTATAAGAAAGTATTGATAGTGTAGTGAAGTTCAGTCAAGAGGTCAAAAGAAACGGTCAGATAATTTGAGGGTTCTTAACCACATTAAAATATTTCAGTCTACCCATTTTGAGACGATCAAATCGATGAAGAAGAAGATTCCATGAAGTGTGATTCGAGAAATGCTGTGAAACCCATTTGAGTACATATATGTACAATTGTACATAACATACAAGAGGAACATATACATAACGTACATAACATACAAGAGAGGAACCTGTCCGTGGCTACTGATCATTAACTGAAAAAGTTACCACGAACATAGGAACTACCATGTTCTATTTTATTGCCCTACAAATGATCCAGACACTTAAATTGATTCAGATCAATAAAATACAAGGGCTACTAGTCCTTGTTCCCATTGTTGAGGAAGTTCATTCCGTTGATTCCCATGAGTAAAATAAATGAAATTGAAGAGCAACTTGTTTCATTCAATAAAAGCAGTAACCAATGACTCATTCATTAACATCCGAAATATCGTTGAGCTCCGTAAGAAATTTCAGGATTCCTTCACAGAATATAAAACTCTGGTACTTTCAAACTAATTGTAAGGAAATTAATGGCATCTCTCTCCGTATGGATGGTACCTCCGCCAAAGGTCGTCGCAATCTAGAGGGGTAATAATGCAACCTCTATGTTAGGAACCCTCTCAGTTCATAAAGAGTTGGAAGAAGTTTTCGTGTAATAAATTTCATTCAATTAAGTTTTCAAAAAAATGTAATGAAATACACAACTCATTCTAAAAGAGGACCCAAATAAGATTTCGAATATGGCCTTCGCTCAAATTTTCCTAATAGAATAATGGATCTTACTTACTGCCTTATTCTTGGTGTAAGAGATCTCTTTACTCATATCAATTCACTTTTGAGTCTGACCAGCCTTCTCCACTTATCGAAACAGTAACTCAGAAGACTTACTTTTTTTCTTCAAGTTCTTACAGAATGGAAGGTGATAGGTAAGTGACTGTCCCTAGCAAGAGGATTACGTATCACAGATTTGTGGCGGTTTGTCACGGAATACGAGCATCGAACAGAAAATTTATGCTTTCTTGCGGGGGGAGCAGTTGACAATTTGGATGGTAATATCAGGGAACAATCGGGAAAATATTTTTGACCTGTCTATTGAGGTCTCGCATTCGAACTGATAATATAGAAATCCAAAATCATCAACAGTCTTATCAGGATTCAGGAAACATAGAGGGAATCTATGTTCAAACTGGGCAAATAAAAAAAGGTTTCAATATAGATTACACAATAGTGGTGGCAGAGACAGTGATAGAAGTGATAGAGTTTTCGATTTTATCACCTGCCAACTGATAAGAAACAAAGTGATACGGTTTAGGTTACAATTTTACAGTGGAGAGCATTTGTGAAATATTACATACGTTCATAGTTTATCACAGGAAATAGACCACGCCCTCTCTTATTTTAGCACTGAAACTCTGTTTTTTATGTGTTGCTTTTGTAAAGTAACTTCAAGGTCTTTTTGTGTACTCAAAACTTTTGATAAGCTGCGTCACGAGTGTCGAAAAAATTGTTTCCGCATCTTGGGTCAACGGACTCAAGGAACACTTTGATGAAATTTTGGCAAATAATTTGAATTAACTAATGATTTCATACAAGGATACATAATTCAATGTCATTATGTGTATGATGTATGAATAGCTAAAAGAGCAATTACACATTTTGTCTAGGCTACTCAGTTGTTGCAATTTCGGTGGCGCATCTTATACTCGTTCATCACTTTGATTTCGATTTCAATCGCTTCTCAGGACTTAACGATGTCAGAACTGTCTCCCTAGACAGACAGGGAGGGGGTATATTATAAAATATGTTCACTTTCCAATGCAATGACGGCAAAATTACTTTCATACAGAGTGATTCAAATACAATGTATCATGTTTTAAAAGTAATACAATTTAAAGTATCTCACGACGTTTATAAAAAGGAAATCGTTGTACTTTGTTATGATTAGGAACCATTGTAAAAAAACATGAATAGCTCGCATATACGTATACTAGAAGAGATACTCGATGCCTTTGTAAACGGCAGAATTTTAAACTACTAAGATGAACAAATAAGAATGAATTGTGCTTCTACTGTAAAATCATACTGAACACATTAATTCACCAAAGGTCATCTGATGTGCTCTCAGCAAAATAATACTATCCCGATATTCTATTCTTATAAGGCACCAAACCAAACAAGAGACCCTGAATTGGCAATCATACACCCTGTAGTACTTCTACAAAGGTATTTATTTTTTTAAAGCAATTTAATTTACATTTTGCAAAATTCGGCGCCATGGGCCGATGTGCACACGAATTTTTATTTGGCAGAACTAATGTTTTCTTTGTCTTCATTGTGAAGGGAGATACTATTAAAGTACATATAGGCAAATAATTGGGCATGATTTACGATCATTTGTATTAATTATCTATTAGATATTGTTGCCATAAAGGTTATAATCATGTCTCGTCTTATGGGAACATTAGAGTTGGGTACATTATAAAATAATAAATCACACGAAAAGATGTAAAATGAAATATATTTTGTCATCTATGCGGCCATTTCGAGATTGACTATTAAAGATAGAATACTCATCTACAGGTATATCAATTTTGTCAATTTAATTTGGTTCTCTTAAACTGTTAGATTCACAAGAAGGACAGAAATGAAAATGAATGATTCAATGCAACAGTTATAATGCGCTTTCCAGAATGAAATATGATCACTTGATTAGAAGTGATAGCAGCCTCAGCCTGTGTAATCTGTGTATATGTACGTGCAAAAGTCAAGTACAGTTCGACCCTTCAACTCTACCTTATGTATAGTTATCTATCACTAGACAGTAGTAGACAGCATCCTAGTATACAGAATATGCAGTACCTATTATCATTTATTATCAATTCACGCTACAAACAAAACAGTATTGATTAATGTGCGAAAACTTACTACGTCTACAATGTCTACATGAACATCAATCATAAATTTTACTTTGTTTATCTCTGAAACAAAGTTTTCTATTCCTAGAGCAGTCAATTTTTTCAAGACGTAATTTCTACCTACACCTCAGACGTTTTGAATGTATGGATTTGAATGGATGATGCACGCATACAAAGTTAAGTAGATTTGTACAAAAATCACAAGGAATGAATTTTTTCACTCTAAAAATAATAATAATATCGCCTTATTTATACTGCCCGATTAGGACTATTAAAGTCCCAATATTCCAGCAGTAAGCCCAAGACATATTATTATGTGGTAAAAATCCCCCCCAAAAAAATACTGCATACTATTTGTATACTATTTTAAAGTAAATAATACCGTTGTATTATTTACTAATCAAGACAGATTGGGTCAATTGGGTGACAGGGCACCCATCGGTTTATACACTTCCGCTGTAAATATAAAGTTGATTGAACTTCCATAAAAAAAATTAATGTTTAAGACTGATATTCATAAAAAAGATAGGTATATACCAAATAATATAGGTAGAAAAGCAATTTATGTCAAGCAAACAATCAAGACATACATTTGATACATTACACATTATAGGTATTACATAAATAGTATACATGAAACCAAAGATTAATGGACTATATTGCATCAATTAATAACATTATTATTCTAGCTATCAAAGATCAGTTCTCAATATCACAAAAATTAAATAATCAGTAGGTATGATGCTTATCTTTGACCGCTTCAAACACAGTTTTGCCTTCTGTTCGGAAAAGCACACGAGATTTCAATAAAACACTCATAAGAATACCAGTCAAAACCAACCTGTAGCATCTGAGAATTACCTGGTACGTGTGCAATTTTTGGGAAATGCTCACAAAAAGACTGGAAAAAAAATTTGACTCATGGAATCTTGAGATTATAGAATATTTTGGAAGACAATGTTTGTTAATGATTACGTTTCTGGGAAACTCCCAGTCCCAGAGTAAACATTCTAAGTCCGACTAACAATTTACACGACTGATAAATTTACAAAAGAAATCAATTGTTATTTATCACAATAGTTCTTACTTATCTGCACAATGAGAAACATCATGAACTCGAAAGAAGCAATAGAGAAATTTGATAAAACTGTATTGCCTCGGAGATTGTGCAGAAAATCAACCACTGAAGCATATCCAGACAGAGGCAACTCGAAACTTTAAGAGTGCATGACGCAACCCATATCACCAGCCATGTAAATGATAAAAGTAAGTCGGTATACGGAATGTGAGACCCAGAACCGATAGCCATCAATCCGACGCGACGGGTCAAGTGGCAGCTAGTGAAACAAGAGATCTGCTGTTTCCGCCATGTGCCTCTGCTGATAGTGGTCGGGTCTGATCTGGTCAGGAGAGATGGGGATACCGAAGCTGTGAGTTATCCAATGTTAATATGTTAGTGATTTGTTGGTTTTCGGTAACAATGGCTCAAAAAACAGCCCTTAAAACAATGTCGAGAGCACCAGTTCAATGGAGAACACGGCATTCTAATTGGCTAGATTAAAAACTGTTTTCTCTCAATCTCTAGCTAGTAGGTTCAATTCTTTATACAAATAAAAACTGGACAGCATATTAAAAGTACATATATTATTCATATGTGGCTATGGATATTATATGCTGTAAATATCTCTCTGACCTAAAATAATCACTGGGCTTGGTAAGAACTTATACAAATGACATTAACTAGGCACCACACAGCCCACAGCTTTGAAACTCTCTCGATGACCTTTGTTTCAACAAACAGGTTGCAGAACAAGTTGCCCAATGCTCAAAGATACATTAAATTAGCAGAGCAATTAGAAGTAGCACATTAACGACATTTGGAGAGCCCACTCAATATACAATGTAAGGTTGACCATCCCGTCCCCCAAAACCCAAAACCCGGGGGTTTTTAAAAAATAGTTGCTCAAGTGTCAAATTTTTAAAAAATTATATAAAAATTTTTTTATATAAAAAAAATAATATTTTGGGGGAAAACCGGCTGAATAGTCAGGTGCAGATGTGTCCCACGGCGAGAATTCTCAAAAAATATAAGAATCATTTACCCTTCCCTTTTTTAAAAGACTTTCCTTTTAAGGAAAAAAAATTAAAAAATGTTTTTTTTTTTTTTTTTTTTTTTTTTTTTTGGGAAAAAAACCCTTTTCACTAGGGTTTTTTTAAAATAAAGGGCAAAATTTATTCAGGGTTGAAACTAAATCACCAAAAGGGAGGAAAGGAAGTGATGAAATGACCAGCATGTAAAAACCTCCCCCCACTTGCTCATTTCCCCACTTTTAAATAAAAAATTTTCCTGCCCTAA
>CM044958.1:38259433-38314928 GCA_024516035.1 Bactericera cockerelli
TAACCAGTGGAAACTGAAGAGAATGGGAAATATTCGACAATATTACGAATGGGAAAGAGAAACAAACCTGGAAAATTTAGTTTGTCAACCACTATTTAGTGGTTGTCTCAATTCTTGAGGACTTGAGGACTCAATCCTTGCTCTTTCATTCCATTTCTTACTGAAGAGGGTGATTTTGGTTTAGCACTTTTAGCAGTATATTTATATTGTCTAATTCAATTGAAACAATTGTTTATGTACTGAGCCAAGATGAAGTTCATTCATATGTTTCAGACTTCTAGGGACAAATCAACTAACGTCCAGAGAAAAGCCATTCCACAAAATTGACACATACTGAAAATTTACAACATACCACGGCCTGTTGAGAACACTACCTGACTCATCCCCTGGGCGGGCAGGAACCCGGCCCGACACTAGGAAGGTCACCTGTTTTCCTGCAGGAATGGTTGTGGCTGCCGGCCCGGACATGTCACATCCCTTTCCTGGCTCGGAGCTATTATAGCTTTTCCGCGTTATGTCACAATCCCATTCATATATCTGCTGCAGGTGAAAAGGAAATTTGTCATTTTAGTTTGATTCGAAATTTTATTCGCTCAACAAGTGGTTGCTTGAATTTCAGTTTGCTTGTGTCGGAATCTAACAAATCTTGTGAGATCCCCAAGTGCTGTTTAAAAAATTTCTTTGTCCACCTAACATAACAACATTCATAGTGCCAAAGAAAAAAAAATGTTAAAAAATAACAAGATTTGAGTGATGTTTAATATCTAGTTGACATTTATATTTGAGGAGCATGTAAGAATGCTTGATTATATAACCTAAGTATATTAAGATAAAACATGAAAATAAAAATTGAAATACCTTGTTATTGTTACTACATGAAAAGCCGATTAGTACTACTTTTATTTAATATTCAAGCTAGCTAGTTTGTATGAGAATTTCATTTAATTTAATAAATAATAATCCAGTTTATAAAATAATTTCTAATGATTCCAGTTATTATTATTCCTAAAATTCTGTGTAGTGTTTTTTTCTTCACTCTCAGTGTGCTATTGTAATATCAAGATCGGTGTGTGGTATGCCACAGGAGTAATGAACTGATGCAAAACTAATGCAGTGGACACAATACTACGATTTGAAAACCAGCAGATAAAGGTAAATTGATTTTTTGTAAATGTTAGTACAATTTTGCTCTCATGGTGCCCAAATATGTATTTGTTTTGTAACTGAAAGATTGATTTTAATTCAAAATTACTGTAGGGATATGTACGAGTGGTAATTTTGTTTGCCTATGTGTTTGAATCAACAAGTGAATGTTTTAACTGAGTGAATCACTATCATGCTATCTATGAGTTGGACTCAAGTTAATTACCATCACATTGATCATAGCGCTGATATGTCCAGCTACATATAATAAGCCTATAGTGTATTACTGGTTACAAGGTTGAAACAGCTCAATCGTGAACAAAGTTATGTAACAAGGGATTACAGCGTTCACTTGAACAATGTATTCATGGTTATCCAATTTATATATAAACTATGTTTGGACAAATTTACAAGTACATACCTAGTCATTGTGTGCTCATCAACATTTAGGTATTGACATCAATACTACAATACTTGTTATATAAAATAACAAATAATATACAGGTTCAGAAGGTTTTACTGTTAAAAAATAGCCTCACAAAGGTTTTACCATTGCCGCGCCACTGTCTGAATAAGGAAGGGCAAATTATTTTATGGAGTAAGATTTTTTTTTTATATCGCATTTGTGTTATTCACTTTCGAGATATCACAACTACTCAAACTCGCTTTACAAAATCTACGCTGAAATCGGGACTTGAACCACCGACCTCCAGGTTACAAGTACGCCGCCTTATCGATCAAGCTACTGAGGTCGGTTGGAGTAAGAAACATTTTTTATCTAAAAGTAATTAATTTATTTATTAATTTTTGGTATTGTAGAAAAGTGTGTAGTACAGGGAAAATCTTAGAGATAGGCTGACGAAACAGTTGTCTTAAGTCCTCAATGTTATCCATATGGTAGGACAAGAGATAAAACTGACATTACCGCCTAAAAGTAATATTATCAATATTAGCACGCAATGAACGTGTTACAAAAGATGAGGGTGGAAAATTTATTTTCTCGTGGGAATTCTTACTTTGAGGTGAAGGGGGGGGAGGGGATTATTGAAGCGGAACTTCTGACCAGAGGGGATAGGAGGATCAGGTATGCCTAATGGTACCCACACTACCTACCGAATAGCAAGCGAAGCCCACAACTACCCAGGGCTTGGGGTAACAAATTAATTATAAATTCTAATTACGAAGTGGACTGTAGTCATTCTCATACATGAGAGTCACCAGGTGAGAGCAGGTGTGAGTTCTCTGCACGGTGGGAAAATACTGGAAAATGTGATCAATCTATCCTGGTAGTTCACTCTTGTTATTTGTTTAATTTTTCGGATTGGTTCATTCATGGGTTCATATTAGTTTATTTAATTTGCCATATTGCGGGCCCTCGGTCTAGGGTACACAGGGGGTGTAATGCGGAACTGTGTGCACCTAGATAACTCTTAATAGGCGGGTCCACGTGCACGTGCTTGTGCATGTCCCCGGGGGCTGGTAACATTGCATTGCGCATCTTGGAATGTAAGCAAATGACATGGCTAAGTTCTATTAAGGACCGGGTGAGCGGTATATCTTACCAAACACTTTTATAATTTCTTATGACAACGCATATGAAAATTATAAAAGAAAAAAAATGATCATTAATGATATTAACAACTCAGAAACGTTTGTAGGCTGTGTTGAACCAATATCAGAGAATGACATAAAAAAAAAAACAACAACTCAGAAACTTTTGTAGACTGGGTTGAACAAACATCAAAGAATAAGCAACAACTCAGAAAATTTGTAGACTGGTTGGAATTAAAATCAAATAATGATAATAAAATAAAATAACTCAGACACCTTTGTTGACTGGGTTAAACAAACATCAGAGAAATAGTTGGTTTACTACCAGGTCATTATTTCCTAAGAAACAACATTGGAGTATACAATGACACCATTGAGTACGATAAATGTGGTGAGGGAACACCCTCTCCCATCCTAATCAAGTCACTCACAAAAATCCAAACTCTTGTATACTCAGGACAAAAGCTGGAAACAAACACTGTGAACTTATATAACACCTGCTAAACTTTTTAGTGCAGCAGACGTTTTTGAAAGTGATGAGTGAGCTGAATGGGGTGCAATAGTTCTAAATAATGGACGCAGCACATAGGAATTTCTTTTAGAAAAGACCCCCAGATATAATGTAATGTAATGTAAAAAATGTAATGCCATATTGCGAGTATAAAGCTCTTTTTTAGACCAACTTGGAAGTTTAGAAAACTTCTCTTTCATATATAAAAATTCAGAAATGTACTTTGTTTTGCAAAAGACAAATGGCGCTTATTTTGGTATTCATAAATAAAATATATTCTGGCAATTCTTGGTGACCAAATCTGAAGGATTTTTTTCACAAACCTGAAATTTTGATAGAACTTGGTTGAAACAAACAAATTTTAGAAACGTTTTTCAGTCAGGTTGGAAAAAAATGGTTTTTGATTATCAAGGAACGTTTTTTTTTCTCAAGAATCAGAACGTTGATCTAAAGTCAGCGAAGGCGCTTCTCTCAGGAAATCCACGCTACCGAGTTGATAAAAAAAGAACAGCCGATTGCACTTTCCCCAAAGATGGACTCTACACTGATCTAAACTGCATTTTGCCATAGGTCACAAAATTAGAAGCGCGCAGCAACCAGAAATCCGGAATCTCAAAATCCCTCCTCCCTTTGCCTCACTAGCACGAAGAAGGCCATTAACCTGTGGACAGGACCAAAACATCCGGCCTCTCCTGTGAGCTAGGTAACCGGAAGCTCCGACAGTCAGGTACCAGAGGTTCGCATTACCGGTACCAACTAGCAACGGAACTTATTATCATAGAGAGGACAGTTCTGATCTTAATGACAGGTAGCCAGGTTGCGTTACTCATTTACGCATTCATAATGTACACTTTACTACCTGTAACTATATAGTATATGCACGACAATAGGCAAATTTAAATTACGTACATTTGCTGTTTGCATTCAAAGTAATGAAACCCTGGCACCTGTTACACAGATTAGGTTCGTTAGAGGGCAATGTTATCTACCAGCCTATCTAGTCTATCTACCCTCTAATAATTTCCAAGTTCACAGAGGAATTCCTATTATTCAGAGATTAATTCAGATTTTAATCTAAACTTTAGAGTCACAGCCATCATTTACAAGTAGAGCAACATATAAATTGTGAATCCGGCACTCTGTGAATCCAGAGATTCCAGAGGTCGCGGGTTCGAAACCCAGCCGGGACATGACAAGTTATCCTCCCATTTGGGATTTTTACCACATAATAATACGTCTTGGGCTTACTGCTGGAATAATGGGACATAATAGTCCTAATCGGGCAGTATAAATAAGGCGATATTATTATTATTATTATTATTATTATAAATTACAATATAATTAATGCTATTCTATAAAATGATTTTCACTAAGCTTTTAATTAAGGGGAATTTTATGGTTTTGGTTTAAAATATATGTCTCATGGAAAATAATAGTTTGTAAGAGGAGTTGGTAACTCATTAGAGAGTAGACTTTTTATTCTGGATAATATCTAATGCTCTCTATTTATGTGTAGCCTTATAAATCAATGAAGACTTTGCTTAGTAGACTTTAGACAAAGATGTTTGTGATCAACAATTAAATTTCGACTAAAATTAAACGAGCAACGAAGCAACTATAACAATCCATCCTTGGTTTGAGGAAAATGAGAATTATTTTTCAACGGAGTTTGACTGCAGTGTCAGCATGAATATTCAGTATTCTCTGGTCAATGGTCATCAAGGGTACAGAAAGGTTTCCAGGCTGCGAAATCCATATGCTAATGATTTGCCTCTATGTAAAACTTACTATGTATAGGTTCGTAACCCAGTTCAGATAAGGATCGGAGTTCAAACTTCATGTCTGTGGGAAAAACATATAGTTAATGTTTAGAATTTGGGTAGATAAATTGATAGAAATACCTAATTCAATTCAAAGAACGATTTATGATACGTTAACATTAAAGTCAAAGTGGTTGTACTATTTTTTAAAATAGTATTTTAAAATATAAAATCAACTTGAGTGTATTTCTGGAGAAAAGCGAGCTGCCGAATTCCTTAAACAACGATTGAGTCTGGCAATACAAAAAGGGAATGCCGTTAGCTATGGGGTCTATCCCTGACAACAGCAAGATAGACGAAGTTTTTTATCTGTAAAAAATATATAAATAAATATTCATAATTTTTTTTAAATAAAATTAGAGTAATACAAGTGCAATATCATTTTCGTCTTATTTAGCAAAATCAAGTGATTGACGTTTTTCAGAGTGTGCCTAATGTCTTACAATTGGAATGACTTCTGAGCAAATGAGATTTGTTTATCGACCTGCTCACAGTGAAATTTCACAATGGTGAAAAATCAATTATTTATTAATCGATTGCCGAATTGAGTTCTGATTCGATTGTAGCGTTCTGCTCACTGATTGGTCGATCGTTGTGTAAACATGAAGGCAATTGTTTCGCAGGTCTGTATTGTTTACTCAAGTGTGTACACTTGAACGTTCTAAATCAGAATAAATTGTTGCCATTTGTTAATTGCCAATTTTCAATTACGCTGATTCCTCCTGAGGACATTACTGGGGAATAATGAATTGGAAAACAATGCGACGATTCGTAATGCTTGGCTTGTGCATCAAGTGGAGAAAAGGTATTTGATTGACACTTGAAGAAAATATACACAATTGAGAGATTGGTATTTTTGTTATGCAATAATTAATATACTCGTACCTCTCAGAATAATTTAGAAAAAATAGTTTGGAAATTGTGTCACTTGATTCTATAGTTCCAGTCGTGTAACTATTCCCGTCAATTTCTCAAAAGTATAGTAAATAAATTGGCATATGTGTCAATTTTCTTTCTATCCAGTAGATTTGTACTATTTCATTACAGAAAAATGCTCCATTAAGTCTGTTACATTGGGCGGCAGAATAAACTGGGTATCGGTAAGGAAAATAAACTCACAAATCACATCTCTTTGTAGATTCTCAATAATGACGATATCACTTGATAAACGATAACATGAGAGGCGACATTTGTGACCTTCGATGTGAACTGTCAAGTGATAAAGTAGATCCCACAAAAAACTACCGTTAAAAAAAGGGCCAAGTTCCAGAACAGAACTATCCAAAAAGGTTTCGCCAATGAATGCAGTGATATCTTGTTTGCGGCCAAGTTATCTTGGTACTAAACTATTTCTTATATTAAACCCCGTTTTCTGAGTTCCTCATTTGGTATGTTTTTAAATGCAAACTATCCTCTAACTTGGCCAGTGTCGCTCCTTGTGATGGTTATATTGTTATTCTGTACCTATACATATAGTCGTAATCTTCCATACAACCGATGTCATAAAACTGGCCAAGTTAGAGGATATTTTGCATTTAAAAACATACCAAATGAGGAACTCAGAAAACGGGGTTTAATATAAGAAATAGTTTAGTACCAAGATAACTTGGCCGCAAACAAGATATCACTGCATTCATTGGCGAAACCTTTTTGGATAGTTCTGTTCTGGAACTTGGCCCTTTTTTTAACGGTAGTTTTTTGTGGGATATCATTACTTTTTGTAAATGGTTCGTTCTCCAGCACGTTTCATTATTTTTTATTAAAAATTTCAAGATTATTCACTTTAATATGCTCCCTAAAAGGACACCGATTAACAGCAGAAATAGTGCGAAAGTTCCGGTTTTCAGATTTTTCCCTATATTTTTACAATGAACCCTAGCACCATACTAAATTTCAGCTTTGTAGGTAGTAGGGAAGTGCCTCATAATTTATATGCATAATCGAGTATACTTCCTCCCTAAAATAACACAGTTTAACAGCATGATAAGTGCGAAAGTTCCGGTTTTCAGATTTTTCCCAGTACTTTTACAATAAACCCTACCAGTATACAAAATTTCAGCTTTTTAGGTAGTAGGGAAGTGCCTCATAATTTATATACATAATAAAGTGCTCCCTAAAACGACACCGTTTAACAGCAGAAATAGTGCAAAAGTGCCAGTTTTCAGATTTTTCCCTGTACTTTTACAATAAACCCTACCATCATGCAAAATTTCAGCTTTCTAGGTAGTAGGGAAGTGCCTCATAATTTAGATCCATAATCGATTATATATATCCTCCGTAAAACGACACCGTTTAACAGCAGGATAAGTGCGAAAGCTCCGGTTTTCAGATTTTTCCCAGTACTTTTACAATAAACCCTACCAGTATACAAAATTTCAGCTTTTTAGGTAGTAGGGAAGTGCCTCATAATTTATATACATAATATAGTATACTTCCTCCCTAAAACGACACCTTTTAACAGTTTTTAGAACTTTTTCAGATTCTTCCCTGTACTTTTACAATAAACCCTACCATCATGCAAAAATTTAGCTTTCTAGGTAGTCGGGAAGTGCTTCATAATTTAGATCAATAATCGATTATATATATCCTCCGTAAAACGACACCGTTTTACTCCATGATAAGTGAAAAAATTCCGGTTTTCAGATTTTTCCCTGTACTTTTACAATAAACCCTACAATCATGCAAAATTTCAGCTTTCTAGGTAGTCGGGAAGTGCCTCATAATTTTGATGATCTGTCAGTCAGTCAGTCAGTCAGTATCAAAATCGTAAATTTCAAAATTACATTCCTCTGAAAGTTTTTTGCATAGAGTCTTTAAATTTTCAATGTCTTTTTAATGATATTAGGACAATCTCTGTTCCAAATTTCATATCTCTATGATCAATTGAACCGAAGATATGAGAGTGTGAAAAACCGGGTGAATCGGTTCGTGTAAAGATACACTGCCGTGCTTGCTGGAACTTGGCCTGGCGCACTGCCGTGCGCTCAGATACGTACATACATAGACATGTACAAACATAGCGAGTTGTCAACTCGTCAGTTAGAGACATTGAAAAATTCACGGGACAAGTTAACTAATCTGCTTAGTATATTTATCTGCAGTATTCATAAGAGATAGCATTTACTTATCATTGAAATATTTCATCAAAAATTCAAATAGGAATATTATTATTTTTATCTCTTGCAAATGAAATTTCATTCCAACAACAACAATGATATTTTAAGGAAAAAATTGATAGTATTTTTTCGAAGTTCAAAAGCTTAAGAGACATTATATTCAGCCACAAATAGTAGTGTGCCCATGAGTGAAATTTTATATCAATAAAATTTGAATAAATAATTTGAATTTTATTAATTTAATGATGTAGTTTAATAGTCATCAAAGGTGTCGTGTTACACTTGCTAGAAATAGCGGATTTACCCAAACTCTACATTTTTACCCACTTGGCGAGAAAAAAAGGTGTTCCTTAAATGTCACATTTTAACCCAACCTGAACAATAAGGAGAGCGTTCCAGTTCCAATCCATCTGGCTACTCATCCCAAGAGTAGAATGTCATTGAGAACACATTGGCTACAGGCGAGGTGATGCCGGGGATGACATGCAACTCCTCAATACAATGCAATACAATACAATACAACAAACAATGTGGAAAACATAGAGAATAATTAGAGGACGAGGGGCGTGGATGAGTTGGCATGACAATCAACTCAATCCCGAGACAGTACCCGTGACTGTCGAGGAAAACTCTTCCATTAAAATAATAAATTTCCCTATAGCAATGTAGAATTGTAGATTGTAGCTAAGGTATTAGCCATGAAACAGCAGCTACTGTAGACGATTGTTGTCTGTGACTCTATGTTGTACCATGGCACCATGCCCATCCGTAGTATGCCTCCCCTCTGATGATAGGCGAGAAGTGACACCAATTCTTCCTATTTAGATGGTACGTCAACATGAGCGCACGGGAAGATATCCCTCGGAAGCAAGTGTAACCAAATTTAAATACAATTTTCGGTCGGCTCAGGGATCAAAAGCAAGCGAGTACCTTACCACTGAGCGAAACAGTTTCTGCAATTTTCATATTCCACTAATATACATTTTAACCTGATCAGTCTGATCACAATAGATCTAATAGAGGTTCGTGTGATGAAGGGGATCCAACTTCTCTAGTGGGAATCCAACCAATTTATAATAAAAATCTAGATACATCACCACCACCAGCTTACCTTTCTGCAGTATCTCCAGATGTTCCCAGAGAATGTCGCCCATGAAGGGGGGCGCCCGGGCTAGGAAGGACTCCTTGCCCATGGAGCAGATGTCTTTGCCTCTCATGAAGAACTGGTGGAGAGTGACGCCCTCCAGGGAGAACTCCCGAATAGCCCAGCACAGCCATTGCGCCACGTTCGATTCCGACCATTGGCGAGGATCTGAAAACACAAGAATAGAAAAGGAATTAGAGTTACTTTATTTGAATATAATAAATCGAGATAGACCTTTTTTTTAAGAACATAACATTGTTTACAAAAATTACAATTGAAAACAACAATACTAATAGTAATGTTCGTTATTATACTTATAAATAGTTTTACAAGTTATCAAAATATAAAGGGTTTTAATTATTTAGCAGTATCATAAGAGGAGAACAACAGGGATTCTCTGTATCTATATGTTATACTTTCTGTCTACATAAAGCGATACCTATGTATGTAATTATAAAATAAAGTAACTTATTTTTACCTAGAATACTTACATGATCAATATCAAGAGATACTATATTAAGCTTTAAGATATATAAAACCCATACAACTACAATTACATTAACTTGAGGTGGGGGACAAAGAGACACCTCAGCTGAAGTGTCCATTATACACGAGTTATTAGAATAGGTGCGCTGCTAGGTAGGTCCAATACATGCAGCAAGGCTGTGTGTCTCCCACATATCGGTTATTGCGTCATCCGAGAGTCACAGAACCATGTCGGAACACTCCGCCCTCCTGTGCAGGCGCTGTAGCACTCCCACCGAAAAGTAGAAAAAACCATCATCATTAAAATAAATGAAAAATACCTCTCTCCACGTCTCTCTTGAACGACGACGTAACGATGCTAGCCATGCTACTGATGACACTGATCAATCTACTGATGACACTGATGATCATGAGGCTGATGAATCTACTGATGACGATACATATAATGATGGTAACATGCGTATACTACTGACAATGATGATGAAGAGAAATAAATTATCGTCCCTGAAATAAGACAAACTCCAATGTGAAGGCAGAGGCGAAGGAAGGCTTTTCTGGTTGGACAAACATAAATCCAATAAATCAAAAATGATAAATCACTGGAAAATATTGACGTCTAAAATGGAGAATTGGACTTGTGACCTCATGACAATGAAATGGTTTTCAATATGTGCTACAAGGGACTCTGTTACAGAGGAACCAAAGAAACAAGATTGAAATTGTGTTATGACCAAGTGGTTGCCACATAATGTCACATCCTCTTTGGAACTCGTGCTAATTTGTGCATGTATGACCTGTATACTGAACCTTAAATTGCTAATCTCTAGTTAACTGACACAACCACTTTGCTACGGTAACAAGTCATATTATGATAGAAAGGCTAACACGATTAAGTTTGTATTTCATCAAGACAGTCGACTTCAAACTCAAATTTTGGCAAAGAATATTTCTGTGTCTTATGGTTAGTCTCAATATATCTGTTTCTATAGCATGCTTTCCCACATGACTATTAAACACCCTTGTCTCCTCCACTGGCCCCAAGTTGTCTATGACAGTTGTCAGTTCAGTGATTACGATTAGGTTGCAAGCATGGGGGCTCTCCTCCAATCAGAGCTCAGAGTTTAATCTTCCCACGACCTGGGAGCTTCTACTTAACACAACAGTGTAGACTGCGGAGCTGTTCAGGCGTGAAATTACGTTTACAAAAAATCAACTTCTACTAGAAACTAAAGCAAGCTCTCATGAAAACCCGTCAAGTTCTGGTAAATTATGACAGACACATGTGTAGCGAGCTTGAAGGCATAAATAACAACAAACTATCAAACTTCGTTGAATATGCCAATCAAGTTACATTTGTAATATTAGGTAAAAATGGTCTAACCCGTAAAAAAAAGTACGTATTTTCATTGGTTTTACTCTGAAAGATTTGATCTTATCAGTTGTGAGATCATGTACACAATTTCTTGTATATTGGGTGATTTCAAATTAACCAATCTGTAATCTGATATACATATCCTGTACATACTTAAACAACCCCTCAATTGCTCATGCCTCAAAACAATTAAACTTTACTTGTATCTTCAATAAGACAGGTTTTATAATAAATTATCTGTGACTTGTTAAACTAAAATTTCCAAGTTAAGAAATACCTGAATAGATATTTGGGGCAAAAATTTAAACACAAAAAAACTATCTACCTTATAGATACAGAAGGCACAGAATATAGCCTGCGAGATGAGACGACAAGATTAAAAAGAGGTTAATTCCATTGCATGTGTAAATAGAGACAAGATAAATAATGGAATGAAACAAGGTAAAGTAGACGGAGGAGGCCAAGAGGTCATATCAATAAAGAAGAGAATTAATTATACCACTGGAGAACATGAGCAAATAGCGGAAATACAAAATATCAAGCTAGAGCAGAGGCTCAAACTAGCGAGTATATCTGTATACCTATACATGTACAACTACAGGACCTGGTGTCCTGGTCCTGGGTATTTATGTATATCAAGTCGGGAACAAAACCTCTAACGAAAAGCCTCCGTGATATTGCATCAACAACAAATTGACAAGTTTGATGTTGCACGTTCCTCTAAGCTTTAGAAACTTCTGCAAGCTTCGTCATTAAGGTACGAAATCTACAGCCACAGACAATACAAAAGATTTCGATGAAGAAATAGGTACATTACAAAATCTTATTATCCACATTGCATTGAATCTTTTAAGTGTTCGAATTAGAAGACTAAAGTAGAAAGCGAGAAGGTCGAAAATTAAAGAGATATTTTCAAAAATGTGGAATTTTTTTATCGGAAACCTTTTTTGGAAAATAAACACATTTTTAACAAGTCATTTTTTAGAGCTTATATTATTAACACCTAATTTTTCTTTGATTGTCCTTGATTTTTTTCGAGTCTATGTACTATGATATTACTAAAGTGAGTTCACTGAGTTGTGAGGTGTCCTTGATTTCAACCCGATTGCTTGAATTCAAGCGTTTCAAACAACAGGTCACTGGCACCTATGAATTTATAATTAGACATTGCACTTTACTATTAACCTCCATGCACATTGCGAATGCTGGAAAGTCCGGTTTGAACTGATTGTTATGGGTTCTGCTTTTCAGGAATTCGAACGACTTCGATTTACTGTTGAAAAGATCAATGGCAAAGTGCAGAACAAAGACATTTTGTGAGGAAATCCTTGAGATTTTATAGATGATATTATACTGGAAAAATATTATTATATTCTCATAAACTACTGAAAAAATATTTTTATGTTTGCTAATTAGATCTGAACGCGAGGAATATTTTATAAGTACATACATATATGTATAATTGTATACAATATATTGATGGCCAACATCTTCTACTTCCCATTAAAAATAAAAAATACGGTCGTTTCCTTAACTTGGTCATGAATGCGAATTAAAAATGAGGACCTTCGCCAATCTCTTCTCAAGATCAGAATCAGCCTGGTGAGTATCTCATCACAATTTCTAATTTATTCAAAAGGTTCAAGCCTCCTGGAACATTAAGTAAATCACGCCAGGCAGATCGTCTGTGCCGAACAATAGCAGGACTGACCGATTTCTTGTTCACAATTAGGCGTGAAACAGCCGAGAAAATCGCGACTGAACTCTCAACTTGATCCTCATTACAGTGGCGGGTGTGTGAGGGGTAGAAAATATTACTTATATGTGATCAATCAGTGACTGATGAGCTGGCGGTCCATTTTACATATATTTTGAGGCTTATGCAATGAAGTCAAATTTGTTTCTAGATTTAAAAAAAAATCCCTAGATGAAATATACACATGGATTTCAATATGATCTCAAAAATTAATAGCATTAGTTTCATCTTAATATATTAATGTCAAAGTCACTGACTGACTGACCACTGACTGATCATCGCTCTACAGCCCAAACCGTAAGTCCTAGGAAGCTGAAATTTGGTAGGTAGCTTTGTCTTATAGTCTAATAGATGTGCAATAAGACGGGATTTTTCGAAACTCCCGCTACAACACCTGCCATTGGCGAAAAAGGATTTTTTGCTTTCACGGCCATGCCTCGTCCCGCAAAGCGAGCGACAACCCGCTTGTATTACATATTTTTAAATACCACTGTTTTTACTTTTTATGTTATCTTTCTATGTATATTGAATAAAAGAGAGAGAGAGAGAGAGTAAAGGATAAACTGATAAGCACATTAGAATTTTGTGTCTTTTGATCCTCGTGTATAAACATGTGTAATGTGTATGCTAAATTTTATCTAGAATAACCAATGGTGTGACACCTTTTCTCAGGTTCAGTATACGTCACTAGTATATCTTCACAAGTAGGTACTGCTGGTGTAACGGTATCCAGACATCTTCTTATTGTTCTTCTTGATTCCGTTTCCTAAGTAGCGATAACCATCGAGTGCACTAGCGCTGATTCAATAATTTCTTGCAGTTTCTTCATTTTCTTGTCATGTACTTCTCCTCATTCATTATATCGACATACCCATTGCATACAACATACATGAAGTACATGCTATGCCTTTATTACTATTATAATAGGCCAAAGTCTCACTATAGCTACAGCTACATGCATATAGATTGTATAGCTCTTTTAGAATCTAAGAATAACAAAATTTTAGAACTTCTAAAATCTGTTGTCACTTTGAAACTAAGCTGGAACACTCAAAATTAATATTCCTATTCAAAACTTCTATACCAGTTAAACCACACAATATTGGAAGTTACCCATAACTTACAAATTAATTCTTTCAGTATACCTACTTGTTTTATTCTTAGTTCTTACTAGGTAATTTACAAATACATAACAGTAATTAAATGGATATTTTAGTTAGTAGCGACGGACCCGAGCTAAAATAATTATAACTAGGATAACTTATGATATATGTCACATGATTCAGACCGTATAATGAGTCTGCATTGCCTTCATGTGTGCTTGCAACGAATTCTTCTTTTTACTTTCACTAGAAGGTTTGATCAAGCCACAATAATGGCACATCAATTGCTCATAGGTCTCCTAGGTAGCACACATAGCGTGCACCATTACATCACAGAACCACAGAGCATGGCCACAGCACAGCACACTAATTAATACATTCGTGATGTGTGATGCAAGAGACCTATAAGTCTACTCTACCGTACAGTCAGCAACTTTAACATTTTGGAGTGTGTGCACTTTACACGCTGGCTTTTCGCTGCCAGTGGCAATCATTTTTCCGAAGGTGGCTGTAGGATTCAAGTAGACAATGGACTCCTTGAATCATTTCTCAAAAAATTGGATGATAAAATTACTTTCCTTTCTAGGATAAGGAAATTGAAAAGGGGGAAATGTTAAATTACTGAGGACTCTTAGGGCTCGAAATTCAAATTCTAATTTTATTTTATTTCCAAGAATTTCCAAAAAACCACAGTTTTTCCAGAAAAATTACTATCAAGTTGTCGGATATAATCGGATTAATATTTATAAAATACAGTTCGGCTGCCTCAAAGAAATTTATTTGAAGCTCATAAAAAGATATTATAATACGTTAACTCTATCCTGTGTAAACCTATCTAGAACCGAAGGGGTCGTTCACAATAGTAATCTTTATAGAGACAAGAATCTTCAAAGTTAAGTAAAGTTTAGAACCTTCGTTGTTTAATGTGTTGCATTACGCCATCACATTGCCATTCATACACGGTTGCAAGTCAAGTGAAGATATGGTCATTATTGAGGAGCTAGATAAGTACAGTCATTATAAGGTATACCCGTGCTACTGGTGGCAATGGGAATAATTGTGATCATTATGTAAAACTAAGCTAACGTGCAGCGGAGCCGGCCAAGTCATCCCAATCCCTGACAGAAAACAAACAGTTTGATCCTATCTCGGACTTCGGAGAAGTCTATTAAAATTTAATAATTTCTTGCTTGACGTACTATCTAGGTTTCGAACGAATGCCTTAAGTCATTGAAATGAAGGTGCGAACATAACATTAAAATGTTACTGTAACATCAGATTTTCTAATGACAAGAAACTTCATGTCTTGGCTCTCAAAACCCTCTCGTACCAACAAAATAAATAAAAGCTAAATACTTTTTGCACAGTGGCCAAATAAGATCACAATGGACTAATCATCTGATTGCCTATTTAGACCTTTAATTGGCTTAGTTTGTGATCAAATTCTAACCGTCCATTAGTAACTTGTACCACAAACACTGCTAGTACCATACAAACTGCAAGAAATGCTTGTCCCATATGAACTACGAGCAATACTTGTCCCATATGAACTGCGAGCAATACTTGTCCCATATGAACTGCTAGCAATACTTGTCCCATATGAACTGCTAGCAATACTTGTCCCATATGAACTGCTAGCAATACTTGTCCCATATGAACTGCTAGCAATACTTGTCCCATATGAATTGCTAGCAATACTTGTCCCATACGAATTGCGAGCAATACTTGTCCCATATGAACTGCAAGCAGTACTTCTTCCAAATAAAATTACAAGTAGTAAGTGACGCTCCCATATGAACTACAAGCAGTAGAGATGAACTGAGCGCAACCCAGTGCCATCCTGTATAAGGTTTAATCTCGTCGAGATCCAAGATACATTCAACAAAATGGAGACTGAGAATAATAATGAAACAAGGTAACTAATGATACCTGAGATCTCCAGCTCAGCCTGTGATTTGTTCATGGGTGATTCACGCTAGAACCAATAAAATCTCGGCACGAATATCTAAGCCAGGGGGGATAACACACAAGGGAGATCACACAATGGAGTGAGTGCATCAGGGAACTATTATCATGCTTGTGGTCCGGTTTTAATCTCTGATTTGTACAAGGGGCGCATATGTGATCAACTCAGGTAACAAATCGTAAAATAAGTACATATTATTGTAATGAGTTCTTTGTAAATCTGCAACCAGTTTGAATGCATTAGAATATATCACACAAAAACATAAAGAGTCCAAAAGGATAATAATATTTAATTCCTTTTTTAAATATAGAAGATATCTCTTCTTTTAGAACTGATGGGCAGTCAAATGTAAATTTAATGTTTTTTTTTATATCTTTATTATTAATGTTGTATCGTAAAAAAAGATAAAAGTGAGACAGGATTCGAGAAAGTCAGGCACTCCGGGAACAGTATATAATTATTTTGTCAGAAATATTTGCTCTTGTGGCGAGATTCAAACTCGTGACCAAAAGGTTCAAAGTCAGCAGTACTAACCTCGCAGCTAACTTAGGCTAAGTAACATGTTGTGTAGATATGTTTGTTAAGAGTAAATTCGTAAATTACTTTAGGTATTTTCGACAGTGTATTTCTCATGATGATTCACATTTAAAAATTAGATGTAAAAATAATAATAATTATATATGAAGATTCCTAAGCCTTTTCTCCATTTGCATAAGTAATTAAATTTAAGTATACCTACCTGAGAGATTTGGTTTTTTGGATCAGATATTATTATAATTCATAATTATAGGGTATGATAACTAGATGAAATAAATTATAGCATACTATCAAATGTGTGTACATATATTGTACTCAAGTAAAATTGAAAATACCTTCTACATGGAGTCCGTTTCGTACTAAGTTACTAATCATGCTAGATTAGGACGGTATCTCATACGTTAGTATCTGATAAAATATATTTTTTTGCAAGTACCTGAAATACTCAATTAAATATGCAAAACTTAACAGCGCATAATTAATGCTCCAAAAAATTAAAATGATTTCCATGAATATTTAGCCTTGACTGAAAAATTTCCAAACCATTACAAACTAATACACTTAACAGTTAAGCTAAGGTATCCATCCGAATATAAATTTTCAAGTACCTACAAGCATAATTAAACATAGCATAATTAAACAAATACTCTGTCTGTATACGCATTACACTCATTAATCAACGTACATTGCACCTGCATACACAATTCAGTTTAAGGTGATCATAAATCCAGTTTATACATCACGACTTAAGGGATTCAAGTCCTTTTTAAAGACCAAAACATTACCTCAACATGCGGTACTCCGACAACTAATATAGTTTTCTTCCATACACGTTCAAATTTAGATGACAGATAAGTTAGGGATGTAAAATTTTGTTTTAAAAAAATCTATGCGTTTGTATGCTGAGGGTATGTCTGTGTCTACCTAACTTATACTTGCAGCACCAGATCAAAATGTTGTCTCATTTCTTATTAGTCTACTCAACAAATCATGGTTACTTTAAGAGACAATTTTTTCTTTAAGAGCTCGAAATTGGCAGGTCTGCAACGAATGATTAAATCAACTCCTGAGGAATATACCTAGCAACAGGTGCCAGATAGCAACACACCGAGGTGAGGCGGTTTGCATAACCCCTCAGATACCAGGAGTTACAGTTAGGTGCTCCGGGCATCTCCACTAATAATTATCCTGTAAAGTATTGGATTTTACATTTAAAACAGTCAGTAACAGTTGTGAGTGTTGTGACGGAGCTGCAAATTTTACTTTTAAATTCCCATTACATACTAGTCTTATACAAAGTAGTGCTGAATCTCGGTACTTTGTAGCCGTTAAGGTTTTTGCCTGGCGTCCTATATGGAATTTTTAAAAATCCTTTCTTAAGACGCATCTACAGACTCTGGGTCTTTGGAGTCATCTGGTTCAGCTGATTTAGAGGTGTGAATTAAATTAACCAAACTAAATACTAACTACATAGTCTACACTTAAACATAATAATTGTGCAGTATACCAACTATACCAAAGCGACTGTTGTCATAGAAACGAGAACCGGTATATGAAACGGGTTCCAGCAGAATCCGTTAGAAAAGAAGTTCAACTACCCTCCTCTCATCTGCATAGAACCCCTTTCCAGATTTACCGATAGCTTTGGCAACCGATTTGAATACAAGAAAACCACCTCCATAAGAAAACAACATGTCTCCTCTGATTGTTGGAGAAATATTCATTCATAAAAAATCTCCATTCATTCTCTGGCTCGGAATCTCGACATTTCATTCATTCTAAATACACCAAGGGACATGACGATGTACACGGCTTATTCTCAATGTTTATCTTTACTCAAATATTATATTTTACATACAGGGTGACTTCACATTCTACATGTCTATGAAATATTCGACGGCTTCTTGTTGACAATATACACAAGAAATACACGAGACAGTTGTGAAAGGAAAAAGGTTGTTTGACACATTTAGTGATATAATCGGGGGAAATACAGAGATGACAGTACTGCAGTCGAAATCATAGTTGGAAATCACTTGGTCTCAATTCATTTATATCACTTGAAACCATTGAGTCAAAAATGGTTTCTCGAAAAACTTCAAATAAAGAAGCTATTTCCAATACTCATTTGCACTAAACAGTCCCTTAAAATAAAAATGAAGCGTCTTCGCTCAGATCAAACCCACGAAGAAGATTCATTTCCTTTCATCTTCACTCTCGACAACAACCACCCTGTATGTGCTTAATGATGGCCAAGTGACAAGAGCAGTATTTTTTATCACATAAAGCCCCCCGCTTCCCCCCTTATCTCTCCTCACACACCGCCATTTTGAATCATTATCATAATGATAAATAACATTGTGCATTCTGTACGGTTAGAAAGAACTCTTGTGATTTTTCATTCATTCCATGATGGCAAGAAACAATGAATGAATGAATGAGATGCTAATGAATGCACTATTAGGATACGCATCTGGCGATGGCGTTGAATTTCTGTGTCTTCGCTGCGTCAGAAAGAACAACTGGTCTAAAGTAACCGAACTTTACTCAGCTCAAATTTTGAGAAGAAATAAAAATACATAGAAACCTAGTAGATACAGTCCTGCCTGGACATCAGGGAACTCAAAGGACCGGAAATTTTTCTCCTTTATCCAGGTTTTAAGAGGGTTATTTTCCCTTATAGAGGTGTAAATTTGATATGAAAATTGTTCTCTTAGAAACATTTAGGTTTCTCTCATATCCCGGTTTGACTGTACGAGTATTTGTTAGTTGCAATATCCCGTCTTCCATTTCAGCAATAAGAGAATGATGATTTAGACATTTAGGGTGAACTGAATGGACTGTGGGTATACCTCAGTGGGGCTATCTTTTGGTAATTAATACCTCAGTTCGAACCAACGGATCCCTACGCTATCTGGATCACCATCATTATTATTATTATATTATAAGATCGGTGTAATTGAATAATAATTAACATGTAATTATTGTGAACAAATCTTACCTTTCACTATGTTAAGTCTTATTTGCTCTTTCTCCCAGGACGCGAAGGAGGCCTTCAAAGCCTCCGTCATCTTCTTATTCGTGCCAGGAGTGAGGGGAGGTACTTGGGTGGGGATATCTGCAACACAAGACGGACACAGTTCATTAGGGCATTGCAGATACATCCAGATTTAGTGATGTTATAAGTTTTAAGTATCAGAAAAGTGATACTTAAAACATCACTTTTCTTATTACAGGATGAGAGAAGCAAAAGTTTAACTTAAAACTGAATTACGAGTATAAAGACTGTAGTAATATAGAAACATTCAATTTTACTAATGAAAAGTTCATTTTCTAATTATTTTAAGAATAAGGAAAGTAGATATTGAAGCTTAACAAGAAATAGATTTTACATAGAATTTCATGCTTAATCCGTGAGTACCTTAATTGTCATTGACCCCACAAATTCCTTAACTACTTAGGTTCTAACCTACTGAATTAGGTATAGGCATAAGTCATTACCATTACAGCAGAAAACTCTCAGTCAATAGTTCTTATATGTACAAAGTTTGTGCTAAATACCTTAGGATTTGCATTAGACGCAATACAGAACGAGAAAGAAAGAAGATAAACTTATAACATCCTGGTAAATTTTCCTGTCGAGTAAGGTTCAATAACTCGTACTCATCTTATTTCTTTACACAAATGCGAAGTCTTTTCTGTTACAACTACATTTAAATGTTTTCAACTATTTGTGTTAATCACAATAGAGATGACACAACAACTGGAATCAGCTTTACTAAAAAGTGCATTGTTTGCGGTACTCAAAACATCGCCTTAACAATTTAGTGAATGAGTTATAATTAAAATAAAAATAATTAAAATTTCAACTAGCTATGGAATTTGTGATGGGTACCTGTAGCATGCCCATTATTATTAAACAAATTTAATCAAGTTTATTTACAATGGTTACATTTACAAATACAAAATAGAAATGATACAACAAAACTTGATCAAGGGCTGTGCTAATGTCTACGGCCATTCTCTTCCAATTGTCCACTTAAAAATTACATCAAAATTTCAATTTCATCAGTTCTTCTGAAACCATCTTCATTGTCTATACACCGAGCTTAGGCTCACATTGACACTTCTAGCATACTAGCATACAGTCCATGTTACACTCAGCCATGCTAATCTCCTCCATGGTGTTTGCTTTTTCATTTCCCGCCGGCTGTCCCACAAACAAAGACCTCTTTCCATTCCATGCAGTTCTGTGACTTTACAATGTGGCCCCCAGGAACTATCAGAATGCAAACAACGGGAAACCCGTGTATTTAAACAAGCAACACCTTTCTGTGATATTACGTTTTATGGTGTAATTGTACCTTGCACGAGAGATCTAAAGTAAATTACAAATTCTCAGACCATCCAAGGCAACAATGGACATTCGACTTAAAAAGGCTAACGTACAAAAGAATACTTCTGAAAAGTACAGGAGAAACTTAATAGGAGAAATATGATAATGACATTGTTTAAAATAAAAACAATTACTATTATTATTTATTAGTTTAGTGTTAATGTAAAAGTGAAAATTCACTTTCAAATTACACAGTTGCATTTACTTTTCTATAATTTAATTGAGTTGTAAATTTTTCGTATACCTGTCGATTACATAGTTTACATAAATATTGTTGGACGAACATTATCAAATAAAGATACTGCATACAGTTGAAGGTAACGTTAAGTCCAAATAATATAATTAGGTATAAGCAAAACAGATATAATCTTGGTATAAACTATTGTTAACTATGTAATTAATACTGAAATATCCCCACTCAAATAAAACCACTACGACACTGAGTTATCTAAATTTATGTGAGCAAGATTTCTTTCTTTTGGCAAATATGAAGAAATAACAACATATGAAAATTGAACAAGACGAAAAAATATTCGAAAACATTAGAGCGAACGCAAAACGATGTAATAAATTAATAATAAATAAAAATATTAAATTATATTAATTAACTGAAATTAATTTATATGACTCAGAAATAGTTTGGCCTCTTATACATTACATACATGAAATATTCAACATGATGGGAATCAGGCATAATAATATAATGGGATGTTCTGGTCCAGGAATGTTTCTTCTTAGGAGGTCTTCGTCTTCTCCCTATGTCTATTTAGTGTATTTTCGCTAATGTTTTCAGGGTTACAATGAAACAGATGTTTTTTTTTTTTTTTTTTTTAAGTGGGGTTTAACGTCGCTTTCAACTGCCATGGTCATATCACGACGGGGGTTTTACCCTCCATTCGCAGGAAACTCACAAACCTGCTACTCACATTGACCTCACCCAGCCTGAGTGGGGCCGGGAAAAGCCAGCGTCACGAGAATTAGAATTTGAATGGTCACCCATCCAAGTCTTAACCTCGCTGAATGTCGCTTAACTTCGGTGTTCTGAAGGGAACCGGTGTATTCAACATGCCATCGACGCTGGCCTAAAACAGATCTTTAATTGGACTTTGTTGTCTGTGTGAAAACGCGAATTTTCCGTAATACATATAGGTGCTGTATTTGCTTCTACAAAAGATGGGTTCTCTAGAAAAAAATCTGAAAGTTGGTACTGACTAGAATTGTGTTTTGTAGTTTGCAGCTGTGGTATAACTGAAAACATTTAGGAATCAGCATTACTGACAAAGATAGTAAACTTGAAATACCATCAATATAACAAAATAGAATTGTAACATCGGTAATTTCTTCTCGCACCAAGTGAGCTTCAGTTTTTTAGAACCCTGTTGGTGATAGGAATTTCTTTTCTCTTTCTATTTTTAAGTGATACATTTATTATGTCATAAGTGTATTCGCCTCTATTATTTATGGGCTTTTAAACTTTGCTTTTTAAACATATACACAAAAAAAGAAATACTTGACATTAGTTTAAGTGTTGAAGTGTACTAACTGCTCCCTGTCATCCAGTTTGTTTGCGAAAATTTACGACCCAAAGTTGGCATGCTATTTTTCAATTAGGTATGTATACTTAGTTCAAAATACAAATAAAATAAAATGAATAACTTCATTAATTATTTTCACAAGATAGGTTATTTTTATTTGGCGTTTATCATTAACCTCATTCCAAGTTCAATGAAAAGGTTTATCCGCAAAATGCTAGGAAAGTTCCTTATTCTAGACTTCTAGATTCAATAAAAAACTAAGCCCGAGTACATAATCGAAATGACCTAATATAATTTATTTTTTTACTCCACTAAAAGGACCGCTGAGACCCAAGTTCAGTCTCACCACCGACCCAGACACTTCCCCAATACTTGACATGACATGAGACATCTATGTCTCTTCCTCAGGCTTGTCTCCTATCTCCTAATTATTACAAATTTACATTCAGGCAGCATAGACGGCAGAAATTTGCTGTCGTTTACGGTAATTTCGAGTTATTTTTCCCCAAATGAGAACTAATGTGGAGAGATAGAAGTGAAATGAATACTGAACGGTGTGTACACAAATATTACGAAGATCAACAACATGTGGTTCAAATTTGTTCGACTATTGGAATATGAAAGGGTTAGCCCTGTGTGGCAAGTTGTAGCTCTTACTGGAAGATGTGATCTTATGATTTCAGATTGATTTTTTTCATTGATTAATCATAAAATTAGATGTGAATCTTTTAATTTCCAATATCTATTTTTGGTTGCAGAGCATGTTGTTACTTTTAAAACATGAGGGACCATGTTTAAAATCTTAATCTCAAAAAGAGGGAAGCAAGTTTTAGGTTCAAAACCCAACACTGAACTTGAGTCGAAAGCTCGAAAGTCTTCTGTACTGTTGACCACAGCTAAAAATCAAGTACGCGATGAATATTGGCATCTTCTTGTGTGTTCACCTAGCACAGGGTTAAGCCCAGCGCACGTCCCTTATCATGAGCGATTGTTTAGGAATAACATTTACTCAGCGGAAGTTGACTTTTAATGAGAAGTCAAGTAGGGGGGGAGGGAGGATCAGGATCTTGAGAATAAACCTGTCAGCAGGAGCGGGAGGGTCCTGACTCGGGGATAATTAAATCCCAACCGTTTCGACTCTCCGGGGCGAGATGTGTCTCCCTGGCAGGTGCTGCCGTCTCCTCGCGGGAGTGTTATTGGATTTAATTACGAGCACATTCATCAGCCGGATCGATTGACAAATTGATTTCGAAAGATTTAGGATGCCTCTCTTGTATCGCATGGCTCGAGGGTGCCACATACATGGCTCGGTTTGTAATTTATACATTTAGGTGGGCAGGGTGGAACACAGTTGAAAGTCAAAAGTGTGGAAAACTATATGCGGAAATGCAATCGGAGCCAACACGTTTCGTATGCTCGCTCGTGTTATTTATTGTACACTCGTTCATGTTGTGGCTGTATTGACAACTCCGCTGATTTATATAACGGGTTCATGGCGACTGGTGATGGGGTGCATGTGTGTACTGTTTTATGGTACTACTTGTGGTGACATTTATATTGGAAATTTAATACAGTTCAAGGGGAAATGTAATAATAAAATAATTAAATCGAAAAAATCTTCCACTACATAGCCCAGGAATCTGAGTTTCTTGTCTGCATAAAAACCAATTATCACTGTGCATTTACCTCGAATTCTGATTCTTTGGATGGTGTTTTAATGTCAAGATTTTCATAAACAGGTGTGAAATGAATTGTATAGTAACATCTTTAAAAGTTCTATCTCAAATATTCCTATGTGCAACCTTTTTGACACACTGAGAGCGAAAGGACATGTACCTATGTTATAGAAAACTAAACTTCATAAATTTTAAAAATAATTATTAATGTATGAAATATTTGAAGAAAAAAATCGTGTCTATATCTGAAGGTACGAGTGGTTGAGTGGTTATGTACACGATGAAAATTGGCAGTGAGTCAAGTGTTGAAGACATTGGAATTGAAGTTAACAAGCCCGGTAGATATCTTGCAGATAGCAGATGACATTATCACCATCATCGTATTAGAACAGAATTGTGAAATATTCAGGTGAAACAGCTCTACGACATACATATTTTAATATGTAGAGAGTTGAATTGAATTGAAAATGTAGCAAATTTATTGACATCAATAAAACATGAAATTACTTCCTAATCTTAAATGAAGAAGAAGTTAAAAGAATAACTTGAAAAGAATTCCGTGGTAAATTTTCCAGGACTTAGTAAATAGCCGGTAAACAATTTAGTAGTCAGAATAGATCTCATTAGGTCGCAGTGTTAAATTGTATGGAGTTTCAACTGAAACCCTACGACCTGATAAACCCTGCAAGGTCAGCAGTATAAACAACCAATACTTGGAAAAATGAAGGTTTTTTTGTGAGTATTTCTTGGGCCTGGGAGGAAATCTAGGGAGGAAATTTTAAGCGAAATTTATCTTTTTGAACCTTGACTTCATTTTATAAAACATTTCGCCGAGGCCAATCAAAAGGGAAAAACCTCCATTAAAACTAACAGGGAAAATTGCAACTAACCTAGAGCTATTAGATTTATTCGCAATGGATTTGTTTTGTACACTCTTATGCATAGTACGCTTTCTCATGACGACTTACAACCCGGAAAATTGTACAAAGTATGAATGGACAATAACAAGTGCCTCCTCTCACTACAGTAGCAGTTTGACTGAGGTGATCAAATTTATTATTCAAATATATGCACGGCATCAGAAATCATAAAAATACGTGAAATGTTCGGGTGAGGCAGAGAGACACATCAGACCGAGGCATGATCAGGTCTATAGAATTCAATGACTGGTTTGGTATGCCTGATGCATTAGGAGGTGTATAAAATTCAATAATATATCTAGTATGTCTGCTATTAGGTATACAAAATTCAATAATATATGCCCAAGAAAGGTATATAATTTTAGACTATAAAGTTTATGCCGAAGAAAGGTATATCTATATTCTATAAATATAAATCTACATATAACTATAAAGTAGGTATACAATTACAGGACTATAATACCAGTAACAGTATGAATCGCATTCCCCAAATTCTGGACACAGCACGTGCTGGCAGTGACAACCATTGTCCTGAGGACTGGCAAGTGGACAGCCATGGGCACTAGATATAGCAGGCAAGATATTCAGGCAAGACTTGTGTCTAGTAGTGACAGAAAGACAGAGATACCAAGCCAAGTCAGTAATGTATGTAGTAACTACTGAGAACACTGTGGAGAATCAAAACACTTTGGGAAGAGAAGAGGCAAGGAAGTAGAAAGAAAGACATGAGAGTTTATATAGAGAACACTTAATTCGAAAAATCCATCTGTTTCAAAAATAGGTTCAATACAGACTATTATAATTTAATTATAGATGTATATGTATTTTCTTCCAAATGAAGCACGATTCGACATTGGATGATGATAACTTCAATTATAGTTGATCAATTTTTATTCAAATTTAATTTTCATGATATATGTAGAATTTAAAATTTTGAGGAAAATGAGGAACCTTGCAGTAAATAATCCCCGTCTCCTGTTTTTAACTCCATAATTCGCCGGGAAATCAATATGAAAACCTGTGAAACACCCGTTCACTACTCCTCACAGTGGACAGGCCTGGAAACTGTCTAATATCCAATGGATGGGTCTCACTCAATATTCACCGCAGCCACATAGCTACTCATACTCGTAGCACATGCCAATACAGCAGTCATCCAATCATACTAATTACAAGAGCCAAACCAATACCAGGTTGCTTTGGTGAGCTTGGTAGTTCTCTATTTTGATGTGCCTTCTGTATGACGAACTGAACAGAATAATAGGATTTGAACTGTCATCTCATCGCTTGAACTTCCTAATTGCAGCCGAAATTGTGGCTTCATGCCGCACCCAAGGACAGGGTAATTCCACATCGTGGTAATTCCAAAACTGTTCTTGTTGATTTCAGATGAGAAGCTTTCTATTCTTACTTCGTACCAACATAGGTATGGAGGGACAGTAAATCTCCACATTTTAATATGACTGATTTAGCCATTTCTGAGCTATGTTAATTATCAAAATGAGAATGAGAGAAAAGTAATAAAATAACAGATGAATGGAAAGATATTCGTACTAGATAAAAAATAGCTGAATTGTGTGCAGAACAGACATGAAAACAGGAGGAACACTTCACATTTGTCCTGCTGTTCATACATTTTCTTCAGAAAATAGACACATCTACACACATCTTGTAGTTGGAGTTATTCACAATTTCAACATCATATTCCTAGATTTCCGAGTTCTTTTGTCCCGTAATTGAATATTCTTCCAATTTATCTTGTCTGCCGTGGACAGCCCGAGTCCAAGCCTCTTGATTAATATACAATGGACCTTATTTACTGCATGAACGGAGTGACCTCTTGGCTTAAATTTTATTAGATAAAATGTACGGAGTAGAAAGCAAATATACTGAATGCCTGTAGGTGCTGAGGTGTGATATCAAAACGGGAATTTAAGTTCTTTGCCATCGGATAGATCCTAGAACTTTTGATCAGAACTTCAGAAGTGACAAGCATGAGTTCAGAAAGCCAAGTTCACAAAACATACGAGGGATTTTCTTAGTTTAGTCCACATACAAGTTGAACATGGTACTCAACTGATATTGAAAGTGCGTTATCTACTGTTTGGGACGTTTAGGTAACCAAAACTGTGGTTGCAGACGGTTTGTTAAATGATAATTGGTGGCATATAAAATCTAAAATTCACAAAATGTAAAACCTCATGATTTTGGACACTGCTTGTGATAAAATACGCAATGCACAATAATAATTGCATATTGCATGTCCTACTGTCAAGATAAGATAGTTTTGAGGATCATTAGCTATCAGTCTCGTTCGTTGCTATATTTTGGCACCCAGGTGGAAAGCGCCGCTGCACAGATGTTGCTCTCGCTACACCAGTATGGTGCACCCTCTTCAAATAGCTCTCCTTTCTTAAGAAACCAATCCAAGTCTTCTTGAAGATGAGTTACTTCTCACTCGCTGGGGATCATATGGTCCTATAGGACTTCCGGATACGGATCATCATAATAATTGCAGGTCTCAGCTCTCAATAGGAGATGGTATACAATACACGTCGCTCGTATGTCAAATAAAGTGCAAGATGAGCTCTCCTAGGGCCACCGGAGTGTACGAAATATCAATTGGGAACATCAAACTGCCGTGTTTTCTTATGGAACAGAAAGGGGATCGGGCGAAAACCATTGTTAATAGGTATCATACATAATGGTAAATTTAATAGAAGTACATGTAAGTCAATCTGTGACACATTGTTAACTCTTCACATAGATCAGATGTAGGTACATATTTTATGTATATTTCTTTTGCACAGTTAATAACAAATAATGATATTTTAACAGTACATCACTGGTAATCCAGTCCCATCTTCATGAGGTAGACAAAAGTCTGATATTTTCTTCAAAAGGAATATTTTGTTACTTAATACTTAATATTTCTTCTAATCGCAAAAGCTGTTTCATTATCTACAAGTGTTGAAGACGGGTCGTGCCGTTACCCAAGAACAAAGGTGGAATCTTGTCGCTTAAAAATGGTTTCACTGACTAGAGTTCTACATGATCATTTTGTGTAGAAACCATCAGTTCATCAGGAGATTGAACATTATTACATTAGCACCAATGATTGAAAATCATAATGAACTCTAAACAGAGACTCACTGAGAGAACTGAGGAAACCAACAGACTGGAGTCCAGTGCCAGAGCTGATGTTCAGAATACTGATCAACCGAGTCCCCAGCATTCCTCCAGTACAAGAAAGTGGCCATTTTGTATTGAGAAAAACGAATAAATCATACATTGACAGCCAATTCATGGCTGTTGAATCTGCCCTGAAGACGCCGTGTCGGTAACTAATGGTTCTCAATAATTCATTGCGACTTCCATACCTTTAGCTGGACTGCTACGAATATTAGTTATCAAAAAGTAGCAAAAGTATATAATACATTTATAATGTATTATTGCACAAATATAACAAGGCAGACGGCTGTTTCAAAGACCAAAACTAATACTAGAAACACAAAGGTACTTGGATCCCTTCAAAGAATCGGCTGTAATATCCCATTAGAGGAATTGTAATATGTTTGGATCATTTACTTTAAAAGTTTTAGAACTATTATAGAATTGTAAACTTTTTAATGATTAAGCTATAATAGTTCATAGATATAATAGCCACAGATCATTCAACATATGTAGTTGATGGTTGTTTAATTTAAACAATAGTCTTTAAATTGAAATGGCATAAATAAATAAATAAAATCAAAAATTCTTGGAGTTCAGAACATGGAGACAACCCCTAAGTAACTTGAAATTAATGAAAAGACCAAGTATCCAAACCAAGAAACCATTAAAGAAAATACATTATTTAAATTGATGCTACGTACCACGAATCCTGTTGAATGATCTGATCATCGTGTTTTTTATTCCCATCACTTGAAACTTTACAAATAATATGAAGAATGTTCACACTACAGGTTCAAAGTTAAACCATCACATTATTCACAAACACAAATGTTTTTACCGTTAACATTTCAAGAGTTATTATTGAAGTTTTCACTGATTTTTTTCAGTGTACGATGCTCAAAATATTTCACTCTATGAGATTAAGAACAAAGTTTAAACTTCTAAAATAAAAACGGTTATATTAGGAGATTTTTTTTAAAAAATATTTAAAGATAAAATCTAACGAATTGATGTGAAAATACTTGATAACATAAACACAATCTATTTTGGAATAATAAATGACATTTTTTAATTTAAAAATAAAATGACACCAAAACTGGTTTTTTAAATTAACTCTGCTAATTATTTACTGGTCACAAACGAACAACTTTTATTAGAAAGAGAAAAAAAAATTAATGTGTAGAAAAATATAAAAGATATTTTTGCAAATAATTAATATTAAAAAAAAATTCCTAAAAAACACGATTAAAAGTCCAGCGATCATATCACTTCAATTACGTTACAAGACGTCAAAAAGTATCGGAGAAAATTACCGACCGGTTAATTCAAAGAGACGAGGATAAAAACAATAGCGAAATAATTAAATCACATGTAATTAAACATGATAAATCCCGTGTTGTAATCCACCTGTACTCCAGCTTAGAAGGAAGGAAGACTCCAAGTTGACACTTCTCTATGGAATAGGGCTGCAATAATAATGATAATA
This sequence comes from Bactericera cockerelli, assembly GCA_024516035.1. NCBI lineage: Eukaryota > Metazoa > Arthropoda > Insecta > Hemiptera > Triozidae > Bactericera > Bactericera cockerelli. The sequence goes on from CM044958.1 coordinate 38,289,126, forward strand.
ATAAGGGCCGTACACCGGATCTTGGGCTCCCCACCACGCTTTGTGAGCCGCCTCTTCAGTCCAACGGCCTTTATACACTCAACTACCTACTGACATTTTATTATTTTCTTTTGATAATGACATCTGAAAATGTTTTCAGAAAGAAATTGTAAAATCGCCAAAGTGATTTAAATAAATAATTCGGTCTTCTGAGATCACTTGATCGATTACTAAATTATTCCACAACTCGGTACATTTTGGGAAAGACAAACATTTCCCTTGTTCGTCAAATCAAATTTTCAGATATGTGTACGAATATACTAATAGCTGACTTGTTTGATCAGCAATGAAAGAAAAACTTTTGTATACTTACATATATGTAGTTTTTGCATCCTATACTATGCGGTGAAAAATTACGCCTTAAACTTATCGGGTACTTATAGTCGGATTCAAGAAAAGATAATTCTGACAGAGTTAAATAATTAACATTGGCAGTCTTGTTGTTCACCAGTAAAATCACAGAAATTCATAATTCAGAAATAGGTACTCATTACCATAGAAACCATGATATTGTTCTTGAATATTACAACCTTCGATTTCGTACGTCGTGCACTAGTGCAGTGAAGAGGCTATGCACTCCAGCATACTCCCGAGTTTTATGAATGAAACGATCTCAACAGAATATCTACAACGGAGGGGTCTTTTTTACTACGTTCATTCATTCTATCTCTCCTTTCTAGTTTTTTGAAAGGGGTCTCATGTCTTTTATTTGGTTCCTTTCTCATAATTCTCCAATATCTTATCTCTTGTACCTGTGCACCTTGTTTGCTCCTGATGGCGGCAAAGCACTTCGTGTGAATCCACATATTGCTTTAGGACTTTGGGGTGACATAAAGCCCTAATTTCCTGATTCATCAGAACGAGGAACACATCTTTGCGATAGAGAAATTTAAATTCACTTAAAACGGGGACCTTCAATGGATTGTTTCATCTGACTAATTTTCTAAAATGATCATCAGAATTTAATTAGCATTAGCACTATTCATATTCAGCACACAAAAATCTCATTCATCTAAGTATCTCAAATAGAACATCAATTTCAGAAATACTGCAAGTGGTTAAACTAGGAATTTCCTGTTTCAACCACTTCCAGAAGAAAAGATCGGACGAAGATTTCCATAGATCTCAACCTCAGCCGCCTTACTATTCCTGAAAAAAAAAAAAATCACAAATAACGATAATGGATCATCAAACTGTTTCTCACTATGTAAACCGAGATCCTTCACTTTCCCTCTCTGTTCAGGGACCAAGGATCCCACCAGAATCCCTTCGGCTAGCAGGAAAACCAGTGGAACCTACTCTCCAAGTCTGAGGCTGAACATTACTTCTAGTGATTTTTAATGTTGTAATTTTCATCTTTATCGTTATTCATCATTGGAAAATATATCCAAACTCTTTGCTCTCATGTGGATGTTTTCTTCAATTTTCTTACTCAAGCACATTCTACTCGTATACAGGGTGGTCCAGAAAGTTTGCACCAAAATGATAGGGGTAATAAAAGAGACCATTTCCAACAAAAATATTCCCGGACATTTTCCTTTATTTTTTGTCGTTTTCAAAATGGCGGCCAAAACGTGTGTTTTCAAATATTCCAACTTTGGTTTGGCTTTTGATTTTTTAATTTTTTCTGTACCACCTAGAAAAAAACGGATTGTATTTTTGAATTGAGAATAAAATTTTAATTAAAATAAGTTAAATTAACCCGTTCAATGTTTTAATGATCATGCTCATTTAAGCTGTCAAGGTTCTGAACGCACATATTTGAAAAACACACGTTTTGGCCGCCATTTTGAAAACGACAAAAAATAATGGAAAATGTCCGGAATATTTTTGTTGGAAATGGTCTCTTTTATTACCCCTATCATTTTGGTGCAAACTTTCTGGACCACCCTGTATATGTGTGTTTATATCTACGTATATTTCCCCGCGACAAATTATTTTGTAAACATCAAATTAGGTAGATAATTCCATACCTGATATCTTAATATATAAATGTCAAAGTCACTGACCACTGACTGATCATAGCTCTACAGCCCAAACCGTAAGTCCTAGGAAGCTGAAATTTGGTAGGTAGCTCTTTGTCTTATAGTCTAGATGTGCAATAAGACGGGATTTTTGAAATTCCCAATACAACACCTGCCATTGGCGAAAAAGGATTTTTTGCTTTCACGGCCATGCCTCGGCCCGCAAAGCGGGCGACAGCCCGCTTGTCAATAATAATTTCAATCAACAATTAGCATGACGGAACTCAACATGTGTGCAATCTTATTCTTCAATGGAATTTTCTAAAATGGTCTAATTCGAAAACAGAGCCTGTTTAAAGCATCATCAGCAAGTTCATTATGACTAAAGAGCAAATCCTGCAAATCTCCACATTATAATCAAGCACTGATAAATTCGGGTTTTCGGATTAGGACGCTCCAGGTGATCCCTAACAACCAAAACAGAAAGAATATTGAACAACAGCATCAAATATAATAAAATTCACAAATCTTTACCCTCAATTTATCTTTCATAAAGAGGCATGTTAGCAGGTTAGGCACTCACGCTAACAAAAGAGGATTACACCGACTTGTGATTAGTCTTCATCAGGTTGGGATTTCTCTTCTTATTCAGTGGAGGTGCGCTTTACCAGGGTTGGATAGCACTCGTTACAAGTAAGAGTATGATGGTCACAGCTAATAGAACTTCTGAACAATATGTTGAGGGACACATGTAAATTCCCCCGGTTTTTTGAAAGGTTCGTATTTCCGGTTGTAAATTCCCCCGGTAAAATATTTGATTACCTGAGGTTACATGGTAAACTCCCCGATTCTGTACGTACAGGTATAAAATTGTATATTGTAGGTATGTAGGCAATCTTTTTTTCCTTATAGGCATAGTTTTCAATTAATGAACCCTACTATAAACCGAAGGCATGGCCTTCATTGTATTTTACCTAACCCTGCTATAAACCCAAGGCATGGCCTTCATTGTATTTTACCTAACCCTACTATAAACTCAAGGCATGGCCTTCATTGTATTTTACCTAACCCTACTATAAACCCAAGGCATGGCCTTCATTGTATTTTACCTAACCCTACTATACACCCAAGGCATATCGAAACTTGATTAAAAAATGTTCAATAAACTTACATTTTTGTTATTTTTTTTAGGTTGACCATCGGGGGAATTTACATTATACCTTTTTTTTGCAATCGGGGGAATTTTCATGTACCTTTTTAAGTCCCAAATTTGCAATCGGGGGAGTTTGTATGAAAGCGGGGGAATTTACAATCGCCCATGTTGAGAATTAAAAGTATAAAAATAAAAATTATATAATACTAATGTGGAAAAAAATTGAAAAATAAATCCTAATTTACATCAGAATTCAAAGTCGGGAATGAATAAATTCCCAAGACTGACCGACTATCAGTGAAAATCAACAGATAAATTATTGAGAGAGTATTATTTGTAGGAACTGTAGTGATGATTTCGAGCGAGATAGACACTCACTTTTTAGATATTAACAGAAATTCCGAGTGAAGTATCAATAGTATTAGGCTGAAGCAAATTCACACGTGTCAAAAACCACCCCTGATCTCCTAAGAAGCAAAATGAAATCGCATATGTACTTGTAATAAAATCAATTAATGAAAAGGTCTATGAAAAAATAATGAATTATATTTTTTGCTAAAATATTTAATATCTACCTCTGTCTCAAATCATTCTATACAACTGTTAAGTATTAATGTGGAGCTCTGGGTCTTGTTTATCTGAATGGGTGCAATTTTCGCTTCCAAATTTAGCGTAAATAAAAGAAAGAACTCACCGCCAAAGTATTCAGAACAGAAATACAATACAACAGATAAGTGATAGACACTTTGAAGTTTCTCCGAACAATTGATGAATAGGATTTCTGTGACTGATCACTTTTCTAAGCTCAGATTTCAAGAAAAATCAAAAGCACTACAATCATCTATTGCGTCAGCTTTGAATTCTATCTTTTCATGTTCAAGATAAACCTGTGTGTTGTCATTTGAAGAAAGTTGATACTTGATGGAATAATGGTACTCAAAGGATTCTTGTCTCAGTTATTGATGCCGAAAGCAAAATAAATACTTTTCGACATTCCAGTGATTTCTCTTACGAGAGACCATCTGACATTTGCACAAAAGATTAGTAACATGATATGAAATTGGTTCTGAATGCAAGTACTCTTTGGCAGAACTGGTGAATTTGCAAAGGTAGAGTTACACATACACATATACCAATTTACAAGTATATCACAAGAGGCTATAATCAGCAAGGTTAGTTGTAAGGTCACTGCACTAAGACGTGAACTCAAATTCTTAACTATATTACTGCAAGTAACAATCAAATGATCGGTACTAAAATAAAATGCATTCAGTGTCAAAGCCAAAGAAAAAGAAATTTCAATAAAGAGAAATAAACGGAATACAAGAGAAGACCTGTTAGATTTTGTGACAAACACTTTGCTATGGTTATCAATGTGAAGCTTTAAGTCCTACGTCTGAGGAGTGATATGTCTCTAGCCATCACTTCTCTGACCTCAGAAAAGACCCAAGTAACATAAACTTGGTTATTTTTTCTGTGAAAATAAAGAAAAAGTTCAAGCCTATTATGATGCGACCATGAACAAATACAGTTAAGAGATGCCTATTGTGTGCTATAAAAATACTGCAACTTGGAATAACAGAACCTTGATATAATATGTATTCGAAGAAGTAGCTTGTTAACTGGTACTTAACTTGTAAAAGTGAATATCACATTGTTGGAAAAAAAAATTACGAACAATTCCAATAGCACATCAAAGTATTTTTAATTCAAAATCACGTGCAATGAAACATTAAAAATTATTGAGATTTGCCCAAGAACATGAATTATCTAAGATCGATTTCGACGGTAAATTTTCCTCTCAAACATGGGCAGATTAAAAACCCTCAGAAACAGGGAAAACAAACTATCAGCAAGGATCAAAATAAAACAAACAACTGTTAGAAACAATAATTACTGTGGGGTGGTCAAAATGTTTCACGTTATTTCACACCTGAATCCATGAAGCATGTAATATATTATTGCTGGTTTTAACATCCCATATGGTATATTAATGTTTATCAATCATGGTATAATTATGTCAAAATTACAAAAATATGATGAATTCATGTCATCATTATATTTCTCAATGTGAGATCCTTTTCAGCAACATTACTTACAGGGTGTACCAGGTAGATTAAAAACTATTCACAAAATTAGAAAGTTATATGGTTTGTTTATTTTTAATAAGCTTGAAAGTATAACGATGAGGTTTCTTTTTTCAGGTCTTAGGTGGATTGAAGGTTTCCGTATTCCGTATCTATTGAAATATGTGATCTTCATCAAAAGAGCAAATACATAAGTAATATATGTATTAGGTATGTGTATTTTCCTCAAATGAGCCAATAAAGAATATCACGAGTTATTGTATGAATAGTTTTTTAGAAGTGGGCCTTTATTCTAAAACACATAAGCCATTAATCTAAAGATCATAATAGCCCGAAAATCAATCATTAAAATCGCTAGCATAACCCAGTAGATATTTGATAGTACAACGAGTAGGTGGCGTGAGAAAGCAGAAATTAGAGTAACATAAATGTTTTTGGCCACTTCTTTTGCAGCCCCTATGTTCACCTGCGCTATACACCCTCCTCATAATATCGAGCTACCATCAGAGCTGCCCTACATATAGGAAGTACCACATTGTAATACCCTCATGAAGTCTGAGAATTTTTATGAAAAGGGATCGCCCCCCGTCTCATTTGTATAACAGAAATATCAGCGAGCATAATTATCATCGTAAAAAAACACAAATGACAGTGCAATAATTCTACAATTCCAGATGATACCGATTGATAATATTTTTTTATTATTTTTTTTTTTTTTCACGTAAAAAAATAAAATGTTCTCACAAGATTTGATACTGATGGGAATGATGATATCCAATAAGTTTTGATCAATGTACTTCAGAAATCGCCCCATCATAATTTAAATTTGTGTCCTCGTTAAATTGATGAATCAATGCAAGATTAAGAATTTACAGAACGATTAATCATTTGAAAAATACTATAAGCAAGCGTTGATTTGACTTTTCTGTTGGGTCTTCATCAGATCTAACGAAACTAGGTAAAGCATAGTTAATGACATTGTGTTAATTGTGATTCAAAATTCGTATTTCAGGTATAGAGTTTACGGACCCATTAAAAAACTGTACATTCACCATACAAAAAAATCAATTTAGTAATTAAAATCAATATTGGTCAACGTCGCAAACCATTGTACAACCTCGCCGTTCAATTAAACCTGCTTCGACAAAGCCCACGTGCGTACAAAATCAGTCCAGACAGAATAAGTTAGCGACGATTTTGCGGAAATGTGACCATGTAGAAAACCTAACTGTACCTTCCTGTGAGTGACACATGGCAGGAGACTTATTTGGCAAACTCCTCAAGCAAGCACGTACCAATGGAAATAAATTAAAATAGAGACATTGACTGCAAGATGAACTAACGCTCAGGTGACCAAGGGTGATGAACCTGCAACAAAGTCACTCAATCTATCGCACTGTGCACTGCACTCCAGTCCACAGAAGTTACCTACTTGGAATGATTTTGTTGGAAATCAATAACAAGTCATCCTTCATTATAAGCAATCATTACTCCTAAGAGTCATTAATTAAGAACCAAAGCACCTTCCACAAACAATTTCAAAACAAATGAACTATCAAACAATAGCAAACAGAAGCCAGAATTCACAGAGGTGCAGACGATCCTTTATGGGACACTAAAATTTACCTAAATGTATTACGGTAACCTAGTCCATTCATAGCCAAATAGCCCTATAAATAACCTTTGGTAATTGTAGTTTTCTACAGAAAAAATTCAAAGGAGTCAAGTCTTTCTTATCCCAGTGATTCTTTTGTGAGACCTGTTAGGTAATGTGTTGTAACTCTCGAACCGTAATTGTTAGATATGGAATGAGGCTTTTGGTTCCTTATTGTGATTTTTTCTTGTCCTTTTGAATGGGTTTTTTGTGATTTGTATATCCGGTTTGGCATTCATTTATACTCGTATATCTGCTTTCGATCCAGTGTTCGCAATTCGGTTGAATATCATTCTCCTACATATTAGTGAGATTTCACTGATCGAAGGTAACTTGGAGATGGCAATTTTAATTAAAATAATGCACTCATCAATTTATTCTTCACAAAACTTAACAACGAGAGGCTTTGCATATGTCACTGGAAAACGAAGTAACTTTCACTGTTCAGTTTAAAAGGATGAAAGATCAAACAACATCAATATTAATTGAACTGTCAAGTCAGTTCACCACGTACCAACCGAATGCATAGAGGTACTAAATTATTACATTGACCGATACAAAACGTTATACAATAATGTCACACTGAACTCATATAATGCATATTTTACACATCTAATCATTATGAGGTCATAGTGTAGACAGTTTATTACCTTGAAAATAATAAAAATCAAATTATTGAAATTATTATTCGTGTTTCAGTAAACCAGAACATAAGTGTTGGGATAGCTTCGTAAATTGCTTGATTAAATTTCTCATCAAGAGAAACCAGAAGTACAAGAAACGGACTCAGCATCAGACAGTAACTTATTCTTTGAAGACTTCTTAGTTCTTGATGAGATATTGTTCATGAATTCAATATTAATAGTAGTTGGGAGATTACTAATAGCTAGGAAAATTCTTGTTCTGTTAAAATGAAGTTTTATTTATTTTTTCTAGTTCGTAAGGTCTTTCTTTTCTAGATAGAAGTTAGAACAAATCCACGCCTACAAGATGTTTATTAGAACAGGATTGGCAAGTCTTTCTATTAAAGGTTACCCTACTACATCTTATATGAATTATTTTGCCGTTTATATTTTTTGTCTGATTCTCTTGAATATTTTCATTGACGTTTATTTCTTCATATTTTCGACGCTGTTCAGTGCAGCGTAGTTGAGTTCAAATGATATTCATGTAATACTAGAGGTCGGTCAGTACACGGAATATATGAGAAATTTTTCACTTTAATAACACAACCATTTGGAATTACCCGACTAGAAATTTGAATGAATCCTTTCAATAGGTCAACAACATTGAATTCCAAATAAAAGTCATATGCATGTGCTTTGTGTGGGGATTAAGCAGACTATTATGGTTTGTCAAGTTGAGTCAAACAGTTCAAATCCCACCCATTAAGAATTTAGAACCACATTGTTTATGTTTGTACTTCATCTCAAACCTCTAAACTAGACAAGAAACTCATTTTGATGCAAAACCTTTAAATCTTTATTCCTCCCACAAATCCTCCAGAGACGCGGATTTCAAAAGAAGAAAGTGCCAACAAAACCAACCCCATTATCTCAACCACGGTTATTGGGTTCGGTGCATTTGAAAGGGAAAGGTGACATTTTTGAATTCATTATCTTCAAAAGAAATGGAGAAATATTTTACTGTTGGTAAATATTGTGATAACACAATCGGCAATTGGAAAATGAATAATGAGTACAAGTTCTCGGATATTGTCAGATAATCAATTCCCACAGGGACGCGGGGATGTCATACTGTAAAGGACCAAAGGAAAAATTAGACTACAATTTAACCATTATTTTCCTTTGTGTGTACCAGTTAAAGTGTAATTTATTAACATCAATTTACTACAAGTAAAACTAGAAGTTTTTGAAAGATGAAAAATCCGTTATAATCATCACAACACAACAACTAGTACTTCTTACAAACAATAACAGCAATTTGTACATCGAGAAACTAGCTTCTATTGTTATTAGAAATTTCATATGCAAAAACTCAAGTTGAATGTTATAATCTATTTTCAACTTTATGCACCTTCGGACGTCTGAAATAGCTCATAATGCATTCCTATGCAGTAAGATTCCATTAGAAAGTCGAATAGGTATGGAGCTCTTGGCAGTGCATATTTCCACAATAGTACAGACTACGGACCTAACAATGAACCAGATGGCGCGATGGAACATGATGGGAAGGACACGAGATGATTGTGGGAACCAGCATCTAATGGAGTCTGGAGTTGCACGGGCACGGAGCTATGCTCACAGTAACGGCTCATGGCTCATCAATATATCACACTTACTACAAGTAACAGTTCACCGGAATAACTACCAGCAGACAATTTACGTTCGTGGAATTGCCAAGTATTTAAACCTCTTTAAGGTAAGTTTTTACAATCTGATCAATGTCAAATCAACCATTTTATTCTAGGACCCCAAGTTCAGATAAACACGGTGAGTTGATACATTAATCAATCATGATAACTGACAACAGTGGCTGAGAGAAAATGTCATCAATTATTTCATAGAAGAGATATAACCATTACAGACAGAATCTATCATTCTAAAGCTACAAGTATTCGATAAAAAATATCTGATGAAAATAAATTCAACAATAAGAAGTTGGGCTTCTGTTCGGAGAGCAAAAGAAGTCAAGAAAGATCACCAAGAATACAATTAATAGAAATCATTTTGTTCAGAACATTTAGATTTGTATGAATGGAAATAAATTCACGGCTTATCTCTTTTTATTCCTTCCACTTGTAACGATCATTCATCATCAAATTATTACACAGCCATAACACTTCTTCCAGCAGATAAGACCTCGACAACACTAGGGAAGGTGATGATAATAGAGAAAGGACCGGGGAAGTGAGGGATATTAGGAGAGGGTGCAGGATCCACCTGAGAGGTGAACCTCGTGACGTCACCGGAAGTGAACAATCTTTGTGTATTATGTTATTCAGACTATAGAGTTCAAGGAGGGTTGCGAGGGTCCCTTGTGATCCTAATAATCATATTGGGGTTTCATCCATCGGGAATCCGAGCCCTATACCATTTTCATTGTGCCAAATCTCAGATCGTGTATGTTACACGGAAAAGAAAATAAGACCTTAAACAAGTATAACGTGTGGCATAACTATAACATCAAATCAAAACAATATGAGTGCGAGTGAACATCATGCAAATTGATGTCTGATCGCAAGTGCACTAAAAAGATAAAAAAAAAACTTTACCAGAAATATACATATTTGTTTATGCTTTCTATTGGATATAAGATAACACTCATTAAACATATTGATCAACTAAGAACAAGTAAAGGTGATGGGATTATCGCAATCGGAATGTTGAATTGAGGAGATCACACTGACAAGAGATGGTTGGACTCGGCAGTAGGACTTAATCAAGATACATGATGATCTGTGACGTCATGTGACAGGAAACTGTTAATCGTGAGTATGGAGGGCCCAGACACTCTCATCTGAATATCAATCAGCCTGCTCTGGGGATCTCACAATGGAAAGGATCATCGTCGAATAGCCACCACACTCGGAGACGAAGCAGGGAGTGAGAAGAAACGTCGAGAAATCAAATAGTTCCTGAACTGAATGATGTCCTCTTTTTACAGATGGTCAATCCAGTCATTCAACGGATTGGGATTAAGTGCGAGCTATTGCATAATCATGAGAATTGCAAATTGATTTCCATTAGGTATAGATTTGAGAACAACTTATCTAATTTTATTGGTTTACAAAAGCATTTTTATCTTTGATAGATGGTGACTTCGAATATTATAAATAGCACCTTATACGTCTACAACTCTACATAAAGGCTCATCTTTCACCTTCATGTAGACAATATATTGTTGATTCAATTCAGGAAACTTTGGCTTGTTCTATGAAGAACACGCTGCTGAGTTAATAAAAGTAAAAGATCAAAAGAATCGGTACATGCATAAGAACCGACGCGAGCTTCTGGTTAGGATCACAACTTAATGACGATGTTGATAGGAACACTCGTGTCCCAATTAGCATCACTGAGGTTTCAGATAACACCGATATCACAGATACTAGGACTACAAGCAGATAAATTGTTAACACTTCATGATACCCATCTCAAAGAGTTAAGACTATGCATGCCAGACACAGTAGATGAAATAATATGCATAGGAATTACATAAATCAAGACATTTGAGTCTCGACTCATAATCATCTTGGGATAGAATCTCATCTGATTTTCATCAGACTCTATCAGTCGCTGTGGACAGTACCTAATAAATTTTATAATTTTATAATACCATGTATGTATTTCTGGGGAGAGAGAACCCATAGGTTCCCTGAGACCTTCTTAAAGAAGTTAAACAAAATAATGTTGGTATACTACTCGTATGTAAACGTCAGCTTCGAAAAAGGCACTTGCCTTTATATTTTGAGGTCGGGAATTTCATTCTCATTCAAGAACTAATTTGTTCCTGGAGAAAATATCGTACTGGTTTTATCGAATCTTCTCTTTGTGGCAAGCTAGGTATGTCATGTACGTGAACATACTACGCCAACTCGAACAATTTCATTGTTAAAGCGGAAGTTTTTCTCGTAAACCCTTCTGTTGGATACCTTTTTCATTACAACAAAGATTACTATACTTTTAGAGAAATTATTAAAGCATCTACGAAGAAGTTTCTTCGCTGTAGCTATTCCATTGTCAGGTTTTCACATTAAAAAACCTAATATACAACCGGCCCGCCCCGTTTGTTTAATGAGGGGGGTCAACCGGAATCGTGCACCAACAGTCTCTAATAGCACTCACTGGGTCTGCTCTGACACATCACATGAGCCAGCAAGTTCATTAGCATTCAAACTTGACATGGACTTTGCATTAGACAAATCTGCATGTAGCGCTTTTGTGATTTGTCAAGTTTTTTCGTCTATTCATTTCTGTCTGCTATTTTTTTTGTAAACCTCCTCATGCAGAACAGAAGTGATTGTATTCTGTGCTAAATACGTTCCGTCTAAATGCTCTGCTCAACTGACTTCTGCAGTACGATTCATTCTCCGAACAAGAGTTTGATATAGTGAATACACTTGAAATTCAGTTATAGTTGTCTTTTTATTTTAGAAATTATGCAAATAATGCATTCAGACCAAACAGGAGCTTCTCTATATAGTCATTAATAATTCATAATTGAGGAAAATATTAATAAAATCCAATTTTCTATTTACATTGGCAAATTTACATACATACATAATAATGCAAGAATTCGGTTGAAAGTATTTTCTTGCACATAGACCATTGACAAATTGAAAAGAGCCTCTGTCCAAAATCCGAATTCCAAAGATCTAGAAATCCCTATCCTTATTCATACCTAATATACAGTTCTCTCCATGCCATCGGATTACCGTTCTGTTGTGATTCAACATGCTCTGTAGAGTGTTCCTAGTTCACATTTAATTTTAATAATAATTGTGTCATTCTATTAATTTCGTATTTCCTGTTATGGAGAGGGGTCTCTCCACGTTAGTCTCATGGGGCGGTTGAAGAATCAAGGAATATTTGTGTTGAGATAGAAGTTGAGATACCATGTGTTAAATAGAAGCCTGTACACTACCAAACCATTGTTCCGAATCGCATGATAGTGAAATATCTTTGTAAAGGACTCATTAAAAGCTCTCAAAGGTGTATGACAAAATTTCAATTTTAAATCCTTTCAGGACCAAGAAATTCAGCTTTCCAATAACAAAACAACTGTCTCATTAGAAGCACATGTTCGTCTGCGTTCATTCATCTCCTCATATGTGTGTCATAGTGTCAGGTTATCCATCCAGTGCCAATATTTCTCACACTTCGTAGACCGCTAACACATATTGTTCAGTAAATTTGTCAATCATAATGTAGTGAATGAGGAGAGAAAAAATACTCTTGTTATGAATGAGAAAACTCTTCCTAACATTTACAAGTTGATATTCGAGTGTTTAGAATTACTTTAAGGAGCTTCATTTTTGGACAGCTTTCTATAAAGATTGGTTGCAAGTGGGTTGTATACATTCGAGCAAGTGTGTCTGTTTATTCCATTTGAGAAATCTAATGTGAACATTGATAAAACACTCGTGGAAATCATAAATGACATGTATAATAATAATTATACCCATTACACTAGTATTGAAGACCTGACTTTTATCTGAAGACGTGAGAGAACTTGGTCTCCTCCTCAGTGGAGTCCTGAGCTGTTCTAATGTATTCGTTGGACACTAGGCATTGTTTTCTCAAGTTCCCCATTATAGTATCTATCTCTCATTAGTGCGGTGATATCTGGGTTGTCGGCATATAGCGTGGGAATTCTTCTGATGGATCAAGGTGTTAATGAACGAGCTGTTTGCTTATAGGAACTCTCAGATCTTGAGACTGTTTGTGTACAAAGCAGGTAAAACTGAGCCTTCCAATGTTTGCCCAGTCAACACACACAATGAAGCTTATTATCTTTTATTTGTTTACAAATCTGAGAGATAAAGACAAAACGGGGAAACTTGGTCACATTGATAAATAATAATCGGATTTTATTTTAACTGCTAACTCAGCACTCACCATTTAATACGAGTATGCGCGACAAAATGCTCGCAAATGAATAATTAAGAAGAAAATTTTACAGAAAATTGGAGAAAATTATGTTCAAATAACAATGTAGAACAAACATTGTTGGTTCAAAATCAAGGAGCAATCACCCCGGCTTTCCCGAATCCATCAAGCACTGAGAGATCGTCTGGGGGTTTCCACAGATGCAAGGATCTACAAACACTTTGTCTAGTGCGACTCATTTTTGCTGAAAATTTTCCATAAATTTGACATCGCACAGTCTTCGAGGATTACTCATTCTTCTGCCGAGGACGATTCTCTATGGAATTTAGCACTGTGAGTTGGATGATTAAGAGAGTTGGTTCCGGTGTTTCACCAATTAACCAGAGGAAATTGAGCGGGTTCATAACACTGAGGACACCTGGATGGAATATTCCTCCATGCCCATCAGCCTGTTGACTCAAGATGTTAGTGCAAATTATATGACTATGATTGGAGACAACTGAGACATTACTACCTACATATAAGAAAAGTGGATAGTTATTTTTTTTTACTGTGGCAGGATTCTCAATTTTTGAGCTCTTCCATCCAACCACAGTTATCTACAAATGACACGTGAAAAACGAAATTTAAAAGGCATATCTTGAAAAAATCTCAAAAGATTGATTTAAATATTAAACAGTGTACCTAGATATTAAACGGTTTACTTTTAGGAATAACTCAATTAGAAATATTATCATATACTGTACTGCATCACCATTAAGACAAGACATGTTATATTACACAAACGTAGAAATGCCAAAGGATACAGGGCAAGTTGGTAGAAATTCAGCTCATTTTTTGACATACCCAACTGAAATTGCAGGAGAATAATAAATTAAAAGAACAAGGTATCCTCAGTCCTCAGATAATAAATTATCCAATGTTCGCCAAGGTCTCTACTAGATGTCATAGTAGAAGTTAGTAAATGTACACCTATAATAAACCTAACCCAACTCACTTTTTTCTCACGAGAACCTACAGCAAGAGGTAAACAAAACATTTAACTGAAGAAAAAACACATGAAATTAATTCCACTGATGTCCAGAGCCTTGACAACGTACTAGCCAAACTATCTGAAACAAGTAGTGAGGGTTTAAAAACACAAGTAAAAAGAGTCATTAGATTTTGTAAAGTACCCAGAGCGGATGTAGAGCTAGTTCCTATGCATGAAACCTTTGTAGAGCTTCCGGTCCCGGGATGACACCTGTGTTAAGCAACGCAATGAGAGATATGGGGGACTGGGGTGCAACTCAAGCACCTTGCTAGATGATGCAATCAAAAGTTAAGTACCCAATGTTGTCATGAGAGTATGGGGCTAGAAATCAACCGTCATAGAGATAAACAAATATATTTAGGTACTGACCTGCCCATCTATGGGCATGGGTTACCAAAATAAATGTTCTGAAAGAAGTAATCCAATATCATATATAAAATTGACATATGCCATGTGTATAACATTACCATTTTATTTTTTCATGATCCAGAATCATATTTAATGAAATTATATGAGAAAAATAATGATGCATTCTGTGAAGGTAACTTTATATTTTAGAGTTTTTACAGTTTGAATGTAAATGACCTTTTAATATACAACCAAGGTTTCTTCCGTTTTCAATAAGTTCCACTGATACTAGCTTAGGTATATGAGTTATTACTTTACCAAGGTGCCCGTTGTAAATTTGATAATATATTCCATACTACACGTCGTCAGCATACATAGTTTTACCTGATTTCAGGATACATCCATTATGTAGAGTAAATACTAAACATATGAGAACCATTCTCTGCTCGAGTTAATTGAAATCCTGGATATTTGGCAACACGTTAAATCTCATCGGTTCCGGCCAATTTAGTTTTCTACCTCGCCCGAGTGGACCGAAACTCTGCATATGTGTTCAACATGTTCACTGACGAGTCCACTCAGGCTAATTTATACTATTAGCATATCATTAGCGCTACACTCAGATACTTTGGCGTGGCTAATTTACCAGTCCAAGTTAACACTCACCTCGGAGTATACTCATAGGCCTTCTGATATATTTTCCTTCATATTCGCTCAAAGCAAAGATTTTCGTATAAATAAAAATACAGGACATGAATATTTACACCTGTACCAAGTTAACACTCACCTAGGAGTATACTCATAGGCCTTCTGAATTATTTTCCTTCATATTCGCTCAAAGCAAAGAATTTTCGTGTAATAAAAATACAGGACATGAACTTTACATAATATTAGTCATATACACTTTCAATACATAACAGGTGCACATGAGGGTTAACATGTATGTAGGTACTAGTGAACTGATCCAAATATCTACAGCCTTTCAGATCATTTGAAATCTACCGAGTTCAGTTAGATAGGCTACTGTGGATTTGCATAAAATCAAGGTCCGTTTCATTCTCTGTGCATACATTATATGCAGAGTCTACGGTCAGATATTGACGTCGTGGACGCTAGATATTAGATTGTCGGGCCTAATATGTACTTAACCATATATCTATACATATTCAACATACATTAGAAAGAAAGTAGAGATAAGAGGGAAATGTGATTTTCGCAATAAAACCAAAAGATATGTACCTGGAGTGAATTACCTATACAGTTGAGTACCTGGTGTGTCACTCTATTTATAGCTCAATACCTACTGATATGCATGAGTGCACTTACCAAATTTGTCTAAGGACTTTTTATGCCATTAATATTTTTCTTAAATAAATACTTTGAACAAAATTGCTCGTATATGCAGAATAATTTGGACCTCTGTTAGAATCGATAACAAAATCCAGATAACTGTGGAAAATTTGGTTTAAAACATACATGGAAGTACACAACATTCAACTACAAGTTTCTATTTGATTTTATCGAATCAAGACCGACATCAACTATGATGATGCGTTGACTTCTTCAACATTGTGCATATTGCATCCTGAGTAAAAAATGCAATCCAAGATAGCCAATTGTTTGTAATACAATACACGAATAGTACGATAATGTTCACAGGACATTCACTCTCCGGTACAAGACATCATAAACTGCAAACAAAGACATTTATATCATTTTTCCAATGTTCAGTTTTTTTTTTTCATTTCCTTTGAATGATATCCTGATAAAAAGAAATCAGAAGCTTCACATTGCTGGAAACAAGGACTAAATGCATGTAAGTCCACATTTAAATACTAATGAAGGACAGGTCTCATGGTATTTCGACTGGATGCTGTCCCATATTCAGAGCAAAGTTTCAGAGGATCGTAAAACGTACAGACATCAAATCTTCTTGCATATAAAAATGCAATTATTACCAACTTAAAAAATTGTTTTTATTCTATTTATGATCCCTTATTAGAATAAAACTGAAATAAAAAACCTGTATTGCACTTGAGCTTAATTATTTCAGATAACTATCTTGTTCTATGGCTATGCAATATAAAATATAAAGGGTGGCAAACAAGTCAAAATATAAATGAAGGTATTGTGATTTTGAAATTGTAAAGTCCCAATGGTTCATTCATGGCTATGTGTAGTATGTATTCCTGCTAGTATGGGTCAGCACATGGAAGCATTGAAACCACTGGAAAAGGCTAAACATTTCACACGGAATGCTTGATAAAACAGAGGAAATGAAAGATTTGAAGTGCTTCTTTTTTCTCGTTCAAAATTAAGAACTATGTACTATTTGTACATTTCTGTCTTTAGAATTAAAATTAAGACGGAAAATTCCATCACAATTCACAATAATGAAGCACCCAGTATAACAATACAATGGTACAAGTAGTACATTCACATTAGTAATATGATGGAACTGAATTCACGCGTTTGACTACAAACATCGGATAACAGAGTCTCATAATCTAACAAGACTTCTCGTAAATAAAATTGTGCTGGTTTTTCCTTTGTGCATCCAAGATAATTAAAAAGAGACAAGAAATTTCCCCACAACAGCAATTTTAATGTGCGCAAATATCCCGCGGAAATGCAACATTTTTTATGAAGACAAACGTACTCATTTATTCGACTGTGATTTAAAATCTTGTTTTATTGTTAATGCAAATTTGAAGGAATTAAATCTATTTGTGAAGGAAAGGAATTGATGTCTCCGGATGCTCAGAGGTTTCTGTCTTAGGTGCCTGACCTACCACAATACCAAACACATTAATCTACACGTTTTCCGTCCATGAACTTTACATATAACACATCCTAGAAGGATTTTCTAACACAAAGACATTACACATTATAAACAGTCCAACAAAACCAACCACAATAATATTTACTCGAAAATTACCACAATGAAGCGAGGTTGATTATTGAAGCATTTTCTACAACCCAACCCTCAAATTTTGCATAGTTCATTTGTATATTTATAAATAGATATGTATATTTAAAAAAAAATTCTTGTCCCTTTTTTATTTAAAACCATCTACACTGACCATTGTTTTGGTCCAGTAACATGATCTCTCTAGAACAATCAAGACACTAAGAAAATATGTTTAAGATGTCCTAGAAACACACATTAGACAAACTCAACATCCATTCAAGTTTATCCAGCAGCCAAATGTGCACCATGACCATTGACCACTGTTGTTTAACATATTATTATTATTAAACATATTAGATCAAGTTTTATTTACATTGAATATAATTATAATACATACATGGAAATTGACATTAATAAAACAAAACTTGATCAAAGGCGGTGCTAATGCCAACGGCATTCTTTTTCGCACCACCCTTTTCCCAGGGCTATCTGAACTTCTTACAAAGAAAAGACTCAATTACTCACGTTTCCTCTTGGTAATGAAAACTTGAAGCATTTCTTCACATGTGAAAATTGCGGACCTGGCTTAAAGATCGCGAAATCAGAAGATATACGAAACAGCTAGTATTCAACCCACTCCCTTCATCCCTTGCTGGTATTCTTCACTGTATGAGAAGGACCCAAGGGGAGCGGAAGTGCTAGGACGAAGCTGGATCTCCTCATCCCACATATACAATATTACACACTATATATGACGTAGTATATGACATTGTCACAGCGCCATTTTGTGATGTGCCGAAACATGATACCACCACCCTGGCCTGAACAATGTCTCCTTGAGGAACAATAAAAAATCTTCAGTGCGTCATAATTTTGCTGCTAATAAATTCAACTTGAGGGGGAACATCATGTAAGTAAAAGTATGGAATTCTGTGATGTACGTACGGTTCATGTAGCTTATTAAAACAAGTTTGTTACAAAGTCGGAGCATGAGAAAATTCATAACACCAGAAAAGAAATAATAAAAATATCTGTCTTATTCGTCAAATTCTATGGCTAATACACCGAAATTGTATATTCATAGACTTCAAAACAATTTTTTTTATCTCATTGATAAAAATGCCCTTGAATTAAAAAAAAAAAAAAAAAAAAAAAAAAAAATGGGCCAGTGATTATAAATTATTATAATGAAAATTAGCATGCTCACATATCATTTTCTACCAAATTAAAATTTAAAGTAGGAGATAGGTATATTAAAACCAAGAGAACAATTAAAACCCAGTAAATAAGGAGAGGAGGAATGAGTAGTATAGGGAAGGGAGGGGGGGGGGGGTTTATTTATTGACAAAATCTTGACAATATAATTCACCATGGGGTATCAAAAGATTAGAAAGCTCAGAGGGACACAACAAAGCCCGATTAAAGTTATTTCCAGCACACACCATCACAGCACCTTCCCATGATTAATTCACAGGTAAACGCACACTCACACACACTCATAATGAAGTGAGGCACACGCCACACTGTCTGGGCTGAGTGTGAATTCACGCTTAGGTTCACACTTTTCATTAACCCTCTACGAAAGGAGCATTCAGTTGTACTTTTCCACAGAGGTGAGAATCTGATTTGACCGTCAGTCCGTCAGGAAAACCATGTTAAATAGGCCCAAATTGAAAAAGTAGGTACCAACAATACTCTATGATTCATATTGGTAATGGAATTTTATTTGAAGTGAGTTTTTATAATACAAATTATTAATAGTCTACCAAAATGTATCAAACTTATCATATGTAACGAAGTTGGATTTCATTAAATTGATAAATGCCATTTCACAGGACTTTTCAAAAGAACACTTACTTTAGCAGGGATAACAGGTTTTAGTAAGAGAAGAAGAAATGCTGTCATTTAGTGACACCAAACTTTAAAATAATAAAGTTGGCAAGATTACCTACAGAAAATATTCGGGAAAAGGAGACATGATGGGAAGAGCTGCTGCACAGGGTTAGCTCAGGACCCCCGGGGTATGAAAGCTGCTTTCCATTCTATGTCTTCCCGACTCACTCAAACTTGGCTGCAGCTAATAACACGGCTTTCAGAATGGGAACAATCTGCAGCTCGCACCAGAGTTCATATTGAATACACCTCCCCCAAGAATGTCGTAGTCTTATTGAAATGCTGTATCTTGTACAAATTAATTAAAGCAAAAAAGTCTTCTCTATCTATGGATTGGATTCAGACATTAGGGGCGAAATTAATAGACAAAATTGAGTTCTCAAGTCATGGCTTAGCACTGGTTTTCCCCAAACTAAGACAGTACGCAAATTGAGACTTGGCGCCCACACAGGTATTTAAAAAAAGTATATTGAATTCGCCATAGATCTTTGATAAATTTCACCTTATTACCAAGAGGTAAGACTATTTACTAATAGATATTATCCTTGCTAGAGTGCATATAGATTATAGAGTTTAGATCTAGACTATGATAATAGATAAGTACCGACCACAAGGATCTAATATTTTTTATGAGGCTGATCCTCATCAGGACTAATAGTAAAGTAGAATAAGAAGATGAATTGGGTTTATTTATTAAATGAAAATTTAAGGAGTACGTGTAATAAACATAGTAGCATTAAATTTGCAGCACCTGTGATACATGATTTGAATTATTGTGAACCTATACATGCCAAAATAAAAGTTCAGCACATTGAACCGTGTACCATATTGTCACATTCACATCAAAGATCTGATAAAGTAGTTTAAGAGTACAACCAAAATCACATCTTTTTCAACACAAATCTAAAAGCTCATAGCTGAATCCTCTTTCAACCTAACCTATCCTTTCTGTCTCTGTTAAAGGAACTAATTAGCTTTCGAATGTGCCCGCGGGGCTCTTGGCAATTATTCCACTAGACTGACAGCTTTGCCAGTGAAAGCTCGCTCAGGTGCACGGGAGAGCAAATCCTGTTTGATGTGGCTTGCCACTATTTACTTACCTCCCTCTCCTCCTCATTATACCAAACACTAATTGACATCTCTGTCCTTTCTCTTCCTCTTTTCCTTTGGTGTCCTTTTTCTTGACACTTTATTTTTTTCGAATCAAAAATCACTGATGAGTGTATCACTTGATGAAAAATACTGAACATGACACCTTTTTTTTCATTCGAAAAGTCAGGCGCGTTTGTTAATGATCTAAAAACTCGGTTTTTTCTGATCACATCAGTGTATGCAGTTGTTTAGCTTTAATTATTAGAGTATTGCGCTTGGCTTTCAAACTAGCACTTGACGATTACTATCGTGTAATATATTTATCACCTGGCTAGAGTCCGACTTTTATCGATTAAATATAAAACAAACCAGAAGAGGTGGTTTATTTTATTAAATAGTACAGTAAAAATTAAAAACAGAAAAAAAAAGCAGGTTTGTGGGTAGCAGGTTTGTGAGTTTCCTACGAGGAGAGTAACGTGATATGACCATGCAGTTGAAAGCGACGTTAAACCCCCCCAGAAAAAAGTACACATGAGATTAAGTGTCTCAACAAGCTAGCCTTTGCTATTTACAGAGGACCAAGGATTTCTATCCATCCACCTCAGAGGACAGCCTGTAGGTCTTAGTGAAAAATAAAATTATAATTACCACGGTACAAACGTCACAAATGTAATTTGAATTCACTGAGAAATACAATCTCACTTCCGGCCAGACACTTTTTTTTATCAAACAAACAAAATCGAAATGTTTTTTATCTCATACATTAAAATATTTCTGGAGAATAAAGAATAAGAGGGGGAAAGAGTTAATTAAACACGAGTGGGTCAAACATTTTTCTACATTCTATCGTGGACGTGTTTTTAATGCATGAAAATTCAATTTCCTTGCTTTAATGCCTTCTGTTATTTATTTTGCAAAATATTCACTCTATTATGAGTAAAATTAATAAAAATAAACACAAATTACACAAAGTGAAAATTTCCAAACAAAAGAGTTGAAAATTTATTATTATTATTATTATCATGTATTTCTAGTTACTCCCATTAAATCTTAAATCTATATTATTTTATCATATTTTATGTTTAACTCTATCCTGATTTCAGCAGGAACAAGTAACTATTACTCTAATTTGTTGATTAAATTGTCGATATTGATTTCAGATGGACAGAATTGCAGCTATGAATGAGTGAGGAGACACTACTCTACATCTGAGCATTACTTCAAGAAGAACTCTAAGAACACCTTAAAATTCACCTATGTATGTGTATTTATTCATCCGACATCCATAGGTGCCATTGAAAGGGATCAAAATACCAATTTTACAGATGTTCTAGATTCGAAGGTAATGGCTTTTTAAGTCTTGCCACAGAAAATATGTGTGCAAAGAAACAAAATAATGATGCTAACATTAATATTGAACAGTATCAAAACCAAAAGGAACATTAAGGATCATGCAAATAAGATTTACCTTGTACTCAATGAACACGTTCCATTTGTCAACTATTTTCCACGGACAGTTATCTTGAGCAGTAGAAACTTACCTGGAAAATAAAAGATTCATATTTATCAACAAAGGGAAAACATCAAAAGTGATTTCAAATAGAAAGAAAAACAAATTAATAAAATAAAATAGTGTTATATGTAGGGGAAGGTTTGCTAAAACCGGGTAGTCTGCTAATACCGGGTACCACTGTTTCCAACGATACTGCTAATGCCATATATGAACTGATTACAGAAACTAAAATTTCTTCCTAGCAGAGCGTAACTTTTGTAAAAAAACCAATTTCATTTCGAGTCATTTCGCTGTGATTTGAGGTTCTAGTTTTGCTCGTGTTATTTCCTTATTTTCGAGCCCACATTTATCGAGTGACTTTTAACGGCTATTTGTGCCGAAAATTCCTGGTAAGTGTGTAAAGCTGTTACTTAAAAAGTGTTATTTCATATCATAATTAAATCTTTTTAATATTGTTTTGCATGTCTTGGTTATTCAATATTTTTTACAGAAAGTCATGAGTCTGTTCATACCGGGTACTTTGGGGTTGATAAAACCGGGTATAGATTTTCAGGTACCCGATTTGAGCAGCCTATTTTTTCCGTAGTGTTGTGTGTATTTTTATGTTCTTACATTTTTTCAAGTTGTCTTTGATATGTCTCTGGATATTTTTTCAGGGAAGGTATTGAAGGTAAGCAGGTGAACAAGTAAGGACCTGCTACATATTATTTTTTAATGTCATTCAACTATTTTTTCCATTTTTATATTTTTTAGGTGTCAAACCCTCTAATGTTTTTTTTTTTTTTTTTTTTTTTTTTTTTTTTTTTTTTTTTTTTTTTTTTAACAATTTTCCTAATATTTTGGTATAATTCTTATTCTAGTTATTTTTTACAATGTCAAGAAAGATAGTAAAGTTGTAAGTTTTACCTTTATGAATACCTACAAGTTAGTGTGTTTCCTATTTTATTTTTCTAAAATATAGGTTCAAAATTTGTTCTTTCTGGTTGTTTGCCATTCGAAAAATAATTATTTTTTACATTGAAATTACTTATGCTCATAAAAAAATGTTAAAGTTCGTTTCAATAAACATCATTGAACGTTTTATCAATGCCTTCCATAGGAAATATAGGGGTACCCGGTTCTGTCATACCCAGTACCCGGTTCTGAAAGACCGGGTTGACAGAACCGGGTACTTTGACTTTTTTTGAAAAAAATAAATTTAACAAAAAATGGCAATACATAGTGACGTATCGTTTTCAAATTTAGATAGCCAACAAAGTTGTGAATGTTTTTCACTTTAATTTGCTGAGATGGTGATAATGGCTTTTCCGCTAGATGGCCTAGAAAACTAAGTACCCGGTTTTGGCAGACCTTCCCCTACACATGTATCTGTGGAATACCTATAGTTTTTTTTGTACAAGAATGATATTATAAACAATACATCTCCTATAAGCTAAGTCTAGCTTCTGAGGAGTTAAATTCGAAAGATTATTATTTGAAACATGTGTATATCTTCCATTTCCCTATCGGGCATAGGTACTTGCTCTTTATTTGAGCCAAACTCCAAAAAGAAATTTAACTCTTAAGTCTTCAGAACAAGGCCACATTCTTGTAACCCACATAATTTATCAGAGCTCGAAGCTTGTAATTTATATGAATTTCGAAAACCACCATTTGGAAGAAAAAAACACCGCGTGAAGTATTTATTGTACAACAAGCTAATGGGGTGTAACGGCTAAAAAAGCATCTTTTGTTTTTGAATGAGCGTTCTGTTCATTCTTGAAATCTCTGAGCTCATCTCTGAATGTCTTTGGAACAGAATGAAATGAAATTCATGAATGAAAACGAGAAAGGGACATAAAAAATGAGACTGATTATAAATAAAGAAGATGAATGAAAATTATAAATACAGGGTGTAGCGGGACGAGTGTCTCATAAGTATACAACGGGATCAGGAGGTATTTGTTTGAAAGACACAACAGATATAATTTCAAATAGACAGAAGATGCAATATAAACATGTAAAAGGACAACATATTATGAAAGGAGGACAGTGATAACTTTCAGCATTGTTCTTTTCTAGATAAAAAGGAATTACTCTCACATGGAAATTGAGATATCTCTTTCCCATGTATGTAAATTTGAAAGCTAAAGTACAAAAAATATGAATCTTTACTCCTTGTTTTTAATTGTAAAAGCCTAGTAAAAATCGAGGACTGTAACAAATTCTAGAATTTCTGAGCGCATTTGGTCAGTATGATTCTTATGTTTAGCAAAAAAAAAAATAACTACATAATTATATAGTTTGGTACCGAGAGGTTTATAGAATAAATTTCATATTAAAATAATTTTCATAAATCTCCATTGACAATAAAAATATTAAATTGAGGAGCATTATGAATACATGAACCCTGTTGAAATTTATCTATTTTCTAAAAAATGAATGAAATGTGTGCACTTCATCTTCATGTGTTTGCCTGGGGCTCTGTGTAGAATCCAGCTTGGCCCCAGATCAAAAACCACTGAACAAGTTTACCCTAATAATTAATTAGCACTAATATTTGATATTTTTGATATGATAAGATTGTAGAAATAGGTGAGCAGGTGTTATTTTTCGTTCGTTTCAGCCAACTTTTGACTTGTGTTCTCTCGCCAGATAATTTTTCGTAAGGGAAAAAGCTTGAAACGGAAACTTGTGATGAATAAATAAGAAAAAAAAAATAAGAATTTCTGCTTGCTAAGTCTCTTGTGAATTCCATATGGTTATTATTATAGATTAAAATAGAGAGGTTAGTTAATGGCATGGATAATCAGAACTATTACCTGCTGATGAGAGCTGCGAATAAGCTCGAAACAGCTGTTCAGGTATGTTCTGATTCTGATATTCATGTACATCTAGAACAACTTCTCACTTTTCTGTTTAAACTGATACTGATTAAAACAGACAACAGTTATAACATTGATTTTTTTTTTTTTTTTTTTTTGAAAATTTATGTTAGAATGTTCTTTTATTATCATCCAAAAATATGTATGTATGTATATGTGAATATCTTTCATGTATGAATAAATAGGGAGAGGAGAGTGAGAGAAAGGGAGAGAGAGAGATCTCAACGTTCAAAATAAACGTAACAGGTGGTACATCCTGTCCCTAGCTTCCTGTCTAGTACTCAGGCTTGCGGTGGAGTACTCGACTAATATGCAACAAGGTTGGGGTTCAAACCCCTGCAGGGGAAACAAAATCAGCATAAAACAGAAACATATATACATTTCCATACATTCCTATAAATTCTGGTGCGGAAGAGAATGCCGTTGGCATTAGCACCGCCCTTGATCAAGTTTTGTTTTCTTAATTTTAATATCTATTTATGTATATATTCTGTCTCATTATTTGTAAATAAAACTTGATCCAACTTGTTTAATAATAATAATAATAATAATAAATTGGATTGTAAAGAATTACCAAACTATTGAAACTTTCGTTGTCATATGTATTGGATTTTTCGATGCTCTTAGCGGACAGGGTAAAGATATAAAGTATTAGTTAATTTCAATTCTAAAATTATTATTTA
>CM044958.1:38315028-38373790 GCA_024516035.1 Bactericera cockerelli
TACTCAAACTGGATTTACTAAATTTTTGCGTAACCTCAGTAATAGAACCACCGACCCTCAACCCTCAGTTTACAGTTCCACCGCTTTTTCGATCAAATTACTGAGGTCGGTCGAAGTGGTAAGTAATTGCAAGTATAACGCAAATAACGCAATAAAATTGGACTGGAAGAGTAGCTGAAGGGATTCGACTTCAGTAGTCGGACTAAAAGTGGACTCATAATCGGAGGTGAGTGGTTCGAGTCCCTAGCATGAAAATATTCACCACCAGTATGTTTTTGTTGTTGAAAATAAAGAGTCGTTTGATAATTTTTTCGTGTCTAGATTCTAGAACACTTTTGTAAACATTGATACAATACTCGAGTACATTTTGCGTCAAAAATAAATCATCTTAACACGACAAGATCGAACCCTACCGACGAATCTCTCGACAAAATTGTTAATACCGTATAACAATTTGATTGACACTCATGAAATGCGTCGGTGAGTAGAAATCGGCCGAACAAAGTACTTTTGAATATCACTTTGGAGGTGACTTTGAATTTTGAAAAGGGTTGATGTGTGGGGGCGTCGTTGACGGGTATTGTCTTCACCTGGGGTTTATTTAGATTTATTCGCCACGCTCGTCAGGATCCATAATTTTCAATTGTTGTAGGAAACAGACAGGAATTCTGTCAACAGACCCCGGGACCCTGGGTCCCAAATTATTTCCATCCATATCCATAAATCAAAAACCATTTTCATGATCTGTCTCACACCTATCTGTCTTCTTCCCTGGTACAGTTTTTGAGATTATCTGTTTTATATGCGTTGTTTATGATGGGTTTAAAGTGTTTTGTGTTGTGTAGTGTTTTTTTTTTTTTTCGTTAGAATATCCATCTTGTCCAGACAATATCCTTTTCTTTCTCTTTTTTCTCTTCTAAAAGGCGTTTATAATGTTGGCATTTCCACATGTGTTTTTTATGTAGATTAGGAAACGTTGTACATATTAGGTATTTTGTTCACGCCCTCATGATGTAGTTTCTGGGCTAAATACAGTCAGTGGTCAGCGTTATAACACCTACAATTCTGATGTTCAAAATTTTCTTCATCAAACAGAAGGTTCTTTGATCTAAATTATGGTATGGTAGTGAAATTATTTAGTGTGTACAAGACATGGAGGAGCAAATTCGGTAAGTAAAGTAAAGCCAGGTGCACGTGTAATACGAGGAGATGCAATTGAAAGATAACCAACCTGAGGCTAGAGTATAGTTGTCACGAGAATATTAAAATGTTTTCTTGGAATGAAGACAATGTGAAAAACACTACCAGGACATAATACGGTAGAAAAGACATTAAGATCGTGGGATGACAGATATGTGACCAGGGAAGATTCGAGTTGATAAAACTGAAAAAGACGACCAAAAGATGGAAGTGATTAAGGGACCACATCCATCATAACTCCTTGTCCGGGCACTGGTGTAATCACTTCTGTTAAGGTTTCTGTTCGGAATCTTAATGGAGCGAAGACGCTCTGGACAGCTACCTTTTTTTTTACACCTGAAAGGTAAAGAAAGTATTGTTTTACTTTCTATCACCTGAAAGGTAAAGAAAGTATTGTTTTACTTTCTATCACCTGAAAGGTAAAGAAAGTATTGTTTTTAATAAAAATACCATGTTAGTGAATGGCCTCTAGTCCTCTACCTTGTTGAAAGGAACTTTAGTAAATTTTGATATCATACAGCCAGAAATAAATGGAGATACATTTTAATTTTCTTGTGTTCTAAACATTTTCAACTTCAATAATCAGTAATATCCCAAATTCCTAGTGACAAAATTTACCGTGATATGGTGATACCTCTCATGAAAGAAGCAAGATTCTGAGGATCAGACAAATGGACTAAGAGACAAATGGACTAATACGTGAGTACTAAGACTACTAAGTAATTGAACGAGTTTAGTGACATTAGAGGACAGTTTAAATAGGGAACACTAAATATAGGTAGAAAGGGTACTTTGGGTCTATATTATCACTAATCTTACATTCGTATTTATTAATAGATTTTCACTAATCATAGTCTTGGTTCTGTGGATTGATTGAAAAATTCTCTTCTTACATACATAGATATGAGTGTTTGGTTCAAAATTTAAAGTTCCCTTTTTACATGGCACCTTCTATTTTCCGGTCTTGAATGCATGAAAGCATTTTAAGAATAATTCTTTTTTTTTCTTCTCATACTTTTGAGCGGTGTTTTTCATCTGGAGCATTTACATAATATGTAGGTATGTGCACTAGAAGAACAATTCGTTCATTCGTGTGTATTTCCACAACGTCTCCTCTCGGCGCAACAGCAATCAATATCCGACATTCTTCAAAGGAAATGTTAATCGATGAGATAAAGATTAATGCGAAGTTATTTTTATCAATCCCATTGTTCATTTGACACCCCGGTCTGGAAGAAATAGAAGCCGGAAGTATCGAATGTATTTGTAATCAAATGAGGTGTAAACAAGTCCTGATTAGAAGAACACGTACCTGTGTCCTGTTGGATAGGATCTGAGTATAGGGTGGACTCGTGCTGTCTCAACTATTCACAAACAGAGGGTATTTTCACTCTCATATCTAGAAAGACCACCTTTGAAGGACTTCATTTTCATTGCCTTCTTTTCCGTCAGTTATGACTCTCAACTCTAAATCATTGAAAAAAAATCTTGTAAATTCAAGTAGAAAATTTCCTTTCACTACATATTGTGAAAAGAAACCTGGGGAAATATGTCAAGTTTTTCAATATTATTTTGACTTTTAAAAAAAGTTATGGCCATCACTTAAAAATCTAACTTTTAAGCTCTAAAGTTGAAGGGAGTTGTGCAGTCCTCAGTCGCAGATCGCAAATAATGTTCTAATTGAAAATTCATTTTTTAAACTTGTAACATATAATGGAGTTGTTGAACTTAACTCTAAAAAAATATACAAAGATGGAAATAACCATCAATACAAGGTGTAAACTAAACACCCTCCCTAGACAATTTTTTTTTGAAGAGGTTGTAGATTAGCTTGGATTTGTAAAAAGAACAAAAATCTAACGCTAGAAAAAACCCTGAACAATTTAGGGAAGTTAATTGAGCCATTAACATGAGTTCCACTTGAAATATTGGAATGTCGGATTGTTTCTGTACAAAGAAGAAGCCATGCATTTTCTTATTTCCTCCTCTCATCACCTTGCTCCCTTGATTGATAGGTTTTGGTGTTTTTTGTTTTACACACTTCTTCTTTAGCTCTTTGCACAAGTTTATTTCATATACCTATTGCATGTGTGATTTTACCAGTCTCATTAATTTAGGCTCCGCGTTTATGGACAAATCCTCACATCAGAGGAAACTAGTAGAGTTTAACTTGAGTCTGCGATTTTGACATCGTTCGGTCGCCAATTGTATGTTTATTGGGTAAATACTTACTGGAAATGGACTCGTAAAATGAGTGAATTAATGGTCTGATGTATTGTACACATACTCAAGCAGCCGATCTAATGTTCTTTCATGATATGTATAACTTTGTATTTTAAATGTACAGTGTACACACATCACAAGATAATGATTATATATTCTTTACGTTATCGTTTTGACTAGAAAGAAAAAATAACCGCTGGTTTTTAAAAACAAACATTGCTGAATGAATGTATTGAAAATGGAGCGTCAGCATTTCCATTTTCCTAGTCTACGTTATCAAGGAGCCTAGGATGTTTCTGCTGACACAAGCTCCTGTGTTGGACTTACCGATGTGATGTGATAAACACAGGAATGCAGGTTTTCGGTCTGCTTTGTGCTGATAAGTTTAGTGTTTGATATCGTTGAATATTGTTTTTTCATCAAACTATCCTATGTCGTCTAACGAACTACGAGTATTAATTAATTTTGCTAAACCATTTCATTGATTGACTCACGAGTAGGCAAAGTGATACAGCCATTATTTACATTCTCAAGGAAACCTCTCATCAACTTGAAAGTCTTGAGACCATTAGACCACTAGATTTGTGTGTAAGGGGTCTCCTGAACCTGCCTCGTCCTCATCACTTCTCCTGTAACCCATGCACATGTACGTGTCTGTCATAATATCGCATATTGAAGACATCAACTCTCCTCTCGCGGGGCTATCATATTTCAGTATTGACTCGAATGAATGGAGGGACCTGTCATCCAGGTAACCCAAGATCTCGTCAGTCCGGATGTGTCACCGGCCATTTCCTCCAGGTCCCGCGGGCTATTCGGTTTCCTCCTGACATGGCACTCTGGCCACTAGCTGAGTATATCATATTCACTCCATGTCCTGTCTCAACCAGTTGGTTTTGGTAGTTTCGGACTATTGGTCGTATTCTCTCACGCTTGAGGACTTGCACATGAGTGGATACACCCACTGCTTGCCAGATGTAGCAAAGCATAATTACTGTCCTCTGAGCTCATGTCTGAGAAGCTGACGTTTGAGAGAATTACATTCATCAATTTTCTATATTTGATTTGTTGATGTTCAAAATGACAAGCAGTAAATTTAGTCTGATGTGATCTGGAGTTAAAACATCGAGCTCAAATTATAACACTTCATTGAGCGCCTTACGACTACTGATATTCCCCAGTCAATGAGTTTCCTCTGAACGTACTCGGAACATGTCAAAGTGCAGAATACACCTTGGATTTCCTTTTCTCTCATGCGGCCGTGAAACAGCAAGAAAATTTATCATTGACAGTGAAATGGAAAACTGAATAATTCTTAATGCGATATTGGACTTCATACATAATAAAATTGTGAGTGCGACTATGCACTACGATATGGTGTGTTAGAAGCAGAAACTATTACTCATCTGGTCATTACTCACATGAGTGCACAAAACTCACTCGAAAAATTGTACTCACAGCATGGAAGAAGTTTTCCTATGTTTCTGTGCTCAGTGTGTAAATTTTCTCGGACACAATCTACTGCTGCAGTGTGAAAAAACAAACCTTTCCCCGTCAAAATAAAAATCGGGCGAACACACTTGTGCTATTAGAATTTTACGCAGCGTAATGTGCCAAAAACGAAAGAGAAGCAAACACGGGCAAGTTGCCAAATCTGGGCCTCGGTGCATAATATGATTCAACAATGTGCCAATCACGAACGTGTCGTGAATTCGCAATGAAAATGAATCTGCCAGACCAACAAGAGAGGTGTTTGGAAAACAAAATCTCTCGGTGCAGAATTTCCAACTGATCTTTCGTTATGGATACACATCCTCTACAATCAAAGAATATTAGATTCATGAAGCATACTGACAAATCTGATAGTTTTGATTGAGAGCTTAAAGTTGTGAATGAAGAGTAACTTACCAACGAACTCTCTGATAACTTCATACATATCAAGAGTCAAATGATGTTTATTGCTTAAGAAGTCGTTACAAGTGTTGTTACACTTGATATATTGTGGTCTTATATTATACAACCAGTGTCACGGTCGAGAACACCTGTCGAAATCACGCGATGGAAAGTGACCTAATGTCAGGACACTCTTATGACTTATCTCGCTCTCTGGACATAATAGAGCTCGTTATCCCTATGAATCTGCCGGTGTCCGGTGTGTAATTAAGGAGAATACGTTACTTTTTTGGCACTCATGTGTAAAATGCTGGATCTGGAACCCATAACTGAATTTGGTACTGCATGATATTGAGAGGTCAATTTTATATTTATTTATTACCTAAACCAATAGCCAATAGTCTGTCAAATTTTGAATCATGGTAACATTGGTAACCCCGTGAATTCTAGAACCTCTAGTTACTCACCATAAGAGCCCTGTTGAAATCAATGTTTTTCGAAATGTTTGTTAAGGACAGTTTTTCATTTTATTAAGTAAAGTGATAAATATGCTGAATGGTTACTTTTCTCCTACATTGAGAGTGAGTAATCTCTTCAAAACAATAATATTATGGGTTGGAGGAATTTTCAACCATCTCAAATGTTCTTGCTTGCTACTGAACTTGGGAGCTTCTGGAGTTTTGCCACGATTATCATCATTCATTCTTCTGTTCTTTCTTTCTTGAAAGATAAATGTTTTGGTTTTTGAATTATAGGATATTTATGATTCTTGTTGAAGCTCCTTCTGAGGATAGCTTCATACGTGACCAATATTTCCAAGATGTTTTGATTAGAATATCAATTTGAATAAATTTCCCATCTATATTTTTATGTCGTGTACTTACAGGAGTGGTCTCGACTTCTCGAGGTTTTGGTTTTGGTTTACGTTGGCGTCTTGTTGAAATGTTTGGCAAATGACTTTTTATTTAACTTGATTGAAAACTAGTTTTCGGTTATTGGTACATTTTTTGCAAGTGATTTTTTTAAAAAATGAAATATTTTTTTTCCATGAAAGATGGCTCGATCGTAATACTATAGAATTGGAAGAAAGCGTTGTAAACTTTTTACATAATGAGCCAAAAAATGAACTGATCACTTTTAAAATCCTAAAATCCCGTGGGCGGTGGTTAGATTAGCCACATAATGGTGGCAATATTATCTATTCGTGTATACATACTCGTATTCTTACTGGTATTATTAACTTATATTCTATCCTACAACAAACAAACCCTAGAATCCTTGGCTACCACCAATACCAAACGATATATTCAACATACTAAAGTCAGTGGATTTCAGCTATACAGACTTTACCTACTCAGTTGCCTCGTACAAAACCTGGCCAGCCCGCGTCGCTGTCGATGGCGCGTTGAGGTCTTGTTTTGTCACTGCAGTTATACAACGTCCAGCGAGGTTAGGACTTGGATAGGTGACCAATTAATCTAACCCTCCTGATGCTGGCTAATTTGAGTACGTTTCAACCTAGAAGTACATTTGAGTAGCTGGTTTATGAGTTTCCGGAGGGTAAAACCTCCATCGTGAATATTACTAAATGACTATGTAGTTAAAAGCGACGTTAAACCAAAATTAAAAAAAAACCCGGCTAATGTTTGATAACTTCTGAGACACTCTCACAGTAGTCTCAGCTGCATCTTGGCTAACACCAATACCTTCCTAGTCCAGGTTTTTTTCAATAAAGACCTCGCCAGAACCCCTTTCTCGTCTTTAGAAATCCTTTAACATAAATTAAATGATTTTACGAGCTAAATTATTGGAATTTCCTAGCTATATGTGTCGGCATCTTTATTATTTGTTTTCTCTATCTGTCCTATTACTGCCTAGCGTGTTGTATTCATGTTTACATGGAATTCATCTTTTAATTTGCTTGATTTTCAAACAATTAATTAAGATCATCATTAAGCTCCTGCGAGCAAGCACATTAGCTCTTTTAATGTTGAGAATTGATAGATACAGTCCATGTGTTAACTTAATGGTGAGATAGGTTCATTACTTTTATTAGTTGTAGATTTAACAGAATCCATGTTCATGGGTAAATGATGTGGGATGCGTGAGCTGGTGAAACTTTTAATGGGTTTGATTAGATAGGTTCTTCATTAGCAAACAAGAAACCTGCCCAGGGGTGTGAACAACTCACCAAATTTTCAATGAATTGGAATATGGTTTTAGCAGGAAACATCAGGTTTAGACGGACATACAATATTTAGTTTTTCTTATTCGTTGCGATTATTAGTGGCACTGAACATAGTTTGTTACAATATGCGTTTTTTTTAACGTCGCTTTCAACTGCAAGGTCACATTCCGGTCACAACAACGAGGGATTTACCCTACATTCGCTGGAAAATCACAAACCTGCTACCCATATTAACCTCACACACCCTGAGTGTGTGGATCCTGGTATGCAAGTACATTTGTACAATGTACATAATTTTAATTCTTAGTAATTTCACATAAATGAGGAATTGAGGACATTACTAAGAGGCACATCTGAAGATATCGAAATTGTAGTGATTTTTAGGTTATCAACTTATCTGTATAAATGTTTTATGTTGCTTGAATCTTAATATTATGTTGTTCGAAATGTTATATACCTCGCAGATTTGTAGAGGCACGGCAAGAGAATGGCTTAATTTTATAGAACAGCCTTAGTGTCATAACTCATTCATTGTTTCTAAGTTGAATGGCACAATGGACACAGGGTGTGGAAAATCGCAAGCACATTCACTCAGAAATTATTGTAGTTTGTTAAAAGTCCCTTTGTGATATAATTATGTCATCTCACTTAAATGAACATGTGACCTATCAACCTATTTCTATCTGTGGTAAAGGCGGCAGGCACTCTGTGAATCCAGAGATTCCAGAGGTCGCGGGTTCGAAAGTCAGCTGGGACATGTCATGTTATCCTCCTATTTGGGATTTTTACCACATAATAGTCGTAATCGGGCAGCATAAATAAGGCGATATTATTATTAATTATTATTTCATTAGAAGTATTTAAAATATTTAAATGTAGCTTTAATGGAGGGGGTCTTATACAGAACAAAATACATTATAATATGCTTGGATTCCTGAAATACATTATAATATGCTTGGATTCCTGACTTTTGGGTCACCCGTTATGCATAATATATTGTGTTTATAGAGTCCTAGAAGGCAGAAAATTAGCTCTAGAAGAGAATAATTATTTTATCTAGGCTTCACGTTACACTTGGTCAATAAATCTCTGACATGTCAGAATTAATTATTGCAAATTTAATTTTTATTAGGTAGGATTTTCATGTATTATTTATTTTGCTAATAATACCACGCAAACAAGATTGAAGTATATTTTTAGTGTTTTGAATACATTGGAGAGATTAGTTACAGCCTGCGGGAGAAATACTAGTATGGACCTGTATAATACAAAATTAAATTCAAACTCGCTTTTTTCTATTATTTTTTCTTTTCTTGTAGGTATTATCAAAGTTTCAAAACGGGGACGTGTTTTTATTAATAAATTGAAATTTAAAATTTTCAAAGTTGAGCAAAAATACACTGCCAATTATTATGGACACTATACTTCCTCGTGAATTGTTCACATTGTATACACTTATCCATAAAAAATCAAAACTAAATCAAAAATTGACAAACAAAAGAACGAGAGAGAAATATTTGTTGGGTGGAAAAGATTTGCGCGGAAATTTTTTTCCATCCAACTCACAGCTAATCTTTGTTTATGTTGATGTTGTTACATATTAGTGTTCTCCAAAAAATTAACAAAAGTCACACTTC
Organism: Bactericera cockerelli; assembly: GCA_024516035.1. Lineage (NCBI taxonomy): Eukaryota > Metazoa > Arthropoda > Insecta > Hemiptera > Triozidae > Bactericera > Bactericera cockerelli. Next base: position 38,324,170 of record CM044958.1, read on the forward strand.
TCCATTTAATTATACCATTCTATCAAATCTCAGTCTACACACACATATTGATATTGTACTTCATGTACTTGCATGTATGTAAAGACCAATAACCAGAGCCTGTTTGGATTTGGAATCATGTCGTAGACAGAGGATGGCCGGAGAGCGCTCGGTATATATGTTATGTAGACTATGTATGTACGGAACTGGTTAGGATGAAGAGACGAGGATCTAACCTACATCCCAGGCTCTGGAACCCTCGAGCTATCATCTGCGTCAAATGTGTGATACAATAATTTGTCCCGGAGATACAATGCCTGGAGAACAAGTGTTGGAAACTACTAATCTGAGCCCAGCACATGAGCGCTTGTCTTGTCTCCTGGATCTATGTACCAGGAGGGAATAGCATCTTCACAGAATCATTGGGAGATGAATATCGAGCTCTTAGTATCTTAATATTGTAGACTAGCTAAATCCCGGCGCTTTGTCGCCGTTGAGGTTATTGCCCGTGTCTGGCGTCCTAATATTTGAAATTATTGGACCAGAAAATCCCGATATCTTGAAAATGGTAATAGATGTTTTGATTTTGATAATGTTCTAGGTAGTTTGACGGTGGTTTAGGGGAGGTCAACTCTCAGGAACATTTCAATATCTGTTTCTGTTACTGTTTGGGCTGTGGTATTGTGAACAGACAACCCCTAAGAGGACATAGTAAGCCAGTCAGACACGCACAGATATGAATATTATACATATAGATAGACATGTGTATAAAATCCATTTACATTGATAATCAACAAAACTCCGGATCGGCTCCAAATTTGCACCGAGTCATATTTTGTTATTTAAGTGTACAACTGGACACTAAGGGCGAAATTAAAAGACAAATTACATAACACAAGTCGGTTTCCCCTATCTTACATCTTATCTTAGCGCCACAGAGGTATTACAAAAACGCCTATTAATTCCGCCCTAAGAATGTTAAGTGTACAATAAGAAACGGTTCAGTTTCAAGTACACACACTCCTGTCCTTATCACAGTCACCTAACGTTAAAATTTCATGTATCATCAATGTTAAAAACCAAGTGAAAAAGAAAAAGCATAGTTATCTAACCTACTTTCTGTCTTGTGTGATCTATTGATTTGTTTGTTATTGGTTTACGTTGAAGGCTATAGGTCACGAGGTCTGCCTATCTCTCTTGTCTCGTCAGTCATATATTTCTGCTTACTCTCAAGTTCATGTTGACGGCGAAGTGATCACCGCTTTTAGCATTATCCTCTTCGCTATCGAATCTTGCTCAGTTTCAGTCCTAAATTCCAATAACGCAGTATTGATATCAGGAAATAGGATCTGATTTGCATTTTCCACTAATTTTCTTACATTTACTATGTATGTACAAATTGAACTTTGCATTAATTACGATTGATCTATAATTTCCCAAGTTATTCAGAATGTACATAAGATATGCCTATGACCCTGTCACAATAACTGTAACCGAGTTTAACCAGCCTCATTAGAAATTCTCCATATTTGAGACTGAAACCAACGACCTCCATCTTACGACTAGTTACTACGAGTCTACAGCCCTAACAATCGAGCTAGTAATGTCGATTAAGAAGTTCTACTAGATGACATTAAAATCCTCATACCAGTATTATCTCTTTGTTCACTTGAGGATGAAAGAGGGATCAGTTCTCCTATTTATGCACAGGTTCTTTGAACTTTGATTTGACGTCACGACTACACTGATCGCGGGGAAGCTGCTTAACTTTGCCTAATTGCTAGAAATAATGAGAGTTATCTCGTATTATAATCAGCTTTTTCAACCTGTTGAGAATAAGTGAAGATGTGGCCAAGGCTGTGTCTTTTGGTCTGGCGATATGTCCTGACTGTTTCCATTTCAAAGTTTCAACAGGTTACATCTTATACTTTTCTTTTATTAGCATTGAGTACTGTAGACCAACAGTCTGGCTGTGAAATTATAAATGGTGAGTAGAATAGCAAAACTGTAACCAACGAGCCTTTGAGTTGACTACGCACGCCATTCACTCGTAAAAGAATCTTCTGACCTCTGAGCAATATCTCTCAAACACAAAATATCGACCTCCTGCAAATCAGAAACTACACAAAAAGATGTACTATTGTGTTACTATGTCACAAATATAGTGGGTAGCTTAGCATTACAAGACTCTAAATTTCATAATTTTCCAATATCCAAAAGCCGCTATCCATACTCAATTTCCCTCACGAAGTAGACCCTGTACATATAAGTGCAGATCAGAAATCTTCGCTGCTGGGGATCGAACCCAGGTCACCGTGCGTGCAAACCATGGCGTACTCTTTTGAAAAAGAAGTATAAGATGAAGAGGAAAAACCAGGTAAGAATCTGCCAGACTGCCAATAATCATCATGTACAAGATATAGGTACTTATCGCCTGGCACAAATGAATTCGTAGCTCATGTACATTTGTATGAGAATAGATTGACCAGTGTGTGACTGCTTAAAGATTCTATCTCAAGCATAACCATAATAATAAATTGTATGGCAGTGCCAAGTGCCTGGAGATCCTCCCTCACCTGGGTCCTGGGTTCACAACCCGGAGAATCATCATCTTCCATTTGTATGCAGGACCGTGCGTCCTCTTCTTTATGGCTCGCTCTTGTAGATCTTTTATTCACTTTTTATGCTAATTCCTGCCCATCAACAAGTTCTGTCTTCAACACTTTTACACGCTTCACTTAGTTTTCAGGTCTCTCCGATTTAGTCTTTCAGACTTCGATTATTCGTCCGTAGAAAAGTTTTTACAGTCGAACCTGGTACAAGAGAAACCTTGATATAAGAGAACAATTTCCAGGTCCAATTCACCTCTCTAAAAGGGAATATAACCTCTTTATAAGAGAAACCTGGATAAAAGAGAAAATCTGGTCCCTTGAGTTCTCTTATATCCATAGAACAAATCTCGAATGTTTTTTTGCTGGATTGTAATTTAAAAGAAATACAATACGAATCCACTCAGGCTGGGTTAGGTTAATTTAAGTAGCTTGTTTGTTTACCCAGTGCATGTTGGTTCAAGTCCCCATCACTTTGAGCTAATATTTGTACTATTATTTTCTAAGTTTCTCTACATCAGGAATATTGCAAATGAGGTAGACAAGCCTAAACAACATCATTTAAATATATTATTATTTTATATTGTAATGAGAATTTTAAATTAATTACCTTCTAAGTCTGTATCCTGAGAAAGACCTTATTCAACTCATACACAAAAGCTTTAAATTTCTTGTGTCAATGCACTCTTTATCAAATGTCTAGAGTGACGAGTGTGTCTCGATAGTTCGAAAGTCATAGTACTTTTTGCCTACCAAAATATATAAAGATAGTTTTTTTCACAAGTTCTATTGCACATTTAGTGCTATGAATGTTATTCAGTGAAAACAGATCCGAGTTCATTGAACTCTAAAGCTGGAAAATAATTTATCAGCTACTTCTCGTCACAACTGCAGCATTGGAGCAACAAAGGTACTCGGATCTTGGTTGTACGTTTTCAATTTGCTATCGAGATTGTTGTCTGATATAATATGTGTGCCTCGGGTTCATTCAACTTTTGGCCTCTTTTCAAAGGCCCTCTCTTGCTCCTTGCAATGTATGTAACAGTCATTGCGTACAAAGCAATTCAAATTATTGGAAATGTATACTGAGAATACTGAGATAATAGCCTGACCGGCTAGGTATATTATAGGCACAAGTTATACAGTGAAAATCACATTCTAAACAATAGATTTTAGAATTACCTACCCACATAATTAGTTTTGAGTGCATAGCAGGGGAGGGGACACATAATATCTCTTAAACTGACCTCTTAATTTATGTTTTAATCTCGGTATGAAATGCAATGCATCTGGCTAGGGCCCTAAAATATCTCAAGTGTTCCCTTCTCAAGATAATTCCCATCTTTTTAACGATGGTGTTCATCTAAGCTCTGGTAGAATAAGGAGACAGACATCTGGTTATGAACTGGTGATGACTTTATATTTGTTAATCCTATTTAAATAAAAATTACTTAACCTTAGAGCTTATCTAAGACCCGTATAGATCGGAGGTGATATCCAAGAGATACCGCGTCATTGTATTTTAACATATAGTTACCGTTTAGAGATTTCCGATGAAAAATACTGTAGTATGTAGTGGTTCTGTGAATTTTAGACCTCACTAAAATATTTAATCCAACTCAAAATATTGTACTTAGCATTTTTACATCCACACCTTTTTTTTTTTTTTTGATAGAAATCCTGATCTGTTATTCTGATAGTGATAGCTAAAGGGATGTGTCGCAAAATCAAAAATCGATTGGACCACTTTTTGTGCCATTTTTTAATCATATTTTTGCTTACCAAGTGGCCCTTCAATTGTAGTGGTTACAAATATACGCTTCAGATAAATATGTGTCATAATTAAGTGTCATCTGTTGTCACTAGACCTGATATTTGTTCCAAATCTTTCTTTGTCACTTATTTGTCCCGGTAGTTCAGTGGTCAAGGTGTCTGACGGGTAACCCAGCCGGGACATGACAAGACAGTTATCCTCCCATTTGGGATTTTGACTTCTTGATAATACGTCTTGGGTTAACTGCTGGAAGAATGGCACTCATTAGTCTTAATCGAGCAGTATAAATAAGGCGATATTAATATTATTATTTACTTGAATAATAGCATGCGCATTAATATAAGTGCCGCAGTATACATTGTTGAATTTAAACATTCTCAACACTCTTAGATGAAGATTGTGTTTTCTTCATTGCTTCATTGTCCTTCAGGTCCTCTACATTAAAATGACAGAATGACGCAGTGTTGCCATTTAACATTTCCACATCTCTTAATATTCAAGAAGAAGAGCTCCTCTCATGCTAAACAAAACGACTCTAAATTTCACTCACTTATTATATGCATAAGATATGAGATTTAAGTTATAAGGAAGAGTTTAGCCAATTAAGAAAAGCTATTAAAGAAACACTAGAGGATCCATCAGATCTAAGATGGGGTTAACCATTTACTTTTGGACTGAACCCACATTGTAATTTAGAAATACGAGATATATGTATGCTTTCCAAAATACTCTGCGGATAGATTCCAGTCAAATATAGGATTGGGCCAAATTTGGACGAATCTGAAAATTAACTACATACATAATTAGTTCTAATTAACTTGCGTGAGTTGGAATCTTGGTCCAAATGCCTCACATATCACTTGTATCTATTACTCATTATCCTCTGTCTACGACCCAATTCCAAATTTTCTGCTCAGAAAGGCTGATACTGCTTGAACCAATACGCGAATATCAAACCTACTTTCTAATTTCTTATCCACATAACCTGCGAGCACCCAGATATTTTTTGTGACCCGCACTCGAACCTGTGATCCCCAGATTGGGAGACCCCTGGGTTGACCACGCGTGAGTAGTGCTGGCCACAGCGAGTGTCAAGATGTTATAGCCCACACAGAGCTGTTGTGTTGACTCGATGCTTTTATTTCATTCATTCAGGCGGGCAGTGGCGAATTTGCGAATCTGGGGGTGAAATTGGGTGAAAATAATTTTAAATTAATGTTTAAATTAATGAAAATAATTTTAAATAAGGCGGCCCTTGGGTGAAAATAATTTCAAATTAATGTTGAATTGAGTTATTTTTTACAAATTTCATTTAAAATACGAGAAGTTTCATCTTAAAATCAATCTATATTTGCTAGAATATTTTCTTACAAATGAGGTGTCGAATAAACTTTGACAAGTGTGGTCATAACTGTGTACCGACCTCTGTAACAATGATTGGTCATGATAGGATTAGGTAAAAGACATAGAAGGCCATACCATGTAGGGCCATACCTCAAATATTTTAAGGGTATAGGCTTGGCACCTCATGGACATGTAAGTGTAACTCAGGTAGTTGTTGCAACCACCGGGAGTGAATCCGCTGTCAATAGAAACGTGACCGAGATTGAATTTGTGGTACTCTACCTGATTTTAAGTTGGGTCGGGAGTGAATCCGGTGACTTTTTTTAAACTTTTAAACGGTGACGACCTTCTATAACCCCTTAAACGGTGATGACAACTCTTAAACGGTGACAACCTTTTAAAAACCCTTAAACGGTGACGACCTTTTAAAAACCCTTAAACGGTGATGTCCTTTTAAAAACCCTAAAAAAAAGAAAAAAAAACCTTTTAAAAACGGTGAGTTCCTGTTAAAACCACTTAAACGATGACATCCTTTTAAAAAAATATCTTGAAAACCCTTTGCCCCCAATGCAAAGTCCACACTTCGCACAGTTCGTGGGTCAGACCTCAGTTTACTCTTCATCCCCCGCCACTGCCTCCATTCATTCTCTCATTCATTCATACTCACATCATTTCCCCTACTACGCCTTAGCTCTCTGTCTCTCTCTCTCTCTCTCTTCCACATGATCGCTCGCTCTCTGTTCATCTCTTGTGCCTTGTTTCGAGTCGACTCTTCGGTTCTGGCTCGACCTACGCGTGTAGACCTGACGGGTTCGAATCTCTGGATGGGGAGGAAAAGGAATTTTCATCTCTGTATTGATATGTAGGAAATCCCAATTGTGCTCCTATTATGCAGCGGTTAAGTTCAGAGGACATTGGAATCGATGTGTTCTATCAGCTTGAGAACTGTGAGCAACCTTTATGTTAACTGAAGATCTTGAGTGCTAATGAAAGCTTTCACTAAAACATTAAAGCTTGTAGTGCTTACATATGAAATAATATTTATGTGTTTTTAAATTAAACATTTTAGTTTGTTGTAATATTTTGTAAAGTTCCAAATACATTTGATATCGCTAGACTCTGAGTGTGTTCACACTTAGCAGGGAAGTCGGGATTAAGATATTAAGGCTGGTATGCAGAGACGTTTTTTTTTATCCCTATAGGGTTCACTGTAGGGTGGTCTGAGCTTGCTATAGGGAAAACTTCGACCTTGACAACCATTTCAATCTCTTCTTTCAAGAGACATTTGAATGCGCATGCGTACAAGGCGCTTCAAACAAACGTCTCTGCATAACAAAATCAGCTGAAGGGACAAATGATCCAGGCATCCCAACAGTGAGGACTCTGCATACAAGCCTAAGAGCATGTAAACATCTCATTGGCCTGCTCATGTCTTCACTTCTATTGCTATTGCTATTGCTATTGCTAGTGCTCCTGCCGTGTACTAGGAGCATTAGCAGCAGGCGAGTGAGGAATTTACGCATTTTACGTTGAGTTGTGAGTGTTCCAAGCTTAGAACGGACGGTCTATTCCTCATTAGAGGCAACAGTTGAGCAATTATCTTACAGGAACACGTGCAATGAAAATTAGGCTTATCATTGTAGGAAGTTAAATTCGTTGGATTATCGTTATCATTTTGAATTTGAATTATTTTTTAAAAATAATCTCGTGAGTCATGAGACATATGGAGGTTTACTTCCTGGAAAAATTAAAGAATACAACCCTCTAGCAAATAAATATTTTATCCTCACTAGCCTTTGTGAGTTTCACCTAGAAATAATATATGACTGTTTTGTTCCGGTAATATCTCCAGGAGTCATTCTATCTATCGCCATCATGTATGTTGAGGTCAACTTAGTGTAAAATAATTTGTTATGAGTTATGACTGTTGTTAGTAAATAAGAAAATAATCAATCTTGTCTTTATTTACTGTGTTGAGGTTGGACATTGTAACTGAAGACTCCAAATGCATGTGTTACATTAGAGCTGAGAGCGTATAGAAACTTTAAAAAACAAATCTTAGAATTCTCTCTCCTCTTCCTCACTTCGCCATAAAGCCTGTTTTCATTCATTCAAAAACTGAGCGTTGATTTTTTTCTCTTTTTTATATGCTTGAAACACTTTACTCTAAATGTAGGGGAACTTGTATGCTATACCCACCAGATACCCCTGTGTCTTTCTAGTTTTCAATATTGAGAATATTGTTTTATTGTTCTCTGATTACTGTCATAAAGACTTCCCTTAACAATTTTTATAAATTTGTGTTTGTTATTTTTAATTAGTTATTTTTTGGACTTTGAAAACTTTTTTTTATTCCGCGTGTGCTCTTAAAATTAATGGTCTCCTAAGACTCCTTATGTTGCAATTATTTTATCAAGTAATTAAATAATAAATAAATAAAATTACACTTACATAGTGGATATGTATATTTGTAATCGACATTGTTAATTTTTTATTTATTAAATAAATATTTTCAACACCTCTCGTTAACACACTATTAAATCTAGTGAGCTTGTATTGTTTATGTTTATCTTTTTAAAAATAGATTTAATTTAAAAATTCAAAGACCAACACGTTGAAATACAATAAGAAGGTTTATTTTTTGTGTATTTTTGTGCGTTAAATAGTCTTTTTATTTTAATATATGTGCCTTCGATTAACTTTTTCTCAATAAGTGCCTTGTGATTTCAATAATACTTACTACCAGGAGTTTTGTTAGTCAAAGAAAAATGAAAGCTATTACTTGAAATGCCTTTAGAATGAGAAACATATCTATCAGATATCAGCTGCATTTTCACTAAAATTTATTTTTACTGAATTATAAGATTTTTATAAAAAGAACGAAAAGTTTAAAGCTGATAAACTTCCACCTAGTGAAACTTCAATTATTTCTAATTAAAGATTATTTATTGATCTCCAATCTCTATTGACTTGAACCAGAACCTCTTATTTCCAATACCTCTATCATAATTCTCCAATATTTTTTTCGACATCTTAAAATTGTCTTGACTTCTTTAGAAATTTAAAATTCAGTCTTGAGTCATGCTGATTTTCGAATCGAGTTAATTTACATAACTTAATTTAAAATTCACCATTTCGAGTGTGAATTGTGATCGCGTGATTTCCTTGTGGTAGCAACAATGTTGTGAATGTCTTCCAGTTTTTCATGTATAGTGTGGCGTAGGTCAGCATTGTGATTTATCCCCCTGTGCCTTTGGTTTGGTTGTTTAGAGCAAGATGAACGCCCCGGGAGGAGACCCCAGTAGCTCAGGGACGCAAGACATGATGGAGTCTACTACAAAGACAAACTCAACTCTACCGCCATCGACAAAATCCAAGAAATCAAAAACCCTGGTAAGTTATTCATGGCATAGATTTCTGTAGTATATTTACCTATATTTATTTATTTAAAATTTCTTCCCTCTACTTTCCCATTTAATCTATAGACATATTATATTATTAAATTAAATGGAAATACAGTCGAATATGCATGGATATAAAAGAAACCTGAATACCTTACCTTGCGGAAATATAACCCCTTTATACGAGAAATCTGTATATAAGAGACACATTTTCCGATCCCTTAAGTTCTCTTATATCCAGATTACTGTACTGTATCATTGCCGCCTCCTTCTGAAAATGTTCATGCTGACCAAATATAATAATAATGATACACACTTATCATATTACCCGGTTAAGACGAAGTCTCAAATAGAGGCAAGCTGGCTACAACAACAACAAGTCTCAAATTACTTTCCTCCTCCTCAAAGTAAATTAGGTTAAATTATTGCATTTGGTGGGATTCGAACCAAGGGATCCCTGCGCTACCTGGATTAGCAGACCAGCGCCCTAACGATTCGACCTCCGATGCATGGTACACTAGAGTCTTCTGCTACGGAAGCTTTTTGATGATTCTATATATATTTGAGAACTTCTCGACCGTGTGACACATCTGTCACCTATAAAAAAATAAGTTTCTATATAAAAATAAGTTATATAATATGTAGAAATTGACACTTGAGCAACTATTATTAAATACCCCTGTGTTGGTTTGGACTGGATGGTCAACCTTACACTTGTATATTGAGTGGGCTCTCCAAATGTCGTTAATGTGCTACTTCTAATTGCTCTGACAATTTAATGTATCTTTGAGCATTGGGCAACTTGTTCTGCAACCTGTTTGTTGAAACAAAGGTCATCGAGAGAGTTTCAAAGCTGTGGGCTGTGTGGTGCCTAGTTAATGTCATTTGTATAAGTTCTTACCAAGCCCAGTGATTATTTTAGGTCAGAGAGATATTTACAGCACATAATATCCATAGCCACATATGAATAATATATGTACTTTTAATATGCTGTCCAGTTTTTATTTGTATAAATAATTGAACCTACTAGCTAGAGATTGAGAGAAAACAGTTTTTAATCTAGCCAATTAGAATGCCGTGTTCTCCATTGAACTGGTGCTCTCGACATTGTTTTAATGGCTGTTTTTTGAGCCATTTTTACCGAAAACCAAATCACTAACATATTAACATTGTGGCTAACTCACAGCTTCGGTATCCCCATTCTCCTGACCAGATCAGACCCGACCACTATCAGCAGAGGCACATGGCGGAAACAGCAGATCTCTTGTTTCACTAGCTGCCACTTGACCCGTCGCGTCGGATTGATGGCTATCGGTTCTGGGTCTCACATTCCGTATACCGACTTACTTTTATCATTTACATGGCTGGTGATATGGGTTGCGTCATGCACTCTTAAAGTTTCGAGTTGCCTCTGTCGGGATATGCTTCAGTGGTTGATTTTCTGCACAATCTCCGAGGCAATACAGTTTTATCAAATTTCTCTATTTCTTCTTTCGAGTTCATGATGTTTCTCATTGTGTAGATAAGTAAGAACTATTGTGATAAATAACAATTGATTTCGTTTGTAAATTTATCAGTCGTGTAAATTGTTAGTCGGACTTAGAATGTTTACTCTGGGACTGGCAGTTTCCCAGAAACGTAATCATTAACAAACATTGTCTTCCAAAATATTCTATAATCTCTAGATTCCATGAGTCAATTTTTTTTGCCAGTCTTTTTGTGAGCATTTCCCAATCAATTGTATTAGGTAATTTCTGAGATGCTGAAGGTTGGCTTTGACTGGTATTCTTATGAGTGTTTTATTGAAATCTCGTGTGCTTTTCCGAAAAGATGGCAAAACTGTGTTTCAAGCGGTCAAGGATAAGCATCATACCTACTGATTATTTAATTTTTGTGATATTGAGAAATGATCTAGATCTTTGATAGCTAGAATAATAATGTTATTAATTGATGCAATATAGTCTTTGGTTTCATTTATACTATTTATGTAATACCTATGTGTAATGTATCGAATGTATGTTTTGTTTGTTTGCTTGACATAAATTGTTTTTCTACCTATATTTGGTATATGTCTATCTTTTTTATGAATATCAGTCTTAAACATTAAAAAACATTAATGTTTATGGAAGTTCAATCAACTTTATATTTATAGCGGAAGTGCGTGTAAACCGATGGGTGCACTGTCACCCAACCTGTCTTGTTTGATTTGTGAATACAACGGCATTATTTACTTAAAAATATTATACAAATGCAGTATTTTTAGAGTGAAAAATTTCATTTCTTGTGGTTTTTGTACAAATCTACTTAACTTTGTATGCGTGCATCATCCATTCAAATCCATACATTCAAAACGTCTGAGGTGTAGGTAGAAATTACGTCTTGAAAAAATTGACTGCTCTAGGAATAGAAAACTTTGTTTCAGAGATAAACAAAGTAAAATTTATGATTGATGTTCATGTAGACATTGTAGACGTAGTAAGTTTTCGCACATTAATCAATACTGTTTTGTTTGTAGCGTGAATTGATAATAAATGATAATAGGTACTGCATATTCTGTATACTAGGATGCTGTCTACTACTGTCTAGTGATAGATAACTATACATAAGGTAGAGTTGAAGGGTCGAACTGTACTTGACTTTTGCACGTACATATACACAGATTACACAGGCTGAGGCTGCTATCACTTCTAATCAAGTGATCATATTTCATTCTGGAAAGCGCATTATAACTGTTGCATTGAATCATTCATTTTCATTTCTGTCCTTCTTGTGAATCTAACAGTTTAAGAGAACCAAATTAAATTGACAAAATTGATATACCTGTAGATGAGTATTCTATCTTTAATAGTCAATCTCGAAATGGCCGCATAGATGACAAAATATATTTCATTTTACATCTTTTCGTGTGATTTATTATTTTATAATGTACCCAACTCTAATGTTCCCATAAGACGAGACATGATTATAACCTTTATGGCAACAATATCTAATAGATAATTAATACAAATGATCGTAAATCATGCCCAATTATTTGCCTATATGTACTTTAATAGTATCTCCCTTCACAATGAAGACAAAGAAAACATTAGTTCTGCCAAATAAAAATTCGTGTGCACATCGGCCCATGGCGCCGAATTTTGCAAAATGTAAATTAAATTGCTTTAAAAAAATAAATACCTTTGTAGAAGTACTACAGGGTGTATGATTGCCAATTCAGGGTCTCTTGTTTGGTTTGGTGCCTTATAAGAATAGAATATCGGGATAGTATTATTTTGCTGAGAGCACATCAGATGACCTTTGGTGAATTAATGTGTTCAGTATGATTTTACAGTAGAAGCACAATTCATTCTTATTTGTTCATCTTAGTAGTTTAAAATTCTGCCGTTTACAAAGGCATCGAGTATCTCTTCTAGTATACGTATATGCGAGCTATTCATGTTTTTTTACAATGGTTCCTAATCATAACAAAGTACAACGATTTCCTTTTTATAAACGTCGTGAGATACTTTAAATTGTATTACTTTTAAAACATGATACATTGTATTTGAATCACTCTGTATGAAAGTAATTTTGCCGTCATTGCATTGGAAAGTGAACATATTTTATAATATACCCCCTCCCTGTCTGTCTAGGGAGACAGTTCTGACATCGTTAAGTCCTGAGAAGCGATTGAAATCGAAATCAAAGTGATGAACGAGTATAAGATGCGCCACCGAAATTGCAACAACTGAGTAGCCTAGACAAAATGTGTAATTGCTCTTTTAGCTATTCATACATCATACACATAATGACATTGAATTATGTATCCTTGTATGAAATCATTAGTTAATTCAAATTATTTGCCAAAATTTCATCAAAGTGTTCCTTGAGTCCGTTGACCCAAGATGCGGAAACAATTTTTTCGACACTCGTGACGCAGCTTATCAAAAGTTTTGAGTACACAAAAAGACCTTGAAGTTACTTTACAAAAGCAACACATAAAAAACAGAGTTTCAGTGCTAAAATAAGAGAGGGCGTGGTCTATTTCCTGTGATAAACTATGAACGTATGTAATATTTCACAAATGCTCTCCACTGTAAAATTGTAACCTAAACCGTATCACTTTGTTTCTTATCAGTTGGCAGGTGATAAAATCGAAAACTCTATCACTTCTATCACTGTCTCTGCCACCACTATTGTGTAATCTATATTGAAACCTTTTTTTATTTGCCCAGTTTGAACATAGATTCCCTCTATGTTTCCTGAATCCTGATAAGACTGTTGATGATTTTGGATTTCTATATTATCAGTTCGAATGCGAGACCTCAATAGACAGGTCAAAAATATTTTCCCGATTGTTCCCTGATATTACCATCCAAATTGTCAACTGCTCCCCCCCGCAAGAAAGCATAAATTTTCTGTTCGATGCTCGTATTCCGTGACAAACCGCCACAAATCTGTGATACGTAATCCTCTTGCTAGGGACAGTCACTTACCTATCACCTTCCATTCTGTAAGAACTTGAAGAAAAAAAGTAAGTCTTCTGAGTTACTGTTTCGATAAGTGGAGAAGGCTGGTCAGACTCAAAAGTGAATTGATATGAGTAAAGAGATCTCTTACACCAAGAATAAGGCAGTAAGTAAGATCCATTATTCTATTAGGAAAATTTGAGCGAAGGCCATATTCGAAATCTTATTTGGGTCCTCTTTTAGAATGAGTTGTGTATTTCATTACATTTTTTTGAAAACTTAATTGAATGAAATTTATTACACGAAAACTTCTTCCAACTCTTTATGAACTGAGAGGGTTCCTAACATAGAGGTTGCATTATTACCCCTCTAGATTGCGACGACCTTTGGCGGAGGTACCATCCATACGGAGAGAGATGCCATTAATTTCCTTACAATTAGTTTGAAAGTACCAGAGTTTTATATTCTGTGAAGGAATCCTGAAATTTCTTACGGAGCTCAACGATATTTCGGATGTTAATGAATGAGTCATTGGTTACTGCTTTTATTGAATGAAACAAGTTGCTCTTCAATTTCATTTATTTTACTCATGGGAATCAACGGAATGAACTTCCTCAACAATGGGAACAAGGACTAGTAGCCCTTGTATTTTATTGATCTGAATCAATTTAAGTGTCTGGATCATTTGTAGGGCAATAAAATAGAACATGGTAGTTCCTATGTTCGTGGTAACTTTTTCAGTTAATGATCAGTAGCCACGGACAGGTTCCTCTCTTGTATGTTATGTACGTTATGTATATGTTCCTCTTGTATGTTATGTACAATTGTACATATATGTACTCAAATGGGTTTCACAGCATTTCTCGAATCACACTTCATGGAATCTTCTTCTTCATCGATTTGATCGTCTCAAAATGGGTAGACTGAAATATTTTAATGTGGTTAAGAACCCTCAAATTATCTGACCGTTTCTTTTGACCTCTTGACTGAACTTCACTACACTATCAATACTTTCTTATAAATAACATTATTGTTCCTCGGTTGATATTACTTCACCGATGAGTTTCATTCTCAACACAGCATATCGATTAATATGATTTAGCAGGTGTATTCTGATCTTTGGGAGCTATATCTTCTGAAATCTAAATCTAACCACGACTCATAAGAAATTAGCGTAGCTAATATTCCAAATATGCTTGAGAGCATCAATTAGATCAACTAGCCTTTTTACACTTACAAAAGCAAAATCTACTCACTCATTGAATGATTGATTCAGTGACTCTCTCTGTAATTTGCTGCTAATATATTCGTTCGTGATTTTTTGCCAGTATAAAATACTTTTTATTTATTTTATTTTACAGATAATAAATTTCTGCCATTTGCAATCCAGAGGTCGAAACTCAGAATACTTGAGCAATTCCCTCTCTGGATTACAAGTGACATTTGTGATATCTTCTAGGAAGCTGATATTTTGCTCAATTTTTTCTCTTAGTTAAAATGTGCATCTCAAATTGGAACAAGAAAAGATTTTTCGAAATTCCAAAAGGGATGCCCCATTTGCCCTAACTAGGGAGTCAAAAACCCTAAGCGGTGACGTAGTGCGAGGATTGAGCTAGTGCATATTTGTATACACTACATGAGTCGAAACTGCTCTACACAGTGCAGGCAAGTGTTTCTACGTTTATTTTCATTTTCTTGATCGAACTGTTTATGCTACTCGTTAAAATATTGAAATCTCTCGGTTTTATGATCCGATGTGTGCTATTACAAGTCCCGAGTGCATTAGTTCCAGATGCGAACTCAAAAGCTTCTAGTGCACTTTATAGAGAGCTTTATAGTTGTGTCTACACATAGAAGCCGGCATATAAAATATGTAATTAAAAACCATCGCGAGAGAGTAGGTTTGGAATAGCGACAGGGACTTAAAAAAGACTTGATGAAATGGAATTGATCGTTTATGTCAACAATATTAGGGCCAACCATTTATTTGACTATTATTTCGAGCAAGTTTAGTATTTTTGATTACATAAGAGCTTAAAGTTCGTGTAATTTACTTTACTCTTTTGTACATTCTTTATTAGTCTACCATTCGACCCTATGTTAGTTTCCAGTATTTTCCCTATTAGGTGTAGTAATTTTCTAGTAAAAGTACATCTAATAGGGCCAATTTCGAACATTGTCGAGTTGGAACGGTTTGACATCAGGAATTGAAAATAATATTTTTTTATTCTCATTTCTTGTGACATTCTCCTTCGTCTTCACATCAACTGGTAATCCCAACTAAGTAATCAGCCTCTCAAAACTGTTCTCAAACTAAACTATAAATGAAAAAGTTAGGATGACTTTTCAGCCCAATGTTAGGATGACTCTTGAGACATCGATATACTTTTGCCCAATCAATGAAACATGATTGGGGTGTGCTCAGACTGTTTTTGTACGTAGTTTGCGAAGATTTGCTGGAATTCCGTGCCTGCTGTTTCATCAATGTTTTGCACTGCACTGGATTCAATTTCATTGCAAGCTGCTACTGAATGATTATGGCCCACAGTATTAGCCACGTCTAGCAACCAGATAGTTCAACCTGATGTTTAAGGATTAAAACTCGCGCGTAACAGAAGCCAAACAGTTGCTGCTAGTGTAATGACTTTTTTGTAATTAGAGGTTGCAGATTTGCTATAAACCATGGTACATTACGAGTACCTACGTAGGAGAGAACTGCTGGTCTGTCTGAGGTCTGAGTTATGTGGACTGGGATCCACCAGATAAAATTTAACTGAAATGTAATGTACAAAATATTAATGTTTAAATTGTACATTATATATTTTGTATTATATAGAGAATTTTGTATTATGTTGAGACTAGATTATTTTTAACCAAATGGAACTCCTTTTCTCTTTGCAAAAAATATTTTTGTTATTATTGTTTTGTTTTGTATTGTGTTATTTGTAAACCCGACCTCGATAAAATTACTAGCTCGATAAAGCAGCGGAGTCGCCTCAAGTATGACAATTATGTTTAGTAAGTCGAGAAAATGTGACGATTATACTTTTATTATTAATGAAGAAAAAAGTTAAATAAAGTTTGGTGTAAATTTTCTAGTCCATTTTTTCAAAATTATATTGATTTTCCAGTTCGAATAAGTATCAATCAGATGGGATGTTTCTGCTATGCCCTATGGTTGTCAGTATAATATTGCCGCTCACAGACCATCATAACATTAGAGTCATTTCATGTGGGCGATCGATGTAGATGTAAATCAAGTGACGAGTTTTCAGAATGAGAACCCGTTATCTTAATTAATTCCAACAAATGAGTAGTTAAATGTGATAATGACTAAATTTCTTAACTCGGAACAATGAAATTCATAGAACGCTCTGATCGTAATGAGAAATTTTGAAAAGGTCTGGCTTTAACTGTTTCTAAGTACAAGATGCCTGAAAACGAGTATGCCTGAAACATTTGGATTTTTTCTGAGGGCTCAAATCATACAACTAAATCTATTCTTTGGATAGATTCTTGGGTTAATGTACCAGATATTGTAGCAAAAGTAAGAAGTCCAAGATTAAGATGGACAGATAAAAATTTATGTAGAGATGAGGCTCAGTCGTTGTTAAGAAAAACCTGGAATGCCAAAGTTGATTGTAAATAAAGATATTAGCATAATAGTAAGAACAAATGAAGAAGCAGAAGACAAAACACAGTAGAGACACATTGTCAGTGAGGCCAAAAGTCTGATAGGCTTCCGATGACCCTTATAGTTATTGTAATAAGTACCTAATTTATTATTAATTAACAATTTTGGATCTAGGTGCCCATAAAAAACCAAGATACTCGTATACTCCGTTTTTTGTTTGTTTTTTACTATACTTTTATGGGCTTTTAATATTTTGTTTTGGAGCTTTTCACTACTATTGCTAGTTACCTTGTGTTTTAACTCGTCTTATGGTTACAGCAGGAGTATTGTATGTAACGACATTTCAGGACACCTTGTAGCATTTACTCGATATAAGATGGTAGCCTCAGATGTTGATATGGGTGTCGTCATTTTTGGTTAATTAATACCACAATATTTATTTTATCTACGTTTTCTTAGAAGTATGTAAACAAAGAAGACATTATTCATTTCTGTGTAATATCATATTCATATTATTAACCCCTATTGGATTCACTGATTTAAAAATGATTTTTCTTTCTTGTTACTGTTTTATATACCATACTCATTTTTCCTACAGAGTTATGAGTGGACACTAAACATTTAGGTATATAATAGGTACAGAGCAGAAAAATTCCTGCTCCGCTGGTGATCGAACCCAGGTCACCTTGCGTGCAATGCCTAGTACGCTAACTAACTCACTCGCCCATAGTAACTACTGATTATATTTCTTTGTATGAAGAACCTTGCATAATGCATATTGTGAATGTCACGATTACATCTAGTTTTGCGATTTTTGTTTTGATTTGTGATATCTACTTTGAATCCTTTCATAAGATTTTCCCAAGAGTGAATTGTTTCCTTCATAGCTTTTGCTTTCTGCGTCTTCTTCTCTCATGCTGTTCTCAGTAAGGGTTTTTATTTGGTTAAATTCTAAGGGTTAAGCATAACATGTGTGCTCGGTGCGGGTGGTAGATGAATTTCTTTGCTTATGGAGGTGGGAGGGGCAGAAGCTGGGGTAGTATACAATCTGAAGATCAAAATTCAAGCGCCAGTATGGTGCATCAGCAGACAGTTAGATTTCTATCCTTCTAAGTCGGTGTTCATGTCCATTACATGGTTCAAGGAAAGAGCAGCAGGGCTAATATTTTCGTATTGCAATTTTCATTTGAAAAGACTGTCTTCAGAAACACTTACTTCTATCAAATTTCTTTTGCGAAACCAGTTTTGCTTCGGATATTGTGGAGCTTTGGCCAATTATTCTGGATTGGCAATGCTAGAATGGGACTCCTCAGAATTTCGCATGAACCTCCAACTCCAAGAGGTTTGTAATTGTTATAATTTTTGTGTAAATAAATAAAAACAATTCAATTCTAGAATTATGATGAACGGTTTACTGGAGGCAGCAGATATCCGAGAGATCACGATGGATCAGGGACCCGAACCATTACCCAAAGAAATCCTGAGAGGCTGTGGATCCAGGGACTGGGGGAACAGAATCTGATATCCTCTCAAGCGTGATATACCGATGTTATGCCGGTCCCCCCCCCCTCCTCCCCCACCCTCATGTCTCATGATATGAAAACACCTGTTGCACTAATGGAACTTGAACTGGAAGGATAATGTAGATCCTTTGTGTATTGTTCAAGCTGGCTTATATTAGTGTTGGTCTGGTTGCTGAGATTTCGGTTCAGGGCAAGTTAATTTTGTTTTAGGTCTCAAGATTACTTTATTGAGTTCAAGCCGTGTTTATTAAATGTAAAATTTGAAGGCTTTTATGAATCTTGTGAAACAATTAATTAACACCTAATATAATTGTTTACTCGAAATTATATTATTAGGACATCCATTTCATTGATACCGTATTGCTTCAAGCAAACGGTGGCGGATTGCAGTGCAGTTGTCAGTTGTGACCTTAGCAGTTCAGATAAAAAATCATCATTCTGGAATAATTAATTTGTAAATCAACGTCCTACTCATTACCCTCACATCAACACCATCTTGAATGGAGATTACCTTCATTACACCCCCCAACTGAAATAGATACCTATTTCTTTAATCACGGTGCGTTACTTATGCTGTCAGAAATCAGTACTATCTTAATTCGTCAACTTGAATATAATTTACATTTTTATTATTCTCTTCACTCTGATTCTAATTTGATCTGTAATCTTTGAGGTAGGGACTAGAAAGTGTCGAGAAGAAAAAGCAATCACTTCCTATTAATAACAAATTCCACAACTATTAAATTGGTAAATCACCTAATATCTGTAGAGAATTGAAGAAAAAGGGATATACTCAAGTGGATGTTAAAGCCATTTATTTCCATCAATTAGACAAGCCTTTATCATAAATTTAATAAAAGGTTTATTTTCGTAGCGTGTTATTGTTGACTTCATCATAACCAGGATCCCTATAGTGTGTTAACATTGAACCCCCCCTCCTGCACTAAGGTTAACATGATGTTATGAAGTGAGGTTTTAATAATATTATGAAACACTGGGGTGACTGAGAATCAACAGTTGGGGTGATCTCTTGTCATGGGACCAGGATCACTCAGCCGAACTAAACCCGGGTCTTGAAGATGAACTGCGGCTGGTGAACTAAGAAATCAATGAAATTTGGGGGGAAACAATTAATATATTTATTAATATACTGCTCACTATGTGAGTTGCCAAAAGAACACAGTATACAACTCAAACTAGTTAGTTATTCCATTTTTCTTTGTTGTTATTATTTTTCAACAAAGAATTAGCTAAAATGAAGTAGATAGCTAACAACTATTAGCTATCTACTTCAACTCAGAAGAAAACAGTGTCTCATCACTTTTTTACAAACATTTTTGACACTTGTTGACACAAATGTCTCTTGATACACATTGAACCAATCCTGAATTTTGTTTGTTTGAAAGTTGGATTTCTGGATTTCTTAATCCCAAATACCTGCAGAAGCGCGATTGATAAGGCAGTGTACTCGTAACTTGTGCTCGGTGGTTCAAGTCCAAAAAATCGGTAATGGGCGGATTTGACATCAATTGTGTGATTAAAAGAATAAAGGTAACTTAGCATTTTACCATTCGAATCATAATTTCTGCCTGGGATACCTCAGCCATCTGACTCGATGGGTAAAATACTATCAATAAACCAAAAAGCACTCGCATTTTCAAAATCCCCATATCTTTTAAATTTCATTTAAATTTCCGTCTAATTGTCTTTAAATAATAATAATGCATTCAGAGAGTGGGTTATTATAACGAAATTTGACGGTTCAAAGGGAGATTTGTGCTGATAGTGAGAGAGCTTTCTGGAAGAAGGCAGAAGTACGCTAACTTCATTTTTCCACTGAGCCGCCCAGAGTACATCTGATACTGATTGTCAGGTGAATTGGAAATCTCTATATTGTTCACTTAGTAGACTTTACCTTTAGGATAATAGACACAGGTTGGACAGTGCATAAGACTTGTGGAGAGTAGGCTGTGCTAGTGTAAGACATAAGTGTATTACCTATGTCAAAATATAGGCACACAGTGTCTTGAGACAGGACTACAGGTTTGATTAGAATTCAATTTTTGAGCACTCCTGCAACCAACTGTGGAGGATCCTCTGATCCTGTGGTCAAATGTCAACTCTTCTTTATGGATATTGATTAATTTAGAACAACCATTATTTCTTTACTAACATTATTTACAAACTTGAAATACTCCTTTAAACCAGAACAAAGTGGTCTCATCGAGAACAGTTTAGGGTAATAATTTTCCAAAATTTAATAGCAACAACACTTTGACGTCAAAACTACTAAAAATACATTAATAAAGATCCATTATTAGCCCGTTTTAACTTAAGAGTTGATTTTTCAAATCTCCTTTTAACCAAAAATATTTAGAAACATGAAATACTCCTTTAAACCAGAAAGTGCCCTCATCAAGGACAATTTAGGGTAATAATTTTCCATAATTTAATAATTATAATTTTTCAAATCTCCTTTGTAAATATTTTGCTTCGTCTCGAAGCAACTACATCAAGGATTGCCAGTAAGACATAAGCGTATGTGCCTTCTATCATAATATCACCATGTAACTACACGAGGTCATCTTATGAAATTATTTATCTCAAGTAAGCCCTATGAATCTCCCAACTTCATCAACCCCGGGTATATTTTAAAGGCAGGATTATCAAATTTGTGGTCTCTTCCACCCAAGTATCACCCTTACACACCTTAACCTTTTCCCACCTCTCACCTCCATGTGTGTTTCCCCTCACAATTCCCATTGGACCCATTACTCAGACCCCTCAGATGAATTGCTGTGAAATAGGAGACCGTGAGAGACCCAAGCCCCCCAGACAATGTTCCACTGGCGTAACCCGAGCTATGAAGACTTTATCTGCCTCCGCTAATACGCCTGCTCTTGCTATTGCTGGCTCGGGCTTAGCTCTCAAGGACAGAAGGGTTGCGAAAAATAATACTTTTTATACAAGACAATAATGTTTCTCGTACAAGACACAATATTGTTTTCTTTTTGTAAGATATCTTATGATAGGAGGGGGCCTACGTACATCTCTCACACGGATTTTGTGTGATTCATTCAATGGGTGTCTATGTCTACGACTTCACTGCCTAATATGATAACCATGTTTTCGTAGTAAAATATTGCAATATACAATACATAAAATGATTGGTCTGTTTCCTCATTGTCGTATGTCATATATTCATCTTATATGTATGTAGGTTAAAGAAACAAAGAAAATAAAATTTAGAAGTAAGAATTTTTTTTAAAAAAATACACTTATCGACCTACATAATGTAGTCTGTTCTGGCATTTTTAATAACTCAAAGTACTGATTTCTCTTGTATGTATTTATAAAAAAAATCCCTGAAATACCTACATGTTCATAAAACTCCTTTTAAAATACGGATCTGGTCTAAGTTGCTCCTCATATTATGACGCTTCACAAACAATACTGTTTAAAAAATAGTCTTAGTTAATGGTAAGAATTAATATTTATTTTTGCACGTACAAGTTTGGTGTGAGATTGCTAATTACCGTGCCACTTAGGTTTATTGCGATACCGAAATTGAAAGTTAGCTCTTTTTCATCTATCCTCACTGATTTATAGACCTTCAGAACTCAGCGCAATTACGCCGCACAGGCTCTGTGTAAAAAGTTGAAAGCTCTCCCGAAATCCAACTTTATTAAATAGAGAACCTAGAACTAAATACGCTTAGAAATAATAAAATACCGAGGAACTTGAAGAAAACAATCTTGTTTTATATTAACTCAAGTCTAATGTTTCAATCAACAAAAGTGGAGGGTGGGGGGGCTTTCTGGGGGCAAATGACCCTCATATAAGGGCAGAGTTCAATCAAGTCCCCCCACAGTATATTTAACACGATTGCATTCGGATACTTGAGTATAACATAGGGGTCTTGAAGGATCAACTAAATTGTAGCAAGTTTAGTTGATTATACATCAGACACTTAATAAGCTGTGAAGATCAGTGATAGTTAACGAAAATTAAATCAATTTAATGAGTATTGGGCCTGGGTGAAGCGGGTGAGAGATAAACGGTAAATAAATTAACGTTAGATTTTTCTATGAAAGTGTCCAAATGGTCAACTTTTTTTCCTCTTTCTGGGATTTTGGATTTCATCTTATAACATTTTTATTTATTTTAAATTCACCTCTCTGTTTTGATTTCACCTGCCTGCATTTCCGCATAGTTCCATTATACTTGAACTTCTACTTTGCTTAAAAAATCACTCAGCTTCTCAAAATGTTTCGCCTTACGTCTCAAAATCCCCTACCACAAAAATACTTTCTTCAATTTTGCGAACATATGTATTGGACACCTCACATGCATAAATATAAAACTGAATGAGCATATCTTAAAATCTCTTGAAAAGATACAAAAAGCGCATCTGTACATTGCACTGTTAATGTCAGGCTTAATCCATACACGAACCAGGTGTATGGGGCCAAACTCTTGATTCTTAAAAACACCAAATACTGGTTTTGACTAAAATCTCGCTTATGTGCTAACAGTTTCCCATTGTTGCAAAATGCTCGACTCGCCAAATTTGTCATAACAGTTTTTTTTTTCTCTCTCTCTTTGAATTTAGAGGACATTTAAAAACTGGTTTCTATCTAAATATGTTTGCTTCGAGTGTGTTTGGCAAGAGTATCAGATTACTGGTGAAAGATTTTGCTAATAAGTCCAATAACTCGCATCTGAATGATATTGTTAGCAGTAAGGACTAAGGAGACAAAAAGACCTTTCTACATCAGACTCTTATTCCATTTCGATGCTATCACTGCGCTCGTAAACTTGAGATTTGGTGTTTAATAAGAGTGTGATAATATTAACAGTGATGGTAAATGAGAAATGAAATAGCAGCATCTGTATCCTAGGGAAGAATATCGAGAAAAAGGAAGGAAATAGATTTCAAGTGTCGATTAATCTTCTGACAAAATAAAAGAGAGAATAGAGGATAAGATAATCGAATGCTTTTCTTATTACACATTTGGGTGTAAAAAAATATTTTTTATGAAGCATTTCAGAGTAGAAATTAGGCATCATTAAATGTAATGGAATTTCCGAGGCACGGGTAATGAACAAGCGCTATCAGGGTAGGGGGTATGAAATACATACTTGCACTAAATGCAGTACACAATGCATTCTCAGCATATTGCAGTCTCATTTTCTAATTTAAAATGTGTAAAAATAATGTAGCGTTAAGTGTAGATCTTAGAATGGCTCGTGTTTTTACTGATTGAATGCTATTACTGCTGTAGGTGGGGGACATCTGCTTCTAACAGGGTTAGATCCATTCTTAGGACGCTTTCTTTCTGGTTGTGCCTGCTTAACGAGTAGGGTGTGAAATACCTGAATATGAAAGTAGTACACTTTCCACATTTGGTTCTGAAATGAAGGGAAAGCCTCTGTATAAGTCTCAGCGAATCCAACTAAAAAGTACGTGACTAAATTTCGATCGACCATTTCAGTATCAATCTTCTTAGTTGGGGCTGCAGAGATGCACAAAAGAAAACTCTTGAAGAGTTTTCATTTCGTGGGTTCAATTCCCAGCTCACTCATGACAGTTTAGCCTAATTGAATAGGAATATTCCTGACATAAATTTCCTTCAGCAATAGCAAAACATTGCTGAAGCAAAGCAATTTAACAGTTATTCTGGTGTTCTAAGTTAGATGTGTTATTCTGGTGTTCTGTTTCTCCCTGTATTACTTTTTGTCATGTCATGAATCGCAAGTGACTGATGAGACAGGCGGCGTGTCTCTTCACACTCGTGCATATTGATTTTTTTACTTTGACTCTTTTTTTTTATGAAATCTAAATCGATTTGTTTTGTTCTCCTCAACATAAGTTAGTTTTGAGGGTTGCTTCTGGTACTTCTGTTGAACATATTATTGTTTTTTTTTCTGGCTACTGAGTGACATTCCAGTCCTCTGTCAAGAACAACATGAGCATGAACATGAACATCAATGCCATAATGATAGACGGTAGCAGATATAGTTCAGCTTTCCAAAACATTTCCCTCAACACCATCTTTTTCTTTTAGGATAGATAATCTCATGATAATCAGAGAGAATATGATTATTGAACTATACTTGCAATCTGTGAGAAGTACTAGCATACATATTTATATTATAATACACATTACTACTAAAAAGAGCAAATCTGTAGTGTACTACAGATAAGTACCCAAATCTGTAGTGTAGTACGTTTACCTAGTTTCCACTGTAGGAAACTAGGTAAACGGGAACTCAAGGGATCGGCAAAATTTTCGTGGTGAAAGAGGTATAATTTTACATTCCTGTTTGATAAAGATTTTTAAACGGGAAAATTTTATAAGGTTCACAAGTTTTGTAAAGCTCATGTACATTATTACATGACATTCTGTCGACTGAATTTGTACATTGCATGACATTAAGTGATTAGACATTAGGCATAAACAGAACATTTACTCACATTCACTATTGTACTAATTTAGCTTACAAATCAGCATAAACAGTAACGAAGACCACAGACAGCAAATGCCCTTGACCCTTGACAGGTGTAGGGTTTAACAGAGATATCGATAGACCATAATGGTATAGTGCAAGCAAGAGTACCTACAGCTGAAACTCACCAAGTCATCAGGATTTCATGTGATGACGTCACGAAGTAAGGCGTGAACTGATGCTTAGCGTGAGGTCTAGGCTTGTGAGTCCTGCCATGGTTCCAGTAGGTCTCTTGTTTCTATTCTAACGTCATGTGAGCATACATAAAATACAATACACGTAGTACATAGGATTATCTATACATACAGATAATTACACATCAGGATACTGGAGAACATAAACACACTGCTGACTGTGAATGACTTGTCATATTTTCTGCATTTCTGGTGGCAAACCTCAAATTCCATGTCTAAGTGTGTCGCTTGTTTCATGCCAATATATGAATTTTTGTGCGCAATGGACGAGAATTGAACCCGCGAGTTTTGAATTATGATCGAACTGATCGATGATCATCACAAAAGAAGCATCACGAAGTTTGACTGAAACCCCATTTGCTCCTCGGTTTGAAGAAAGTTTAGCCTCCGTCACACCTAGCTCATCAATGAGGTTTTGAAGGCAGGAGGCCATCGCAATGAAAGTCGCTCATAATCGATTCCAGGTCTCGGCAAGAAAGTTGAACGAAAGTTTCTCACTTTTCCAAATACAGGCATCCAACGCGGACTGGTATACTGGTACTTGCTCCGTTTTCTAGACGACTAGAAGTGTCCACAATAGTCTCTTCTAGGTCATTTTTTTCCATTTCGAATCAATTTCATACATTTCATTCCTGCTTATGATGGACGGATAGTGTCTCAATATTTCTAGTTTATAGAGCCTGGAGGCCAAGAACTCTATGTCTGTCGACTCTATTGTGTGTGATTTCATTCCTGGACGATCTAATTTCTCGTATTGTAAATAGGTTATGTGGGATGGTAAAACTTTTGTACTGTCTTAACTCTCAAGTGTGGGACTTTAATTGTAATTTAGACTCAGATCTTAATAGTCTCGTTTGTGTTGAAGAGCACGGGAGCAATGTACCTATCTGTATTTGATAATATAGTGTGTGTAATATGATGTGTTTGGTGTTTTAAGATACAATATTGAACAACTAGAGAGAGATACATTCACTTTATTCTTTAACCTCGCTCGATATTAGTCCATTTCAGATATTGTTTTTATATCAAAGTTAATACACATCGGTATGAAGTAAGATCATTAACCCATAAAAGATAGTGGAAAAATAACGGATTTCCCCTTTTCCGATATTTGGACATTTAAGGTAAATTTAACTTGATTCTTGATTAGAATTTCAGAAATTTGTTTCTTTATGTATTACGTTCATGTAATATAGTCTTTGTTTTCATGGAAATAATTTGATTTATTAGAATTTGTTTATGAATTTTGATTAAAATGTAATAGTTATCTCTGTACTATCATAAATATACTCATATGTGCGTTGGCAGCTAACCAATTGAACTGTTGAATAATGATAACTTGATAGCCATTCCATGTTCACGATAATGAAACGTAGTGTGTTAACTAACACAAAATGTTTGATTATTTCATAAACCATGATTAATAAAAATGTATAAATTATGAAGCATGTCAAGGAATAATACATGAATGAAGAATACTTAATGCTTTGGATTCCAACAATAGTACTTTACATAAGAGAGTTGACCATTAGTACCATTACATTATCATTGGTCCTGTCAACACACCATCATGACGTATCATAATTCATAATTAAAACACATGATTATCATAATCATAATAATTATTTGCTGTAGTGTCCCAGTCTCACATTGATTAAATTAGGAGATCTAAACGGGCAGTGTATTTGGAGATACAGCTTCTCACAATACATTTTATTACTATAGGTTGAGTCAGATGGGTCATACTGAAGCTCACATAAACTGAAATATTATCAAAACAAATGCAGTAACTTATGTTAGTCTAAAAATGAACTTAATCTACTTGCAATCTAGTAATTATAGCTAGTAATCTAGTAAGCTGCAAACCAATATTCATTGCAATTGATTAACCACCTTCTGTTGACACATCTTCTAAGTGCCAACGGTCCCCGGATCCCATGAGAGCAACCTCCTGTCCTTGAAGTGGAGGCTTTCGAAGGCAAATGAACATATATCTTACTCGTAGTGTGTTAAAAATCCTTGAAATTTCTCTACCAGAAAATCATCGGCATTCACCTTAATATAACTTGAGATTTCCATCCGAGTCAACTGGATATGCCACCAGATCCAATCATACCAAAGCTCTAGATCTAGAGTTTCCATCTCATAGAACCAAGGTATTTAGAGGGTCCTTTCATGTTTTTGCTTTCTCCTGTGAGGTTGTGGAATTCCTCCATGGAAAGCTTCAAGGATGGCTTAAAGAAACTCCTACAAAATTATATAGCATAATTTCAAGTGGTTGTATGGAAGAGCTCAGAATCGAGACTTCTGCTACTGTTAAGAAAGCCTTAAAAACCTTCAAAGATTTATGTTGTGCAAATGAAAACTTATTATGCAGCTTGTTCCTAAAACAACAAGAAAAAAAATATGTAGTTTAGAATTAACAGCTACACATCCATACCCTTTGATTGTTTGGTCTAAGTAGACATGTGATACACAAATTTTGGGCTGCTCAGTGCTCAGGTTGTATCGAATGAGTTGTACCTACCCTCTCCTTGTAATTCCTATACATATAGTTCTGTGTGATCTAATATTTATTACTTACTTACGAGGTATTGGATGTATAATGAATTTAGTAGATATGCAATATATGTATGTAGGTCTTATTACTTATAACTAAATACTTATAGTATAGGTAAAGGCATTATATTGAAGACAGTCAGTCATTCACCTCTTAAGTCAAGCAGCTCTGGACTTGTCACGTTCCGGTCAGTGTAATGTTCAATGTTAAGAAATGTAAAGATCATCTTGCTGTAATTTAGAGTCATGAAAGCACGGGGCTCAAAATAAGAGACAAAGCTTTCAGTATGTCGGATCCTTTGTTAGGAGACCAATTTCAAATTTTAGCACGAAGCTGTGAGCTCAAACCTTATTTCAGACGAATAAGTTCAATATTATATCATTAATCCTCATAGATTTTTCATTTGTGTTTCTATATTTTTTTTCATTTTGTGGGCAAATGGGTTTAATTTTATTTGCAAATTAGCTATTGACTTTTTTGGCATTGATCGCGGCTCTAATGTCTGATCGAGCATACAGCCATGGATGCTATCGACTTAATTGGCATACATTGTCAGAAATTATCCTACTGTTATCATCCCACAGGCTCCACACGAGAAAGTTTCATATTACATTGGCTCCTTCACCCTTCTTGACCTAAAATTCAGCCGACCATATGTCCACATTTTTTGTTCTCTTTCAAGAAGTATAACAAGCGTCCGAAATGGGTGAAATATGACGACTATAAAAACCAATAAAACCTCAACAGAGCCTTCGGGGGCGATATTTTTTTGTTTTGAAGAAAAAAAGAAGCATGTTTCACCAAAGTTTTTTTTCTTCAAAAACTCCTGACGCCAATTTGAGCCCTTTTTGTTCCACCATATCTTTTATAGTTAGGGTATAACATAATCTTCGACTTACTAATCCTTCTTTAAAAGTTTTGTTTATGGTTACAAAGTAGCCTTAAGTTACGAATTAGCAAGAACTTGGTCAGTATAATCAAGATCAAATGTTCTGCTCACGAATTAAAGGCGTAAAAGTATCATGACTTCTATTGTTTCTATAACTATCTGAAAATCTCTCTACTTTACCTAGTAAGAAGTAGGAATAGTCAAAAGAAAATCCTTTAGCATTACTTTAATAAGCGGGAGAAGATTTTGGTTCTCTAGTAGTGAAAGCGTAATATTGGTTACCTGAGATTGGACTACCCTGAGCCCTTGCTCACATCTATCTTGATTAGATTCGGTCAGTCAGTCTTTTGTATTGCTAGACTTAAGTCCTTAATTTCAAATTAATTTGACAGTTTATGAGCGTGGCCTTTGATTGTATACAGGGTGAAACCAGTAGAACTAGATTGGGGCGATGAAGATCTGAAGTGGCTTTCTTAGATCTTTGAGCTTGAGAGTTTGAAGAGTTATTAGATCAAATCATTACTATCAACAGTGTTATTCTCATTCACATTGACAAGGAAGAGGAAAATGATCAAAACAACTTTTTATAGAGAAACTGGCGCAAACATGAACGAGTATTTACCTATTTCATAACTACCCTAATCACAAATGCCAATATGATAGTAGTTCTGATACTGACCAATGATATCCTTAGTATCCCTATAGTCTACTTTGGTACACTTATATTAATTTAAATTCGCAACAAGAAAAAAAAAATCAAGCGTAACATTCGCCGACAGTATCGGCGCCTTTTTGTTGCAGAATTTTGTTAATTTAAATTTTAAACAAAAAACCACCGTCGACTACACTCAATATTCCGGTCTGGTAGATTTTAATGTTGTTTGGAAGTAGACAGTCGGAATTGTCAAAAACACAAGTTGAGTGTCCTGTCTGGTCTTCCTTGTTCTTTGTGAATTGTTCTTCCGATATTTTTAGTTCTCTTTTGTGGCTCTTTAATTGATAGCCCGTGTTTGTTTCATCTCTTATTGTTCATTTACCTTTTGAGACACTATTTGAACTGTTCAAATTTCATTTATTGTTTCTAACAGTACGACGATGATAATTAATTACCTGATATAGACTTTATAGTTGTTGTTTCCACTCATACACGTATGCCAGCTTTCTTCCACTTTTCTTTCTTCCTCCAATATCTACGAGAAACAAGTTTGTGCAAGTTGTCTCATTGACGAGGCGGATAACATAGTTGTTCTCATGATCTAGATTTCACTACAGAGTGCGATCTGTATGATTGATCTCAAGGCCAGTCCAGTCACACTTGAGATCACAACGCGACACCTGGTCTATATTGGATCATTAGGGCCTGTGACACCACCTCTAAGTAGCCAGTAGATCCCAAGTTCAAAATCCTTGACACTTAGCTATTTCACCGACAGTTGTTAATGAAATGGATGTAAGCCTCGTGCTGGGATGAGGAAATTTGCTATTGTCCAATTTTTCCATCACATGATGAGTATTAATCAGTGATGTCAATAGAGAGTTACGTATGCTAAGTATTTGTTTTTTTCCTCTAAGTAAGTTGTTGTCATATTTGTGTTAATCATTTTTATGATGTCATAACTACACAAACCAGCTTTACTAAATCTTTGCTTAGCTCGGGACTTGAACCACCGACCTCCAGGTTACAAGTCTGTCGCCTTATCGATCAAGCTACTGAGGTCGGTAATTTTTTTTATTTTTTTCCTAAGTACA
This sequence comes from Bactericera cockerelli, assembly GCA_024516035.1. NCBI lineage: Eukaryota > Metazoa > Arthropoda > Insecta > Hemiptera > Triozidae > Bactericera > Bactericera cockerelli. The sequence goes on from CM044958.1 coordinate 38,354,784, forward strand.
TATTTATAATAATAATAATAATAATATCTTTTTTATTTTACATTTGAGGCGTTTATCATAAGTTAACTGTTATTTACTTCTGACTTATGACTCTTATGAGTTAAGACTTACAAATGCTTAGGTAAATCCAATTCATACTATTACCTGTGACATCCCAGATCTTTTCATTATACTGATTAATGTCTTGAGTTTAAATATGATGCAGTTTGATATTTTTTTTAGAAAATCCAGTATTTTCTTGATTTATTTTTAGACATTCCCTTTTGAGACTAAATTAGTTTTGTTTGATCGTTCGCAGACGGAGAAGTCAAACATTAACACCTAATCAACTTAATTATAAACACTAAAATGAAACAATATACGCATATTTAGCCTACGGTACTTGTTGAGAATAGAATGGAAGTGGAGCATCTCCTCAGTGTTGCGAGGATTTGGGACAGGCCCCCGACAGGTTTTCTATTCTAATAGATGCCTCCCAGGTTTAGAATTTTTCTATCAAGAAGAACCTCATTTAATCCAAACCATACGAACCATCTATGTAGGCTTTAGGTACTGTGATTAACAGTTGTTTGAAATAGCTAATCGGATCGCTTCACCTATATGTATGTGAGTCTGCCAACACTTCGCCCAAGTTCTCCGCAGTATAATAGACTGTTCCTTAATAGCACGAGTGCGGACTGCGGACTGTAAAATGTGTTACTCGGCAGTTTCATATATTGAACCATTTCATCTGATGATCCTAAAAATCACCGTTTTTTGCCTATGTAAATATCAAGGGGACTGTAAGATCTGTAAAGGGTTGGGAGGAAGAGATTGCCACAGGCAATAACCCCGCCCTTTAGGTAGGACATTAACTTCAATATCTTTTTTGTTCTAGTATCTTCGCTCAATCTTTTTGTTTTTTCTTTATAATTTCATTGTATTTTACTATAATATTTTGGTTCTACCTAATAAAGCTTACTATAATAATAACTAGCGGGCTGTCGCTCGCTTTGCGGGCCGACGCATGGCCGTGAAAGCAAAAAATCCTTTTTCGCCAATGGCAGGTGTTGTAGTGGGAGTTTCGAAAAATCCCGTCTTATTGCACATCTAGACTATAAGACAAAGCTACCTACCAAATTTCAGCTTCCTAGGACTTACGTTTTGGGCTGTATGATCAGTCAGTGGTCAGTCAGTGTCTTTGACATTTATATATTAAGATAATAAGGTCTCTATTGAGAGTGTTCAATATTTAATAGAGTTATACTTGCGCTGCTATTTATAAGTTCGATAGCAATTGGTCAACCGGTTCTTCCTCTTACAACTTTTGAATAGTAGTTATTGTCCTAATGCATTTCCTCTAATTCTAATGTCACTGGGTAATCTTCGGGTGATGAGAAGCCTTATAATCGTGTTTTTATTGATCGTTTTAATCAAAAGAGTCTGAGTATGAGAACATAATTTGCACGTTTAATTTCAGGATTATATTTGTATACAATTCACGTTTTATCGACGAGTGTAAAGTTATTAAAGTTATATGAGAGCTGTTGCACGTATAGTATGAACAAAACTTTATGTATCCATGAAATGTAGGCACATATTATTTTGTGAGTGTAAGATGCGTGTGCGTGCGTTTGTGTGTGGCCCTCAGCCTGTGCCCAATATATTAGACCAGCAGACAGCTTCAATACCAAACTGCACATATACCTACAAACTTGGTATAACGAATTCTCTCTGAATAAACGCCTACTTGTTGAAAATAAATTAAACACATCAACATTTATGAAGCTCTTCTACTCTGGATCTAGAGACTGGTGCTGGTCCCACATATTAGGACTATTAATATTGGGAACATGCGTTTGTTATAATTGAATTCCCGACAGATAAATTTAAAGTGAACTTTCTATGAGCATATTTATTCCGATTAACAATCGTCTATGTCTTGGCATTGACTTTCAAGCTTGCGCAGTTCAGGTGGGTTGATAAAAGTTCGGTCTCTTTGGACGGCTGAAACTCTTGACGGTTCATACAAGTTCGCTCTTTTATGAGCGGCCTACACAGGACGGGTGGTTTTGAACGGCGTTTTTCATGTCCATGTCCACCGTGCACCATTGAATTTTATATCAACCTCACACGTAGTAACACATGATTCAGGGGTGTTATAGAATGTCATTTAGATTTGAAAACACCAAAAAATGTTGGAATAGATACTCAACATTTGTGAAATCTTCATAAACCTTTCTGAAACCTCCAAAAATCTGTTATCTTGGGGTTTTTTTTTTTTTTTAAGGTACAATATTTAAATTCCCAATTTAGCATCTCAGGCCATTGTGGGATGGGAAGTTTCGGGATTTTTTTTTTTTTTTTTTTTTTTTTTTAAATAAAATCATTTTATCTCACAAGTGACCTGCGTTTGGTCAGATCATTGTGGGCTAGAATGATTGGGTTTTTTTTTTTTTTTTTTTTTTTTTTTTTTTTAATGTAATTATCCCATCTCACAAGTGTCCTGGTATAAAAGTACAAATACAGGGTGGCCCATTTTAAATGACGCACCCGTTTTACTCGGCCCCTGTTGGAGATACAGAAAATTTATTCTGAGGACTTTTTCATAACTCGGAGGGGGAAATCTCGTGGTGACCTTGGATTTTTTCTCAAGGTCACCCTTCAAGGTCAGATCAAGGTCAACTTCATTTTCTTAAATAGAATGACCCATTTTTTATTTCATATTCGTAATCTACGTGAATTTCTACATTCATTACACTATTTACTTGCTATCTCTCTATAGCCAATTAAAAAAGAAAAAAAAATTGAAATTTTCCGGAATGAACTTTTTTCTTCAAAGACTGAATTCAATTGATTTGTGTGTTTGACTTTCTTCTTACCTGCTAACTTGGCACCTATCGCCGCCGAAGTTGTTCGAACGTACCCCCATCGACCTCTATACACATTTGAACGCGCCTCTCAAACTCCTCCACACTTTTCAACAACACAATCTCCGGTATTTGCTCACATACTCCCTGGATTCTTTCCATCATGTCCTCGCGAGTAATTGGAGCTTCTTTATACACTAAATCTTTCAAATTTTTTTTGGCCAATTCATCATTATTTTACATGATACTTACTACGTTGTAGCACATTTTCATTATTATTTCAATTTTTTTTTCTTTTTTAATTGGCTATAGAGAGATAGCAAGTAAATAGTGTAATGAATGTAGAAATTCACGTAGATTACGAATATGAAATAAAAAATGGGTCATTCTATTTAAGAAAATGAAGTTGACCTTGATCTGACCTTGAAGGGTGACCTTGAGAAAAAATCCAAGGTCACCACGAGATTTCCTCCTCCGAGTTATGAAAAAGTCCTCAGAATAAATTTTCTGTATCTCCAACAGGGGCCGAGTAAAACGGGTGCGTCATTTAAAATGGGCCACCCTGTATATTAATAATAATGAATATTCTAAACTATCTATAATCCTTGGATTCGGGCTCTCTGTATAAAAGACATAACTTTATGGATTTGATCGTCTGAGTCCTGAAGCAATTGTCCTATGGTCTGTTGGCTGATTGGAAATATCTGGTTCCGTGCGACTGAGTGGAGGGTGCAGGAGACTAGCAAGTGTTTTATTGTAAGGCGCTCGCCACACGGACAGTCTGGAGGGTCTTCTCTTCTGAGGAGGTGTTGGTGGGTGAGACGGCTGTGTCCTGTTCTCAGTCTTGCGAGGGTTGTTTCAGTAAGGCGTGATTTTTGAAAGGAGGACTGCCATGTAGCTGGAATAGGTTTTATTTCGGATATTTTTATGGATATTTGGCGAAAAGTTTCTCTCCAGTGTTTGAAGGTTTGGTGTTTGAGATATTGGGTGAGGTCGCTGGGTAGAAGGTTCTCGTAGGAAGGTATGTTGGGGGCGGTGAGAGACTCCTTTGCTGCTCGGTCTACAATTTCATTCCCTTGGATCCCGCAGTGACTTGGGCACCATAGGAAGGAGACTTGTTTTCTTGACAGGTGGAGATGATCGGTGAGAGTCTGAATCTCCATGAGTAATTGATTTTTAATTTGGAAGAAATTGGAAATTGCTTGTAGGGCGGCTTGTGAATCGGATATGATGACGTAATTATTTTGTGAAATATAATTTTCTTCGTCATTTATATATTTCAAGGCAGAGTATATGGCGTATAGTTCACAGGCGTAAATGCTTGATATCGGGTCCAGTCGGAACATTCTGGTGATTTGCTGGTTGGGTATAGTGAAGGCACATCCTGCGTTGTTCTGGTCCTTGGAGCCATCAGTGTAGATGTGAGTATAAGTGTCGTAGTTTTGTAGAAGAGACGAGAAGTGTGACTTGATAACTTGTGGACTTGTAAGTTTTTTGGCGTGGATATTTAGAGAAAAATTGCACGATATGCTATTTTTTGTCCAAGGTGGTGGAATCTGGTGGGTCAGCTGGTGGATTTTATTAAAATAGAGAGTGTAGTCTTCCAGAAATACGGTTGTCGAAATTATTTTCTTGTCTTTACACTTTTGTAGGTATCTGGGAAATTTAAGGAGTTTGTAGCACGGGTGATCTAACATACTTAGAGCTTTAACTGCATAGTTGACAGCTAAAATTTTCCTTCTAACGTTTAATGGCGGCTCATTGGTTTCGATTTGGAGGGCTTGTATTGGTGTCGTGCAGAATGCTCCGGTGGCGATTCTCATGCATTGGTTTTGTATAGAATTTAACATTTTTAGAGTATTGTCCGAGGCGGAATTATATATGAGGGCCCCATATTCAAGCCTCGATCTTATGAGTGCTTTGTATAGGGTAGTGAGGATTTTCCTGTCTGCGCCCCAGGACTGTTTACTGATTACCTTTAATATTCTCATGGCTCTAAGACATTTATTTTTTGTATATTTCAAATGATTAACCCAATTTAATTTTTTGTCAAATTTCATGCCAAGGTAAGTTATTTCTTCTACAAAAGAGATTTCTTTGTTATTATATTTAAAATTTAGTAATTGGGGAATTTTTCTCTTCTTTGTAAATATTATTGCTTTTGTTTTCTCTGTGGAAAATTCAAGGCCAGTTTTCTGTGAGAACGTTTCTAGGTTCTTAAGTGTTTCTTGTATATATGTATAAGCTGATTCTATGTTTTTATGTCGGAAGTATATAATAAAATCATCAATAAAGAGACCTTTTTTAACGAATGGGTGGACATATTTTGTAATACTATTGATAGCTACTAGGAAGATTTTATTACTTAGTACCCCACCTTGCGGTATTGAATCCGTGATGTTTTGTACGGAGGACTTTTGACCATCAAGGCTGACATAGAATTTTCTTTCGGATAGGTAGTTTTCTATAAATAAGGGTAAGTTACCTCTCATTCCCCAATCATGGAGTTGAGTCATTATAACTTCTTTTTTAACGCTTTGGTAGGCGTGGCTAATATCGCAGGTTATACAGAATAAAAATTCTTTATTGGCAAAAGTGGTTAAAATTTCATCTTGTAGGAGTAGTAGTTGGTCGAGGGTGGACCTGTTCTTTCTTCCTCCTGACTGTTCTTTAGTTATAAATTTGTTTGTTTCTAGGTACCAATCAAATCTTTTGGCAATTATTTTTTCCAACAGTTTGCAAAGGCACGAGGTTAATGAAATAGGTCGTAAGTTTTCAGGTTTCGAAGTGGATTTACCTTGTTTTGGAATAGGTATTACTTCTGAAATTTTCCACTCTTCAGGAAACTGGTGTTTAGTCCAAATGTTATTAAAATAAATGAGTAAATTTTGTTTTGCTTCAAAGGAAAGTTTGGCCAGCATTTGGTTGTGTATGAGGTCAGGGCCTGCTGAGGATGTGAGTTTCAGTGATTGGATGGCATTTTCTAACTCCGTGAAAGTTAGTAGAGAGTTGTAGACCTCTGTATGATTGGAGGAAAAATTCAAGTTGGATATTTGGCCCCGCCCAGTGGGAGGGTTTGAGACATGGGAAAGGTGAGAGGCTATTTCTTCAGCCATTAACCTTTTTTCTGTTATTAATTGGTTGTTTATTTTAAGGCATTTTATTTTTGGTTTTTCTTCCCAACTTCCTTTGATTTTTTGTATTTTCTGCCATACAATGTCAATTGGAGTTTTATGATTAATAGAACCGGTAAATCTCATCCAAGATTCTTTTTCTTCTTTTCTAATTATTCTTCTGGCCAAAGAACGGTTCTTTTTAAAATTTATCCAATTTTCAACAGTCGGGGATCTTTTAAATTTTTGAAATGATTTATTTTTATTTTTTATAACAGTTCGACAGTTTTCATTCCACCATGGCACTCTGAGGGGAGGTATTTTCCCTGATGATTGAGGTATTGAACTTCTGGCTGAGCTTAAAATTTCTTTGTTAATTTCATTTGTTTGTTGGTTTATATTATCGTTTTCATTTGGACATATAAAGCTTAAACTTATGCAGCTTGTAAATTTTCCCCATTCTGCTTTGTGAAACAACCATTTCTTTTTAGTAGTTTTAATTGATAAATTTCTTATATTTAATGATATTCTGATCGGAAAGTGGTCACTTGAACAGAGATATTCATGTTTTTGCCAAGATAACCTAGGGCTGATAGTTGAAGAACTAAATGCAAGATCAATAATTGATTCTGTCATGGTTGAAATATTGTAGTGAGTTGACTCTCCGTATTGATTAAGGAGATTGATGTTGTCATCTTGATTCAAAATTTCTTTTATAACAGTTCGACAGTTTTCATTCCACCATGGCACTCTGAGGGGAGGTATTTTCCCTGATGATTGAGGTATTGAACTTCTGGCTGAGCTTAAAATTTCTTTGTTAATTTCATTTGTTTGTTGGTTTATATTATCGTTTTCATTTGGACATATAAAGCTTAAACTTATGCAGCTTGTAAATTTTCCCCATTCTGCTTTGTGAAACAACCATTTCTTTTTAGTAGTTTTAATTGATAAATTTCTTATATTTAATGATATTCTGATCGGAAAGTGGTCACTTGAACAGAGATATTCATGTTTTTGCCAAGATAACCTAGGGCTGATAGTTGAAGAACTAAATGCAAGATCAATAATTGATTCTGTCATGGTTGAAATATTGTAGTGAGTTGACTCTCCGTATTGATTAAGGAGATTGATGTTGTCATCTTGATTCAAAATTTCTTCTATTATTTTACCTTTGGAATTTATATTATTTGACCCCCATAGATAATTGTGAGCATTAAAATCCCCAACTAAAATATAGGGGGATTGAAGTTGGCCTAAAATATTGAGTAAATCTTGTTTAACAATTATTTTGGAAGGCGGTATGTAAATGTTACAGATTGTATATTGAATGTTTTGATGATATATTTTTGCTGCTAACACCTGTAGAGGACTTGATATATTTAAGGGTTCAAAATAAATGTCATCTTTGATAAATATGGCCACGCCTCCACACGCTCTGTTACCTCCACAATAGTCTTTTCTCAGAATTTCATAATTTTTGAACTGAATAATATTTGTAGGACTAAGCTGAGTCTCTTGTAGACAAACAATTTGAGGATTATAATTCTTAATAAGGAGTTTTAATTCTAAACGTTTTTGAAGGTAGCTATCCAGATTCCACTGTAATATTGTAGTGTTCATTTTTAATTTTAAAACTACGTTATGCAAGTAATCAGATCCAAGTGCAATAGGTACCTACATTGAGGTATTATTATATAAGATAGTTCAAGAATAGGTAGATAGGTAAATGTTGCGTAGGTGTATCTACGGCAGGTAGAGATGAGAGATAAGGTATCAGTCATGATAAGTGATAAGGTTATATAGGAGGTAACAGTAAAGTTAATCAGTTAGGGAGCGCACCGATGCAGAGTCACTGTGATCGCTCATTTGATCCGCATACAGAATAGCTGCAATTTTTTTTGCACGTATTTTGTAGTTCTTAGGCATATTAGGGTGTTGGTAGAGTGCTTCAAAAATTTGATATAAGTCAGAGATGGAGAAAGTATTATTATGAAGAATGTCTTTTTTATTTTGTTTTCCTTTTAACTCCATCCAAAGACGTGTTATTTCATGAGGGTCAATCATAATATCTGCCCTATCAATTAGAATAGCGGAAGAAATTTCTAGTATTTCCTCTTCCTCGCTGATCTGTGATTTTTTAGTTTTCTGTTGTGCTGCTGAGGGGGAGGGAACTAGTAATCTTTTATTATTTTCATTTACTGGTGTAGTTGGTGTAAATATGGTTCCTTCAAAAGTGTCTTCATTTTTATTTTCACCTATGTCTCTTAGAGGCTCAGTTTGAACAAAGGGAATATTCTCTATCTCCATTAGTAAATTAGCATCCTGAGTATTATTAACTTGTTGGATGGGTTGAATTCCTGAGAGCTCTGTGTTTACAGGTATGTTTATCTCTTTGCTTGGAGGGGTGTTGGTGTGAATGTTGTCTACTTGTTTATTTGTAGACTGCTTAGCTTTATTTAGTCTGATTTCTAAGTTTTGTTTTACTTCTTGAGGATCTTGATTGGATGGGCACTTGTTAGTGGGGTGGGGTCCCTGACATTTTTTGCATTTGTTCTCTATCTCGAGATAAACCCTGTAAGAGTTACCCTCGTACGTAACAATGATGTAATCTGGTATGACAATATCTTTGGACTCAGTAGATTGGATAAATATATATCTTTTAAAGAAAGATATGTTACTGTATTCTTTATCTAAGAATCCCATGGACATGTCCTTCATTGGTGAAATAAATAATACTGTCCTGTCTAGAATTTTGTCTAGAGCCTCTTCAAATATGTAGTTGGGTATGAAAGGAAAAGTGTTGCACAGCACTAATTTGGCTGCGGGTTGGACATAGGGTGAAACTAAAAAGTCAATATTGTTTACCTGTAGAGTAGAGTTTTCCTCTATGAACTTCTTTGCGATTTCTTGACTGGACATAAAAATGCAAAATTTTGAACCTGGAATTTTGGATGCAGCAAGAATGTGTTGGGCCCCCACTACGTTGGCTACAGCACGGATGTACGCATAATATGGAGTGATATGGATGTTTGTTGGATTGGCCGTTGTCAGCACGACAGCCTGGTCCTTGGTTGGTCTCTTTTCCTGGTTTCTTCTCGCTGGGTTGAAGGATGGTCTGAGGTTGTTGGCACTTCCATCAGCAGTTGTTTTGGTTACACTTGAAAAAGATTCACCTTTTTGAGACATGCTGTATACGGACAGCATGCCTCTACGAAATTCACTAATTTTGTTTGAAAATTAATTATTTCGAAATTTTATTTTAATTTTACTTCGATAAAAGTTGAAACTACGTGGTTGTCACCATGCAAGCTAGTTTGGAACTCATCTTGGGGTTTTATTTTTACTTGGTATACCTATTTTATTTTTTATAAAATAGGTATATACCAAGAAAGTTTTGGAGACTCCTTTAATGTTTGCATGGTTTCGCAATTTCTTGAGTTTTTCAAATTCACAAGGCTCTCTTCTCATCTTCACTTTTATTTTGCATTTCACGTAATTTTTCCTTTTACTTTGAAGCGTCCTATGGAAGATGTGTGAGAGATATGGAAGCTTTATGCTCAAACTTCTTATCCGTGGTTCACGATTCTCACCTCCATTCAAGCACTTTTTCTTCTATCTCATCATCTAAATGTTACAGATGTACCACCGATCTTGAAACTTTCAACTCTGCGGATCTTTGAATGTTTTTTCACGTCTTGCCATGATGTTGCTCATTTTTGTACATTATTTTGCATTTACCTCCATATAAACATATTTATACTGTATATGTGTGCATTACTGTGCATGTACAATATGTACAATGTACATATATCTAAACTTTTATTGTCTGTGGTGTATGGGTAATGGGTATGTTCAAGTTTTGGTGTAGGGGGTTTGTCCCGAAAGTATGAGTAATGATATCAGTGGATGTGTCAGGTTCACTCTCATATGGTTCAAATTATGGTGGAGAAACGCTAAGAGTTTGAGCCTCACATCGTGCAGAGATTGTTATCAAAATTAGCTTCATTGAGAGATATGAGTCAGAACTTTGCAATTCTTCTTCTTCTCATTCATTTTTTTTTTTCTTGGTTTTTAAATTAATCTATTGACTGTTTTCTCTGACTTTAGTGTATTCTGGATATTTATAATATCAAAACACTCTTTTGACTATATTTTTTTTCAAGCTTTTAAGAGATTTGAAGCTTGTACCATCATTTTTTATGGTCAAACCTCAATTGTTAAGTATGTCACTCTAAACTTACCTGCAAGTAAACTCAACACTCGAACAAATATATCGGGCAGTGCCTGATATATTTGTTCGCATACAATCCATGTGAATGTATTCTATATTCTTCAGGTTTTGTGAAGTATTTCATTTAATTGATTTTAATGTAAAAATATATTTATTTTGAATCCATCACATCCGGTTCGCCATATTATTTATCACTTAACGTTGCATGTATGATCATAATTAAGCTTATATGTTGGTCAATATAAAGTGTTATAAAAAGTGTTTCGATATGTTTGTATAAATATTTCTTCTTCGCTTAGTATATGTTTGTAAATACAGACGTGTTAAAAAGCACATTTTATTAGATAATTATACGTTCTGTGATTGGATTCTTTATTGATTTAAGTCATGCAATCCTTCAAGCAGCAAGAGGGAGGGAGTGTGTGTGTGTGTGTGTGTGTGAGAGAGAGAGAGAGAGAGAGAGAGAGAGAGAGAGACCGAGTTCTGAGTTTACACTTGTTGAGAGAATATTTTCCTTTGTTGGAATGGTGTGAACCTTCATCTGAGATCTGGTTAATGGACCAGACAAACCAGGTCTCACAACGGAATTCATGAAAACTTCTTGAAGCTTAGGTTACCTTTAACTCGAACTCACCAAAAGAACGAGTCAATATTTTCTCCGTCATAAAATTGTGTTTTTATTAATTCCGGAAAAATTCTGACTTTCAACAATAAAGCTATTTTTGATAACAATTCCTGCACGATGTGAGGTTCAAAGCTCTTAGCGTTTACTCCAGCAAAATTTGAACCATATATGAGAGTGAACCTGGTACATCCACTAATATATTGAATTTTTGTCTTCTCTATTAAGTACTAGTGATCAATTTAATTATTCTAGTTAATAAAAAGTTATCATATTTCTGTGAATCACTTTTGTGATATCACAACTACTCAAACTTGTATTTTACTCAAGCTTTACTAAATCTACGCTGAAACCGGGACTTGAACCACCGACCTCCAGGTTACAAGTCGTCTGCCTTATCGATCAAGCTACTTATTCTAGTAAATAATTATGTTTTATATTGAGAAGAAACACATGTTAATTTACGGGATATTCTGCTTTCAGACGTTCTCAGTGGACGGACCAGCTCCAGAGCGGGAGAGAGCCAGGCCCCTCCCCCTTCTAGTCAAACAGGAGATGAGTGTGGACGAGACCAGCTCAATGCAGAAGGTGCCCTCCCTCAGTGACCTCTCCGACCCAGAGAACTCCTTAGGTAAGTGACCTCTCCTCCCTCAGTGACCTCTCCGACCCAGAGAACTCCTTAGGTAAGTGACCTCTCCTCCCTCAGTGACCCTCTCCGACCCAGAGAACTCCTTAGGTAAGTGACCTCTCCTCCCTCAGTGACCTCTCCGACCCTGAGAACTCCTTAGGTAAGTGACCTCTCCTCCCTCAGTGACCTCTCCGACCCTGAGAACTCCTTAGGTAAGTGACCTCTCCTCCCTCAGTGACCTCTCCGACCCAGAGAACTCCTTAGGTAAGTGACCTCTCCTCCCTCAGTGACCTCTCCGACCCAGAGAACTCCTTAGGTAAGTGACCTCTCCTCCCTCAGTGACCTCTCCTTCCTCCCCGACCTCTCCTACCTAAAGGGACTTCTCCGACCCAGAAACTCCTTAGGTAAGTGACCTCTCTTCCCTCTCAGATCGTTCCTTCCTCACTGACCTCTCCTCACTGAGTGACCTATCCTAATCCTCCCTCTGTGACCTCCTTACTAATTGACCTCTGCTAATCAGAAAACTCCTTATGTAAAACCTTTAAAGACATTCCCGTCTTCAGTGACTCCTTGGTAAGTGATCGATCACAGACTTCTGTGAGTATCGTGTCCTCGTGAGTATCGTGACCTCTACTCTCTATCAGTGACATCTCTTTCCTCTTGTTTGAATACTACTCTTATACCAATAAATTACTATTTTATCATTGACTTTGAATTCAAGTTTTGATTTAATGAGGTATGTTAACAATAGTACTTAGAATTTATTCTTATCACAATTACTCGAACTAGCTTTATACTATTTTCTTGCTTGACTTGGGATTTGTCGTCCAGTTTACAAGTCCATTGCCTTACTCGTCAAGCGACGTCGGTGATTATCAAAGCAAGTGTGTTACTTGATTGGATGAGGTTGGCTTCGCTTTTACATAAATCTTTTCTTTAATATTTAATTATTTACAATCTTAAGAAAATGGTGAACATGATGACGCATCGGATGTGTGTTATATTGTGTACGCACTGCCAGTAGTGTCAGCATGTACTGATCTGAGAGACCCGGGCTGTACCACTGTTCTGGACTGGCACTGAACTTATGAATGAATCCTAACAGAGATTTATCTGAGGAGAGGTTGAGCATAGTAGTAAATCCGAATGAATGAAATCAAGGTGATGTAGTAATATAAGTACTTGGGTACAAGATACAGAGCCAGTGTCGACTCGTAGGTGTAAGAGGTGAGATGCTTAGAGGGGGGGGGGGTGTATTTCAGTGCAGGTGCTGAGTTGTTAGTTTTTAGTCATTTTCATTTTATAGACAACAAGAGCTACCGAGACTATCTGTCCCGGAAGTCCCGGTAGCTCAGTAGACATGGTGTTGTCGGTCTGGTAATCCAGAGGTCACGGGTTTGAAGTCTTGCCTGGACATGACAAGTTATCCTCCCATTTAAGATTCTGACCACTTATGTAATAATACGTTTTGGGCTTAGTGCTGGAATTCTGGGACTTATCAGTCTTGATGTATTTGATCTTCACGTCAGCTTTTCCGAGTTGATAGAACACTCGTTTTGCACGTAGTTAATCCGGAATCGAATCCCGACAGAGCTGGAGATTTTTCACAGACAGCTATATACTGTGGATACCATATTGGATCGTTATATAGTCACGAATTATCATGAAACTTTCCATGAAATCATTGGAACTTTGAACAGTGTACAATGTACAACATACACAACACACTTCCATACCTTACCAATGATACACAATTACACATAGATCTCATTTAAATATCTACACTCTTTTTTTATGCTTTATTACGTAGAACAAAAATATATGCAGTAAAATACAATGAAATTATAAAGAGAAATTAAATAGATTGAGCAAAGAAACAAGAACAAAAAAGAGAAAGAAGCTAAAGTCCTACCTAAAGGGCGGGTTTATTGCCTGTGGCAATCTCTTCCACCCAATCCTTTCCACCCAACTCACTGTGTCTTGTGCCTAATATTGGAAAAGAGAGCTTTTTTTTTATTTTAAGCTCTATTAGGAGGACAAATAGGATACAGTATAAAATTAAGATGAGAAAGAAAAAAAAAAAAAAAACAAACAAATGACAAATAAATAAGTAAAATAGAAAAGAAAATAACAATATTGTCCTACCTAAAGGGCGGGGTTATTGCCTGTGGCAATCTCTTGAGAATGTGAATAGTGAACCCGTGCTCCTGCACTGGTGGAACCCGAAGTTCAGTGGTGTAGCCATTACCACGGCTCATGCCCTGAAGACATTTAGGAGTAGCAGCACATGCACTGGTACACAGGATCTCCAGCGTGAAGTGTCTACATATCTGTATTGTATAGGATTATAACAAGTTCTGTGTCTGTGGTCTGGCCTTAATCCTGCTTGGTACCTGTAGCCCGGACCATGTTAACACTCTCAAACCTGTGACTTGTGTCCCATACATCATGTATTTTGAAGTACAAATTGGTATTCTCTCCAACTAGCGTTCTTTCTTATGCATGTTAATTTCTCTTTTCATCTTTCTCGGTGAACTGTAAGAAAATCTAAGCCTCGGAGTTACTTGTCTCCATTTCAAACTGTTTCTGTATGAAGCATTTTTTTAAGATTCCATAGTAAGATTCCATTGTATTCTAAAGATAATAAAAGTAAACGGGGAAAACCAACAAGGAAAAGCCAATCATTATGTATATCAATGGGACCCCTTTGGATAAGGGATGGAAACACTGGCGAGAATAGGGTCCATCAGAGTATAGTGTACTGATATGTTTGGTGGAATCGCCTAGGTCAACTCTGGTTACAGTCAATAGAGGTGTCTCACTGATGTCCATCCTGCTTCCCATCACTTATTATTATTCCTGGAGTCTGCTCTAAATTCATAATTTATTCTCCCACTGAGGTTGCACGAAAACATTATTGTCTCCTACTTGATTTTTTACTCGAGGTGTTTAGCTTCCTCATTAAGACATGGAACATCCTTTACCAGAGTAACGGAAAAGGAGAATTCATAAGAATTAACACCAAGCAACGCTATCCATCTTAAAATTAGCACATTCAATTAAGGCAAATTAAGATAACAATGGATGTGTTGGGATAAATGGAGCAAATGAACATCATTAAAATGATTTAGCTCTTGAGGTACCTCGTTCGTTTTGTTGCTAGTTATTCTCTAATGAATCCAGTAGGTGGTAAGTGCGTTGTTTTACTAAACCCTGGTTAAATATTTAGCATATCGTGTTACAGTAAGGTACCAGCATCCTTATTAGTAGGTATGGTATCTAATTTCTAATCTGCAATAATTAGTGTTACTAACCTCTCTGGTCTCCATTTTCATAATATGCTGATAGACTGTATATTCCATGTACGTGTGTCAAGAATAGTTAAGGGAAAGATCCTAAGTGAATAATTGCGAGGCATTTGTTATTACTTCTCGCACATGCAGACAGACACACTCTCAATAATAATTAAAAAGTTCTAGAAATTCATAATTAATTTTAAGAGATTCATTCCTTCAGCGCCTTTTCCAGTTTGGCGTCAATTAAACAGCTGCTAGAAATTCGAGATGTTATTATTGATGTGTTTTAGCAGTCATTTACGCCAGACCAGACTACTTTGCAGTCTGCAGTTCTTGCTGTCATGAGGTCAAGTATTCTGCACTGTCTTATTCAATTTATCCTGAAGGGGAGAAGATATTCATTCATTTAGTTTGGAACTCCGGGTGTGCAGCTGAGTGTTTAGGGGGAGCTGTTTCATTAATTTACTGTCTTGGGGAGGTCTACGATGTACATAATGAAAGTAATGAACTCTTCTGACTTTGGATTTGGGTATAGGGGAAAATGCTGCGTATACTCATTTGATTATCAAAATTCGACATCCACAATTAGGATCTGGTAGTCAAGTGGTTAACGCGCTGGTCTAGTAATCCAGGTAGCGTAGGGATCCGTTGGTTCGAATCCCACCCAGTGCATGGATTTTTCCTCATCAGTTTGAGTTTGAGTTAGAAAATGCTTAGAGCATTAACCTCGCCTGGTGGTTACCTTCCACGAAAGAGTGTTATTATTATTATTATAGGATCCATAGCGGGTAGCAGGGCCCGCTACTCAATCATTCCGAGTTGCTACGATATCACTAGGGCCGAATAATAAAACAGGATTAAATTTAAGATTAGCCAGACTGTTCCTCAAAATAAGTCGGCTATAGTTCGCTGTGATTGGTTGAAACAACAGCTTGAGTGTATGTCTGGCTTATCATAGCTGGAATCCGGTTTCATAATTTGGCCCTTAGTCATGGTATCTCATGGCTTCTACATAAATATCGTGACTGCTAGTAGTATGGTTGATCACAGACCTAAATATATAATTTACATTATTTACACGAAGGAATCGATTAATTTAGCTGTAAAACACGCCAACTACTTCGTTAAATTAAATGCCAAGAGGTGTTTATCTCTATAACGCTAATGATGGTGCTGGTATAACGTATCTGCCTGTTTCATTGGGTTGATTGAATATCGATTTCCACCTGATCATGAAATCACCGGACATCCGATATAGATTTAGCCCATTTGTAAATTTATATGTAGGTACTTGCTTTGGACTTATAAATTTAGACAGAATTCTTTTGGGTGATTCCATTACCCTCCTTTCTATAGGATTAGGAAAGTAAAAAGTGGATAGTAAGACTAGGTACATCAAACCAACGCCGACCCAGAGAAGGTTTGGGAAAGTGTAGAGTGAATAAAAAAGAATAATAAATTTTATACTTGCTTCACGAAAAATTTTTTGTACAATTTCAAGAACTGGGTTTGTACTTTCCTCTTGAACTTTATGTTATGTCGTAAAAGTAAAAAGAAACGACCCAGAAAGGTCGATTTGAATTGATTCAGCCTACAATCTTTATTTTATTAATACTTTTACTGTCTATTTTATAACCTGAAAACTATTAAAACTGATGCCTCAGGGACCCATAAGTTGGGAACTACTGCTACAAGAACACGGACAATCGGACACGTGGTTAACTTCCTGTCGGTTGAAGTGTTCTCCATTTACCTGCATGGTGAACATGAGTTTCGATATTGAACTGTAGAGTGCAGCACATGATAGAGTCGAGAACGGAGAGAGTAATTTTCTGTTCTCCATGATTGAGAATGTTTCGAAGTAGTTCTGACATCGTACGCTAGAGCGCACTACTAATACTGTTTTTGAAACTGACTTGCTCTCATTCGCTTCTGTGCATCATTCTTGAGGCCTGCACTTTCCTTTGACTGAAATAAATTAAATCCGAGGTCAGTCGAAATGAGTGAGAACCTCACCCAGCCTGGATTAGGCCAGGAATAGCCAGTCCAATGTACAAGCTACCACAAGAGATGGATTTTGAATACCCATCAGTGGCAGGGGTCAGTGACCCTGATCATGCACCAAATCCTTACTGGGCAGGATTAGCATGCCGACCCCATTATTAGTTTTATGTATGTACCTTTAGAATTGTATTCTGGGGTCAAATCTACACAGGGTAACTGGACAATCGTACTCACGTTCTTACCTCGTTGATTTTATGTAGGTTCTTGTAGGTTCTTATACCTATATCGTTTATCATTCAACGGTGTAATAGCTCGAGTGAAATGGAAACTCTATTAGGGAGATTTTTATCTGTAGACAAGTTGTGAAAAGAAGTCAAAGTGTCTCTCAGTCTCTGCCGTTTTGTTAGAACTTTTTTTATAACCGATCTAATCTTTATTGTAAGAATAGGTACCTTGGGTTCTGTGTTCTGCCATTTGCCAAGCCGATCTTGTGTTGGGGAAAGTAGTGCTTTTTCTAATGTCCGTCATAGACACATGGCAAATATTATTATGACCTATGAAATAATAATTTTTGGAATATGTTGAACAAAAAATATACTATCTCAAAACTTTGAATAGTACATGAAATGCCCATCGAATATCCTCAACATATAGATACATAATAGACCGGTGGGACAACTTAACAATATCGCCACTAGCGATGACATGATTCTACATATTGTAAATGGTGTCGGTCATGTATCTGTTCATATAAAATTTAAAGCACGGACATTCTATCATTCAGATATAGATGAGATGGACAATCCCTGTTTAAGTAAAATGGGTACTGTACTGAAGAAAAAGAAGATAACAGCAGCCCATCACATCCTGTCCCTTGTGATACGTATTGTTTTATTTTCATCATTGTAAACTATACATAGATTATACAGTAGCTTTAGTGTTAGTATGTATTTATATATTGTAGATTTAAATGGAATTTAAGCAGTGTCAAACAACACAA
Source organism: Bactericera cockerelli (assembly GCA_024516035.1). Classification (NCBI taxonomy): domain Eukaryota; kingdom Metazoa; phylum Arthropoda; class Insecta; order Hemiptera; family Triozidae; genus Bactericera; species Bactericera cockerelli. The sequence continues at coordinate 38,372,527 of CM044958.1, forward strand.
ATTTTATTAGTTTTCTAGACTTAATTTTAAAGCATAGGAAAGTGAATTGTGTTTTTTAAAACAAATAAGTACCGTAGGAGTAAAATTGGAATAATTAATCTGCCGCCCATTAGGTATCCCCAAGTTAGAATCTAAATTGCGACACAAGTTAATCACCTGAAACCTAGTCACTCTACTGTCAACCTGTCACTCCTGGTCAGCAGAAAGAGCACAAGATATTTTTTTACGTCAAAACCATAATAATTTACAGAATTTCGAGTTTATGGTGCATTCTGAAAATCAGAACCTAGATCATTATACAACAACACCCCGAAAACATGTAAAGCTTTTATAATAAACGATGTATGATATACTAAAACTCCCATAAAATATAATATAGTTATAATAATAATGCTTTTAATTTGTGTTACTATGTCACAATATTAGTGGATAGCGCAGAATCATAGGACTTTACCACTTTAATTTACATATCTTGTATTATTTTTTTTCCCTGAACTACTCAGTAGGAAACAGAAAGAAAGAAGAAGATAATAGGAAATTTCATGTGCGCTGCTGATAAAGCTGATCCAGACAAGAAAATGGCGTCCGCCCTAAAACCGTCCGGGAGTGGCACCGGTACAGATTAGATTCAAACAGGAATTCTGTATTACAAACCTACTTGCAGAGAAGTATTTGTGGTTTCTCAAATAACACAAAAAATATTGATAAATTTTCAGGTTTCTCACTTTAAACATGATATATTATATTTGTAAGAACTTCTCACTTTTCTTTTCCTTTTGTTAACCACTTATGAAATTGAATGATCTCCCAACGTTATTGAAATCGACCAATAGGAATAGTTTCCTTTTGTTAATTTTTGAGGTTTTGTTAGGATTTTCCTTGCAAAGCTATTAAGGGACGTAAGTGCGAATATCAATAGTAACTGTTAACACTATAAGGGCAGCGTAAACGGCGTGGTGTTACACATAAATAGTATATGGCCGTACTTAATGAAAATTATTTGATAGTCACAAATGGGTAGTTGCACTAATTCTCATTTTATAAAATATATAGCCATCAAATACCTAAATAATAATAATGTGTTTCTTTGTGTTATCATATCACAATTTTAATGAGTAGCGCAGAATTGAAGGACTTTTCCGTATCTGTAATATCCCAATATCTTATTTTTGCCAATAATTCCGCCACTGGTCGCTGTTTCACATCAAAGCAGCTACTCATTTTTCCTCACGAGGTATGAGTGGACCCCAAAGATCCAAGTACA